>OZ002729.1:15390250-15876191 GCA_963924305.1 Polygonum maritimum
ATGCTTTCGAGAAGAGGAAATTGTGGTTATTATTATATTATAAGTTTTGAATTCCATATAAATAATGATTATCACAAATATTAAAATTTATCCTTATTAAAAGTTAGCACAAATATTCAAATTATACATTTATAATAATTGAAGGAAAGCGATTATTTAAAATAAAAATTAAGCTATAATAAAAAAAGAGGGGAAAAATGTATTTTTTAAAAGTTAACGGAAATTTGGATGGAAAATGAGGTTTTGTGGTATTGCGGTAATGGAAGCAATATTACGGGTGGTTTGCGGTAATTAGGCATTGAACTGGTGGTTTAGTGAAATATGACCTATTCGACAGATAGTTTACAATAAGTGACCCTTTAATATAGGCCAAATACATAAAAGACTCATCGACCTTTTGCAAAATGGTCACTCTAATACTTCACCTTTAATTCTTACCTATTGAATACCTGAACAATATGCATTGCAACCTATTGAATACTTGCTCATTGCCATCTGTAAAAAAAATGCCTCGTTGGCATTACACTTATATAATACATATGCCACCTCATTATCTTTATTAAAATAGAAAAAGAAAATTAATTTAAAATTAAAAGATAATGAAACACATCTCAAACCCCACTCCCAAAATTGAAAAATGGGTGAAGCCATCGGATACCCCCATCGAAGGCCCGCTCCCACGGCTTCGCCACCGTCTCCGACTTCCTTCCAACCTTGGTGGACCTCGGCCGCCCCCACGCCCGTGTCAAATCTCCGCTTTCCCTGTCTACATCGCCACCCTCGCCTCCGATAGCTTCCTCTTCCTCGACGTCAACCTCAACGACTCCCTCTTCCCCGATCTCCCCACGCCCGTTTCGACCCTCTTCCCTCATCCCTCGACTAATACACCCCACCACCACCCAGATCTAGTTCCCCGCCGGTCTCACTTGCAAGGTTGATCCGCCACCCCCCGTGCCTCCGGCAACCGCCACATGTATCTAATAGGTTCCAATGTGTATCGCTCGGGTATTCAATAGGTAAAACCCAAAAGTGAGGTACCAAAGTGACCATTTTGTAAACGGTTAGGGAGCCGTATATGTATTTGACCCTTTAATATATCCTATCTATATCTTTAGGCCATAATACGGAAAAACCATACTTGAAACGAGTGAATGAATATAGTGCGTTAGATCAATAGAAATCAATGGCCATGATCTAGTGATTATATAATAAAGAATTGGCTGAAATTAACAAAAATAAGGTTGTTTCACGTGAAAGTAGGTAGCTTGATTCTAGCAATTTGTTAGATAAGAAAAACACCGATGATAAAACACGAAAAACAAAAAAGAAAGAAAATCCACCATAAAACCAAAAAAACCGTATCCATCACGTGGTTTCTATAGAATCCTCATCCAATTAAATCGAAATATTCAGTGGTTCTAATAACGAATTCAACGTCAGACTTTCGATCAAGAATAGCAACTCGGATTTGATTGATCTTGGAATTTCTCCTATATCTCAATGGAAAAAGGTACGTTTATGCTATAATTCTATTTTGTGTGCCTAGTTGGAATTTCTATACATTAAACTGTAAATTTTCCAATTCGTAAAGTTTGTTGTTTGTTCTTCAACTCGAATTAATATCGTCCATAGCATAAATTTTAATGTTCGAATTATGTAAAGTACGTTTATGCTAAATTTTAATGTAGTTATATTCCAACAATTCGAGTTCATATTCAATAGATATTATTATATGTTCGAATTTGGTGAATTCAATAACCATCTTGTAATATTCGAACTATGTAAAGTTAAATCGTGCAACATACAAATTATATTAGACGGGTATATTCAAGCCGGTCTGGTTCGTATTCGATAGATGGTATGATATATTCGAAGTAGTTGCATTCAAAAACCAGAAAGTAATATTCGAACTATGTATATTGATATTCACAAAATAATTCAAATTTTATACGATAGTAATATTTAAAGACATTGAGTTGATATTCTGTGTAAGATATTATATATTCGAAGCTGTTACATGCAATGACCATACAGTAATATTCGAACTCTGTATAATGATATGCAAATAACAGTACTTTCAAATTCAGATTACAATGAGATGGTTATGAAATCGTTTTGCCTGACGTCTATTTCTTTATGACAGTTGGTAGTAGCAAATGGATGGAGTATGTATTCGACAATCTTTCAGATGACTCAGATGATGATACCGTAGCTCACGATGAGCAGAATTTAGATGAAGAGCATGTCGAATTTGTATACGGAACAGATTGCATCTTTGACCAAAAGGACATGAACATAAAAACATGGGTTCCACGTTATCCAGTAGATAAGAAGCCTTTCAAAGGGAGAATATTCGAATCTCTTGCAATTGGTGAAGAATTTTACCGCGAATATGCATCCGTTGTGGGCTTTGATGTTAGATCTAGTTCAAGCCACACGTTTGTACGTTCAAACGTAAAATCTTCGAAATATTTCCGCTGTACACGAGACGGATACAAGAATGAAGGCAATAGCAGCGGTAAGAGAAAAACTACATCTGATAGGTTTGGTTGCAAAGCACGAATGGTCTTGAAATATCATAGCAATGGTTCTTATGTTGTGAAGACATTTGAGGAAGCACACACGCATAATATGATCCCGAATTATGCACATCATTTGCTTAAGAGAAACAGGAAGATGGAAATAGGCCATAAAAAATTCATGTTGAGTTGTGCTAAAGCAAACTTGGGCCCTGTAGTTTCACACAAGCTATTGAAGCAGATCGTTGGAGGTTATATCAACATGAGTGTCACATCAACTGACTTCAAAAGTTATAAGAGGGATCTGATGGCAAACATACTAGATGCTGATGCAGAGATGGTAACAAGAAAATTAACTAGCGAAAGAGAGATGAATAGTGAGTACTACTTCGAATATACGGTCAACGATGCTTTACAGTTGACAAAATTGTTTTGGAGGGATCCAATTTCAAGAAGAAATTATGCAGCATTTGGACAAGTTGTGTCGTTTGATTCAACATATGGAACAAATAGGTACGATACTGTTTTTATATTCGAACTCGTATGTATGTATATATTAGATTATGTTTACATAAGTTCCATGTTAAATTCAGTCATATTCGAGCGAGTATTGTAGGGTCTGCGTAGAATTTATATATTTGAAACACGAATGATTAATATTCCGGAAAATAAGTCGTAAAATTCAAAACATATTATTTGATATTCCAACATATATTTTATTCGTAGATATATTTATACTTGAATCTGAAATTATGTATATTCTGAATTGTAACAACCCATATTCTAATAATATGATTTCATATTTCATTAGGTATTGCATGGTATTCGCTCCTTTCACGGGATTGGACAATCAATGAAAGAGCGTTACATTTGCGTGTGGTTTGCTCTTGAAAGAGGATGTGGAGTCATACACATGGCTATTCGATCACTTCAAGAAAGCAATGTCTTCTAAATCAACAGTTCTGGTAACTGATCAAGATCCGGCCATGAAAATTGCAGTTGAAAATGTTTTTAGAAGCACGAGACATCGATTGTGCATGTGGCACATAATGGATAAGGTGTCTAAGAAGGTTGGAGCTTCCAAGCTTAATGAACCCGGCTATAGAAAAGCTTTAGGACAAGCTGTTTGGAACGATGGGATCAACCCCGAGCAGTTTGAGGAAAAATGGTCTGACTTTCTTGATAAATATGATGAACGTAATAATTCGTGGTACAATGATATGTACAGTCTCCGAAGGTACTGGATCCCAGCATATTTTAGAGATATACTATTGGGTGGCTTGGTGCGAGCAACGTCTATTTCAGAATTGCATAATAGTTTTTTTGGTAAATATTCAAACAAAAACTTCAGCTTAGTTGAGTTGTTCATGCACTTTGAGTCAGCAATGGAGAGGCAACGGCATATACAGTTGAAAAATGATGTGGACTCAGATAATAGATCACATAGCCTGAAGACCCCTCTACCCATTGAGAAGCATGCTTCAGATGTGTACACCCTCAATGTGTTTTCTCAATTTCAAGATGAAATAAGTGATGCTTGCTTCTATTGCTCTGTAACTTCTCAAATAAAAGGTATGTTCGAATGTTGAATTCATCTATTAATTGTGTGAATAACAATTCATTCTATTTTTTAAGCTCTTTGAATATTTTTCGTCCTGTGTAGAATATTAATAACACAAAATAGGAATATTGTTTGTCGTGACTTCAATATGTTTTTTCAATTGTCGAATTTGTAATAACAATTTTCCGAATTTTTTTATAGGTGATTGTTTTATTGATTACGATATAAGGGAGGGCCTTGACGAGTATCATGTCCGTTACATGGTTAAAGATGGGTACACTGTATGTTCATGCAATATGTACAACAAGATTGGGCTTCCATGTAGCCATGCATTTGCCGCTTTCAAAGCATATGGATGTGAAAAGATTCCAGATTCCATGATTCTAGGCCGATGGAGAAAAGGAGCAAGCAGGGCAATGAATCAAGACGGGTTGGATGAAATATTCAAGCAAAGTGTTCAAATGGAACAATCGCAATCTAAGCTCAGTCGTGTTTGGTCTGCTGTACATGCATGTATTGGACTTGCAGACGGCAACGGCCAAAGGTTAGATGTTATGTTGATGAAATTAAATGAAATGAAGTCTGAATTCGAGAAGAGTGATGTCGAGAAAGGTATCACAAGAACAATTAGAGATGACACCGAATCCTTTGCCGGGATACCAATTCCTACTACAATCAATGTTAGGCCACCAGAAAAGGCCAAGAACAAAGGGAGTGGTAAGCCAGGGCGTATTAGAGGAGGAAAGGAGATATCAATTGATGCACAGAACAAAAATGCCAATAAAGGAAAGAGGAAGTGCAAAAAGTGTGGACTATCCACTGGACACGACAACAGGAATTGCGACAAGTTCACCAAGAACTAATCACAAGTGTTTTTTTACTTCTAGTATGCTTTTGAATTTATAGGTATTATGACTGAATGTTTTGAATTACTTTTTAGAATTTAGTGGATTGTGATTTGAACACGAACTTTTATCTATGATATTGAAATTCCATAGTTGACATAATATATTCCTAACCGTTTTGGTGAAATTCATAAGTCGACACATCATATTCAAACGAGATTCATCAATATTTTGTTTCACTATGAACAATAGGTTCAAGACAATATGTTCACAATAACATGTTCAAGTGGACTTATTCTATAGTTCAAAACAATTGTTGTAAAATTCAGAATATAAATAGTACATTTTAATAATTGTATAAAGGACATATAATGCAAAAAATGATGCATTCAAGTGGATAAATATTAACATGCAAAATATTTATTGCAAAATTCATGCACTTATATAAAAGATATGTTCCAAATACGTTCAACAAATACATTGACAAATTCAAGTATATAAATACTAACGTTCCAAATATGTTCTGCACATTTCAGTATGCAACTACTGTCTGAAAAACTAAAATGAATAAAAAATACAACGAATGATAGTGGAAAAGTCTAATGGATAAATACTAACACTTTGTTTATTTAATGTAAAAAATCTATATGTAACTAAGCATGATTTGCAACTCGTCGGGATATCAACTTCTTCAAGTTTTCACACCTCTCATTGAATGCAGACCCCAATATAACGTAGAGATACTTAATGCGCATGTTTAATATGTTGTTCTTTGATCTGGCTTTGAAACCATAATCCCATTGGTTTTTGGCTTGCGATTTGTACGTCTCTATATGGCGCATTAAGTATACACCACAATCAACCTTGTTTTCATTGTCCCGCCATGGCATGTTCAGAACCGTCGGTCTCTTGTTCCAAAATCGATCACATCTTTTCGCACAAATAACGGACCCCATTTAACGAAAGAATAACTTGGTCTGCATAGTTAAATGATAATTTATATTAGAATAATCCATTAAAATACATTTGAATACACGTACACGTTATTCGAATATTACATTTAACCATGTGAATATAATTTATAGGAATCTGAACGTAACTATGTTGTCTAATTTAAATAACAAATTTTCAACAATGTTTATGGATGCAGTTATAAATTAAGGTTAGTGATCAACATTACCAGTGAACGGACAATTTCTCTGCATTTTCCTTCAGGGTCTTCCTCGCCATCAGATGAGTTATCGATTATTTCAATTGTTCCCTTTATAAAATTGTAGCAGACTGCATAGAAATGTGAATGTGCAAGGATAGGGAAAAAAATCTGCATGTATCGATAATGTCAATAATTAGAATATAATATGCATTGATTGGAATATCCCTGCAATTACGAATCAACAAATTCACGGCATGGAAATATAACTCACCAGGTCAGCATCAGATGTTGATGTTTCTCGCACGGAGGAAACCACAAGATCCATTTCCTCTTTAAATTTATTCCAAGCTTGAACATCAGTCCGATTCGAGTCTTTAATAACGGTCCCAATTTGCACCGAGTGCCGTAATTGACCAACGACCAATTATTATATTGCTAACGACATAACCATAATTGATTGACATAACATTAAGAACATACCGATGCAGACGCGTTAATAAACAAACGTTTTGGAGCGTCTGTCGAACGCAGCTCATCCTCGACCCCATTCAAGTATGCGCACCATATGTCAATAATGTTGATCGATATGTATCGATCTTCTCTAAGTGTCTTACAATCACCTGATGTCAACATTCGACCTTTGTGACTGAACAAGATGCCACTACATCAATGCAAAACTAAGGTTAGTATGCCAAAAAAAATTGGAAGTATATGGATATACGAAATATGGATATTCAGATGAATGACGTATACATTCAAGTATGGACATTCGAAATTCAAAACATGAAATATCATATTCAGATATATATTCAATGTTTGCTATATTCAGAGACATAGTTTCTATATTCAGAGATGGGAATATTAAAATTCAAAACATTACATTCAGATACGTTACAGAACGATAGTTAATGATTATTGTACGTACTTGTCTACCATGATATTGACGACAAAAGAGTAAAGTGTCTTCTCCTCTTTTGTTACCGTTGTTTGAGGCCTAATCTCCCTAAGTACAAACGGACTCCTTTTCGAAGGCGGAAGCTTAGAATCTCTTCGTTTGGCAACCATCGTATCCGCCAATGGTGTCTTTAAAGATATCTCTTTCTCATCCGAGATCGTAACCTGATGAATTCCATATACAAAACTATGAATATGGTGAAAACACAATTGAATATACGAAATTAATAAAAGAAAAATATGTCTATATATTTTATCAAACTCGAATTTTGGCATATTTATAAGTTTGCTTTTGAATATTTAAAAAGAATATGATTACTGTTTGAATATGCAAAACACAATTGAAAACGCAATTGAATATACAAAACCATGAATTTGATTACTGAGTTTTGTTCCGAATATTTAAAATTGAATTCCGAATAGTTGAAAATGATGATACAATATTACCAGAATTAAAGTGCAATATTACAGAAAGAGCCTCCAAATACATATTACTTAACTAGGTTACAAATACGTCTTTCAAACAAGTTATGTCTAAGCCAATGTGTTGAAGTTGATAACATTACATCCGACTACTACAGCTACACACCACAATATGATGCAATCTTACTACTTTTCCTAGAACTTACCACAGGTGGAGCCGTCTTTTTCTTTTTCACATCCTGGTGCTTCTCCAGATCTTGAGGATCATTAACCACCGCATGCTCGATGAGTATTGGTGGCTCGGGTTCCTTGTTCTTACAAGATTGGAGGGCCATTACAAGGTTGTGCACCAAGGGAACTTGATTATCAACCTATTCATATGATGAAATTATGCATTAAATAATGAACTGTAAAAAAAAATGTAAACGATAACTAACACTCACATCAGACTCAGTGCTCGGGTTACTCAACCTCCCGGCACCACTACATCAGATTCTTTATGCAAGCATTCAGTTGCTTGATTCTGTAAAAAAAATTAAATCAAATCATATGTTTATAGTATGGCCAATCGTAATCCAAAATACACATCTTTACATATTCGAATATATGACTTCAGTGCACTTCTTTTATGAATATGAAATGATATATTTTGAACTTAACGATTTATAGTCCGGAATATGCATTATTTACCTCAGTAGATTCTATGTCGACATCAATGTTGTCGCGCTCATCTTGTACAACTACATCATCTTCTTTATGCAAGCATTCCTTTGCTTGATTCTGTAAAAAAATAAATCCAATCATATGTTCAGAATATGGCCAATCGTAATCCAGAATACACATACTTACATATTCGAATATATGACTTCAGTGCACTTCTTTTATGAATATGAAATGATATATTTTGAACTTAATGATTTATAGTCCGGAATATACATTTTTTACCTCAGCAGATTCTATGTCGACATCAATGTTGTCGCGCTCATCTTGTACAACAACTACATCAGCTTCTTTATGCAAGCATTCCGTTGCTTGATTTTGTAAAAAAATAAATCAAATCATTTGTTCAGAATATGGCCAATCGTAATCCAGAATACACATACTTACATATTCGAATATAAAACTTCAATACACTATAAATTTGAATATGAAATAATATATTTTGAACATAACGAGTGATAGTCCATAATATGCATTATTTACCACAGCAGATTCTATGTCGACATCAATGTTATTGAGCTCAACTTGTATTCCATCATCAACCTAAAACCGCCAACGTACAACAAACATGAAAGATATCAGTAAATACTAAAATGAAAGCTTTATAAAAAAAACCACAACAACAATACATACATCAGTATTGACATTAAGAGTTGGGTTTAGTGGGACATCATTAGTACTTTCTTCGATCGATGGCTGATTATCTGAATGTACGCAGCTCGGCCCATCACCAACTCCATCCCGGAGTGTAGGATCCAACACAAAAAGGTTATCTATAAAGTCTGAACCAGTTTGCCGAAGAATTTCACGACGCTTCATTGCTTCCTCGAATTGATCCGTGATTTGGTTCAACTCGTCATCCGTCCACATAGGAGTTAGAGACTGCGAGATACACCTTAAATCACCACCATTTGCTTCGCCCCCATCCTATAGTTTATAATGGCAAAAATCAGACATCAAATATATATAGAAAAAAACCAAATATGGCTCATAACGATAGATCAACAAGGAGTACCTCATTCTTCGTTCCAAGAAGACACATTGCAGTCTGAACAAGAGCTTTTGATACTTCATTATTCTTGCAATCCTCAGGAACTTTTTGAGTGTTGTTAGTTAGACGAATGATAATCTTGGCCAATTTCCGAAGATCCCTACCCATAATAATGTTGAAATCCTGAATTCATCAATTAAATATGTTAAATGGAATCTTATTACTTCATTTCAAATTTCATAAAAGAGCCAGATACACGCACCTCCAAGTTCGTTATTGGGGTATCTTGTTGTTCCCCTTCTTCTTCTTCTTCTTCTTCTACCTCCATTCGAATTTCAGCTCCACGAGTGTGAACTTCTCTTTTCTCAACCCTTCCCTTTCCAAATCCACCACTTCCAATTTCAGCAGCTTCTCTTTCAAGGAGCAACTTGTATGACCAACCAGTAAAATAAGGTGACTTCCTTTGGACATCCCATTTTCCACAATTGACAACACGATCCAAATATAGAAACTGTCAAATACATACACCAGCTGTTAATAACCATATATTCATTGAATTAATTATAATATTCAAACAATCTGTAATAAAATTCATAATTTGTTAACTAAAAACATACCACCAAAAAGTAAAGAGGCCCAGTAAATGATGCAGTGAGGTTTAAATCTCATTTCAACTTTGCTTCATTCAGACATTGTATTATGAATCCACACCAGTCGTACTCCTTGATCCTCTTCATTTCGCTAAGACTCATAATCAAATTCTGATTTGCAACGCCACTACCATGTGGTTCAATAATGCAACTGTGGACCAGAATGATGAAATCTCTAATGAACTCGTTCAGGTCCTTTGTCTTCATCATGTCATCTTTGATATGGGTAGGCCTTATTGCTAACTGATCTCCATCAAAGCCAATATGCTTTCTCCATTCATCAGCATTAACCTTGTTCTCGGAAGGCACGATCTTCTTAACTGGAATGCCACCCCGGGGAAGGCCAAAACATTGCTCCACGTCTTCTTTGAAGACATCAATAGCATGGCCATATTCCATGATCAAGAGTTAGAAATCCAGTGTCAGGAAAATGACAACGACCCTTAGATAAGGAGCAAAATTCTCAGTCAAAACATTATACCTTGCCACCGATACAAAATAATTCTGCAAGATCATGGAACTGTCCATGGATATCGCCACATATGGTCACAGGACTTTTCACAGGGTACAATGAGACAAAAACAGTACATGAATGCCATGTTCAAAGTAAGGCATAGAAATGGGAGGGAAAATAATACACCTGAACATTGCTCTCCTCCATTAAAATCTCCTGCGCCTTTTCATGCAAACTCCTCACCTACAAAACAAATGGAAAAATTTAATTCCAAGACTCTGATATCATCACTGGAGCTACAGATAACCGCGACCAAACAAGTTCTTTTGCAATTATTGGGCAATATGAATCCAGATAGCATACCCACTAGCATGTCCACTCTCAACATAATGTCCAAGGGGAAGGAATAGTTGGGGAAGAAGGAAATACAATGAGTCTCTGCAACTTCCCAGCAGTCCTCTAACCTAGCCTCTCGGACAACAATGTCAGGAGAGACAACTGGTAGCACGTCCGGCACTTGACTGACCCTGCAAATGCCTATAAGAACCATAATGCCCTGAATAAAGAAATTTTCCTAAAAATTTACTTGGAAGAAAATATAAAAGCATAAGAGTTATCAGTCTTCATATGCAATAACCAAGAACAAATTTGATTAGCCCAATTTTGAAGACTTGCTCTTTTTAGGACAAGCTGCAGCAAAGCCAATAAAGGAATTAAGGCTTGAAACTTTGATTTGATCCTATGAGTGTGGAAAACTTGGAAATATTTTTACATGATAACTTCAGCCAAGATTCCACTAATTTGGGACGCTGCTTTGCTAAAATCTAATGCCAACCAGCTATACAATGATCATCTTCAAAGAGAAACAGCTTATCATTCATTCTTTTATCACCATCATTTCCACAGACCCAGGTGAAAGGAGTACATTAGACAGCAAAAAGAACCACATACTAGTTCCAACGGTCAAATCTGCTAGTAACAAAAGTGCTATTGGGCATTCACAAAGGAAACGGACCCGTGGCTGTTGGGAGTAGCCAAAAAAAAAGAAGCAAATCTAAACAAGATTGGTTTTACCATAAAGCATGCTTATATGATTGTTAGGCAGTAATTTGTTTCTTACAGATGAGTCAGAAGGCAGCATAAACAAAATCACATACAAAAACACTTTGGTGCACCATCCATGAAAGGCAAATTTAGTACATTAATTGCGAGTGACAGACACCATAAGATAGATAATCGAACAGTAAAAGTGCTTTACTTCGTAGATTGATAGAAAAGCAAAACCGAGAAACTTGAACGCTGTCCTAATTGCTCAAAGTCCTCCATTAGAAGACATACCAGATTTAATAACTACAATTCATCACCGAATCCAATTGACGAAGGAACACTACCAATTCGGATTCATCACAAAGTCCCTATAACTCATCACAAAGTCAAATCTAGCCCAACAGAACTTCTCTGGAAGCGATAACAATAATCAATTGAGCATAGTTAGAGTACTAGAAGATCAGAGAATCAGAAACAAGGAGCAGAGATGAGTCAAATTACCGGCCGATCTGTCCGGGGAAGACGGAAGGAAGTGTTGTTGGTGTTGTTCATCACAGAAGGAAGCCCTGGAGAGGAGCAGATCTGGAGAGAGCAACGCCGCTTGAGAAGCAGCGCGAGCTGTAGCAGTTCGCTAGTATTCTATGAACTGCAGGAGCAGCAGTTCGATAGACGAAGAAGGGTTTTATTGGATAGGTTTTTATGCTTTATTTTCAATCGATCAAATACTCCGGTTCTTTAAATATCCTAGGTATTTTCTTGACTATATACACCGGGCGTGTTGTATATGAGGTATTTGCTCAATATTTAGTACTTTTAATCGATCTTATACACCACGTATGTTATGCACCCGGGGTATAAAGATATTTTTGATTTTTTCCCCACTTTATACCTCATAATTTAGACGCCCGGTGTATATGTTATGGTGTATTTTCCCGATTTTGTAGTAGTGATAAGAAGTACTCCTCTCTTAGGTTCATAATGTCTAACCAGCCAGTGAGCCATTTTCCTATTAAGAAACAATAAAGAAATGTAGAAAGTATTATACACATCATAAAATATAAGTCCATACCATATTCAATAAACATGATATCATATTCAGTATATACGATTATATATTCAGTAAAGAACATGATACACGTATGATAAATTCATGATATATGAGTTCAAATTCATGATCGCATATATAGAAATTCATGACACACGAGTACAAATTCAGATTGCAAAGGTACAGATTCAGCACATTGCATCCAATGAATCAATTAATTCAATCACACAAAAAAAAGCTAGTAAAAAAAACAAGAAACAAAAAAAACATTATATACTCAGAAAATAATATAAAAAACATTATATACTCAGAAATAGTATAAAAAAACAACTTGGCCTTACTTTGGGGTATCAATCTTGGGTATTTTCAAAAATGCGCCAAATCCAATATTCTTAATGACCGTCCTCTGTGCAGAGTTTAAATTAGCTAAGGCATCAAATAGCAAATCTGTCCTGCTCCTGTGTTGTAGACTTGGATAGTGAACACTCCTAACCTCGGCTGGATCCTTTATCTTTGGTTTCTTCAGCTTTTGAACCTCACAGTCAGCCTCATTTAGCTTGGTTGGCAACCTTGATGATTTCGGATCCTTCCTAATGGTAGGCGGATCAATAGACTGAACAAAATCATCATCTTCCAACTGCTTCTTTTTTACATTTCCTGTGGTTTAATTACATAAACAAAAACATATTAATGGCATAATGATATCATCATATTATTTATGCATAATAATAAAGAAATCTACATTACCATTTTTACTTGCACTCTTTTTAAGTCTTTTAGATCGATGTGATAATGCAACATCTTCTTCCCGATCCACCTCTGTTTCAGCCACATTCGTTGATCGTGAATTTTTAGAACCTACAGTTCAAATTCATGTTGATACGGGGTCAGAAATATATTCAGAAACATACAATGCAAATTCATGCTCATATGAGTGGAAATTCAGATCGCATATATACAAATTCATGATATATAAGTTCAAATTCATATCGCATATATAGAAATTCATGATACCCGAGTTGAAATTCAGATCATATATATTCAAAAACATACAGTGCAAATTCATGCTCATACGAGTAGATTTTCAGATCGCATATATACAAATTCATGATATGTGAGTTCAAATTCAGATCGCATATTCATGATACCCGAGTTCAAATTCAGATCACATATATTTAGAAACATATAGTGCATATTCATGCTCATACGAGTTGAAATTCAGATCGCATATATACAAATTCATGATATGTGAGTTCAAATTCAGAACGCATATATAGAAATTCATGATACCCGAGTTTAAATTCAGATCACATGTATAGCTTCTTCACATATATACCAATTCATGATATACGAGCTCACATTCAGATCGCATATATAAAAATTCATGATGTACGGGTTCAAATTTAGATCCCAAATGTACAGATTCAACACATTGAATCAATCCACTAAATGATTACGTATATTTAGGAACAAACCTAATAACTTCAATTTGATACTCGTGGAAATTCAACAAATAATTTACCCAAATGGACCGATTAATTCAATCACACATTCATCATCACACAAAAAAATACTAAAAGAAATTACCCCTTTCCTCTCTTACGATAGACTCACCAACATTATGCATTTTCCCTTATCCAAAAACAAAATACTCAAAAATAGTACTCAAAAGTGGCCCGAAAACAGTAGCCATATAGAACTAGAAGTGGTCCAAAAACAATACTTATTAGCCAATTCCAAAATAAAAAAACTACTCAAAACAAGAAACAAAGAAGTGGTCAAAGTAACTCCAAAAACAGTACCCATACCTTTAACTAGCTTTCTCTTAGACTTTTGCTTGTTCTATGGAGAAGACATAGTATAATCCCTGAAAATCAAAACCAATACGAAGATTGGGGAACTTAGGGGCTGAAATACACCTTGCATGTGCGAATCGATCGAAAATAAAAACTAATTTGAACGACTCACCAAGTTCTGTACTAATTCGAGCGAAAATCTGTACTTATTCGAATGCAAGCTTTCGGAGGCGGCAACTCGGAGGCGGCGGAAATCGTCTGATGTGGAGGTGGCGACTCTTGGCTTGGAGGAGGTGGCGGAATGGGGGTTTGGTATATCTGGGGTTTTTGGTGGGCTGATAATGGGGGTTTGTGATGAAAGAGAATGGGAGAATAGGGGAATGAGGGATTAGAATATTAAAGAAAGTAAAAAGGAATGTAAAAGTTAAATTGAGATACCTACAGCTCACGTGATTTGATATTGATTTTGGGGGATTTGATTTTGGATACTGCCATATGCTACCACACGCAGGGATGATTTTGATTTTGAATTGGATAAAATTTTGGAACACCTGATTTGGGTAAAATTTTGATTTGATTTTGATTTTGAATTTTTTTTTTTTGATAAAATTTTATTTAGAGAGAGAATCTTTGAAGGAAAAGATTTTGTGGGATTTGGAAACGCATGTGCTTGATTAACATTACATCTGGAACGTTGATATTATCTCATCTAATGGCTGGGGTTAAGGCCTCCGTTTCACTATAAGAAGGGGGTTTACTAGATCTTAATTCTCTCTCTCTCTCTCTCTCTCTCTCTCTCTCTCTCTCTCTCTCTGTATATATATATATATAGAATCACGCTCTAGAGAGGCTCCTAATTACGGTACTTCCTACTACTAAATCATGTCCATTGGATTTAAAACGATCTACGGTCTATAATAATTGAGATTAAGGTGTACTAGTACACCACAAGAGTAATAGACGGGATAATATCCATAAAATCCCGCTTGAAATTTTTTTTACCCTTTTTTGAAAAATTCCCGTGATTCTCTCAACCCAAAATCGAAACCTATCCGCCTTCCTTTTTTCGTTTCAACACGTAATATTCCCTTTTTCCATATCAGTCCATATCGAAAGCCGTCGGTTCTCTCTCTCTACGATTTTCGCTCCAAAGTATCCTCACCGGCGATATCGAAAATTCATAGCTCGTCTTCGGTTCGTCAAGCGTTGGAGCTCGTCTTCGGAATTTTCGTCCCCGTCTGATTTCTCATTGAGGTTGGAAGATTGGGGGTATTTAGGGTTTCGTCAAACTCGTTATCAAAACCCACTGATTTCAGGCGAGTAATCTATTTCATTGTGTTCGTTCATGTAGATTTAGGTTATTTTGATGATTTTAACCCCTAATTTCGTAGCTCAAAAGATTTGGTGTACTATTTCGAAGTAGGGCTTTTGTTTTCGGATTCCCGATTTTGGTAGAGTGAAGTTGATGTTGAACCGATAATTAGGGTTGTTATATCGTGTTTAAGCATCATTGATTGTTGATTTTTGTTGTTCTTTACCGGATTTTGGGTTGTTGTATCGTGTTTGAGGGTTGTGTTGTTCTCCAATTTGCAGCTCTGCACAATGGCGAGATCCCCAAATTCAAAGCATTCAAGCAAACTCAAACATGGAGGTTTGTTTCCCATTCCAATTTTTCATATTTTGGGTTGTTCTTGGTTGATATGTGCTCTCTGAAATTTGCAAGTTTGTAATTATCAAATCATTATATTTTGCAATGTTTGTTTGATGGTTTTGCATCAACGATGTTCTGTTTTTGCAGAGAGATCGTTCTATGTTGAATGATTAAGTGTAGTTTTTCAAACAAAAACAAGAAGTTATTCCAAAAATAAGTTCATAAATATGTGGAGAGCACTGGTTTTTTGATTAAAAACATTTTTCAATAGTTTTTGATATTTTTTCATCATTATTGTTCTGTTTTTGCAGCAAGTTCTTTTTTTCAACCATAAACAAGAACTGTTTCAAGCCCAAACAAGAACTTTTTCAAATTAATGTTTAGATAGATTGTATTTGTATTCGATCAGTATACATTCAACATTTCATTTATATGAGTTTTGAGTGTGTTTTTCTTTGTCCAGGCCGTGTAGATGAACAAGCCAAGTTGAAGAAATCAAAGCGCCTAAGGATGAGGGACCAAGAAGAGTCGGATGATGAAGTCGATCTATTTGATTTGGGCCCTGAGCAGAGTGAAGAAGACAACAGCTCAAGCGCAACTGAGGATGATGAATCAATAAAAAATGCTCAAGACAAGGTTGTCATACGTAAGAAAAATACTAAAGCTAAAGGTAATCATAGTGTAATGTTGTAAATTATATTACAGATTTGATTTTAAAATTGTTGTTGATTATTATTCAAAATCTATAGGCAAACATGCTTCATCATCCGACGATGAAAGTAAAGACTCTGATGAGACTCCAGCCTCTAAGAGGAAGTTGATCAAGTCCAAGGCTGCCAGGGAAGACAAGAAAGGTATGTAGATGAACTCAAAGCTGCAAGTTTATGCAATTTGTTGTTACATTATGTTGTTTTCATAATGTTAATCTGATTTATAATTTCCCTTATATGATTTCAAGTAAGAAAGTGGTAGTGGTTGAGCAATCAAGCCAGGAAACAGAAGAGATGCGAGTATCAAAGAAGAAGCAGGTGAAGGCTAACATTGGTAAAAAAACAAAAAAAAGGTAAAAAGTTACCATATGCAATTGAAAAAATCTGTTTTTTTCATATATTATAAGGAGCTTTTTCAAATGTTTCCAAATAAAGAGCTTGTGTTGGATGAGGATCATAGTGAGGATTCAGACGATGTGCCTATTGCTAAGAGGAAAGGATTGATTAAAAAGCCGAGAATTTTGCATAAAGGTCACCAAGCAAAGAAACCTATAGTGTCTAAAGGTAATTTATTTTCCTAGTATTTTTCATCCTTCAGATTACTATTGCAAAACAATTTGTTTATGACCAAACTTGTCAATATGTGATCTCACAATACTCATTATTTTACATGCTAGGCCAATCAAGTTCATCAACCGAGCAAGAAAGTGATGATTTTGAAGATGTTCGTATCATCAAGAAGAAAGAGACAAAAATCAAGCCCCCCCCCCCTCCAAAAAAGAAGGATGTTATCAAAGCCAAGAAGGAGGTCGAGCCACCAAAGAGTACGAAAAATGTAAAGGTTGTGAAACAGAAGTTGCAGGCTTGCAGCCTGTATACCCTCCTGTCTTCCCAAGCATTCAACATCGTAGTATGCCGTCATGTTTTGCTAATGCAATTAGCAACATCAAAGACGATGAACAAAAGGAAGCAATTAGGAGAACTGGATTTCGCGATCTTTTCGATCTCAATCCTTTAGACATGCCAAGGTAATCAATCATACTTTTTCAGTAAAGAAACTATGCGCATCAAAATAGGATTTTTGAGTTAATGTTGATGTGTTGAACGTGCTCTCTGGTTAAATTTTAACTGCAATGTTTTTCAATTGTTTGAGAGGAGATTTTCAATTCAATGTTAGTAGTTTTTCAATTAACAAAGATACTAAATGAAACTTATAAATTGTATCCGATTGTTCACTTTTTGTTTTTTAAAATGTTTTGCAATGCAAGAAACTTGGTAATTGGCTTGTGAGCAATTACGATGCGAGGAGAGGATTACTCACATTAGAGTATGGTCAGGTCATTATTATTATGGAGGAGGACGTTCAGCGATGTCTTGGAATCCCTCACGGCCCGAAGTTGATTAAGAGGAATAAGCCAAGGGTTAACAAGGAAGCTGTGGATGAGTGGAGGAAACACTTGAAGCTGAAAACCAATAAAGAGGGTCAGTCGGGACATTGGATCAAGCATAGTGATGTTGTGAGTGCCATGTGCGATGCAGCCAGCCAAGAGGTTATGATTCAAGATTTCTTGGTCTTGTTCTATTCGTGCATCATCGAACCAACACAGAGTGGTGCATGCAATCAAAATTTGGTTATCCCTCTGGACGACATCAGGAGTGTGTCGGAATACAATTGGTGTGCATTGGTGTTGAAGGTGTTGGACGAGTCATGTGAAAAATGGCAATCCAACAACAATACTGTGTTCTGCGGCCCTATGCTCTTCCTAACCGTTATTTTTATGAGCATTTATAATTCTATTTTACGATTATATTGATAGCAATTCAGGTTTAACATTCCCTTTTTTCCAGCTTCTTTACATTGATAGGGTTGTCAATTATCTAAATCGACAAGTAGACCCTAGGAACTTTCCAGTCTTTAAGGGATTGAAGAATGCTGACGTGTTATCAAGGGAGGCTTTGGAGATTGATAAAGGTGGTCTTTCTTTTCGAAATATGCAGATTGCATAAGCAGACAACTATTTTTTTTTCAATTGTATTGTAATATTTTTTCAAAACTATGTTAATATTTTTTCAATCAACAATACTACTTTTTTTAACTCGTTATCTGACTGAATTGTTTGTTGGATGAAAGGTGGGTTTGGTAAGGGGATGGTTCATCCTCCTATTCAGCGTCACTCATTGGGTCAAACTGATAATGTATCCGCCAAGCCTATTAGGACAGTTCAGGTAAAGTTAACTATTCTGTTTATGAATTGCTTTGGGTTTATTGTTTAATTTTTTTTTTGCTGGATAGCATTTCAACCATGTAATGGGAAAAGATTTGATGGAACTGGCGAAGATAATCGTACGGATTGCTAAAAACACCAACAATGCGCCAGAAGATTGCAAGACTAATGGTGTATCCAAAGCTCTTGTCCAGACAGCACGGTCTTTATTGGTATCACAAACAGCGAACCAGGCACCCGATGTTGAGCTTGATGGAAATGGTGTTCGCGAGTCGTTAACATAGTCTGAAGAGCCTATATGGACTGATGATCAGCTGAACAAGGCCATGGATCAATTTGAAGATGCGTTGGAGAAGAGGTTATATCTGGTTCAATGAGGACTTGACAGCTTTATGACTACTTTCCAGATCTGACTCCGTACAATCCTTCATTCAGAATTACTGGTGGTCTTAGGGCAAAATTTCCCCAATCCGATGTTGGTGAACAGTCTGGCCTTGAAAAAGGCTTAAAGGTAAATATACAGTTTATGGGAATTTTCTTGTAATACACTCTGATTTGAAGTGTTAACTCAGGTAAATATCGTTGTATCTTGACATATAGGAAAAGGATACAATGGTGGAAAGAACTGCTCAAGAAACAACAAATAATCAAACTGATTTGACCGTGGATGTTATTGGAGAAGAGGTAAATTAAAATTTTTTTAACATTTGTGTTCTTACAATCATATAGACGTGTTTTCATTTGTGCACCACACTAATACAATGCACTGTAACAGAATATTGACACAGTTCAGTTGGCTGATCATGTAACTACTCTACATGCGCAACCATCAAAGGATCCCAGTTCAGGTGATCGCGAAGGCTGTACAGGTCAGGAAGACGAAGATACTTGCACAGATCAGGTAACAAACAATGTTATCTTAATGCAATTTTCTCCATGAATAATTGGAACATTTTTATGTAATATTTCCGTAATCATTTAGGTCAATGCAATTTCTGAAAATGTTTCAAATGAGAAGGGGAAAGTTATCGAGCAGGATGTCGTCAATGAAGAGCCAGATCAGGTAACAAGTTTCCCCTTTCAAATGGGATGAGCCACTTTTTATTTTTGATTTAATTACATGGGTACTAATTCCATAATCATTTAGATCAATGTAATGTCTGAAAACGTTGCCACTAAGGAGGGGCCAGAGTTGGAGCAGACTGAGGACAATGATGATCCAGATCAGGTACCAAGTTTCAACTTTCAAATGCAAATCATTGTTTTTCCCTTCCTGATGCTTCTTTTTTTCAATCACCAATGTTATTGTTTTCAAAATATCAAGTAACATTGTTCATCCATACCATATCATCACAGAAAGGCTACAAAGTTGTTTACAAATAACAGAACGTACTTTTTCAATCATGATTAAAGACTTTTTACTTTAATAATTGTTGAAAAAGTAATCATCACATATTGAATAACATATATCATAAGTGGATCAATGGTAAAACATATGTTGATTCAGGCTATTTTGTATAGGATAACTCTTGTATTTTGAGATGATTTAGAGAGTGTTTACGTTAGTTTTGAGCGTTATTGTTATATGAAGACCGAAGACACAAGATATGAAGAATCAAGAGTTAAAGAGCTTAAAGACGAAGATTCGCCACTGCATGGATATCGCGGTCGCGTTGTCTAGGACGCGGGCGCGGTGGCGTGAAGGAGCGAACCAACCAAGACCATGAAGGCCGCGGTCGCGCTGTCTGTGGCGCGGTCGCGGTAGAAGACGAATCAGCCTTGACCATTTGAAGACCGCCGCGGGCGCGGTGGTGGTGCCGCGGTCGCGGTCCGACCGACTTTCACGCGGACGAGATTTCACCGTTTCTATCGTGTTTCCTTTCTTATCTTTCGGTTTCCTATCTTATTTAGTCCGAAAAGGTTGATCCTTGGGACTATATAAGGGGAACCTTTCTAGGTTTTTAGGATCATCAAACACACTTGTCAATCAGTTGTCTTTCAATAAAGATTAGAGTTTTCTTTGTAATGGAGAACTAACTCTCCTCTTGAGTTTATTCAATCAAGGAAGCTTTATTATGAAGTTGTGAAATTCTGGTAATCTCTTTATCCCTAGGTCTTTATTGATACTCTTGTGCTTCATCCCATGATCTATGTTTGATTTTATGAGCCTGATCAACTTGTTTGATTGACTTAGATCTATTGTTTGATTTAGGATTGGTTGTTGTCTATGCATCTTTCCTATTTCTCGAAACAACTCTATTCTAGGACCGTGGACTAGTTTAGGGAAGAGTATTCAATGGTTAAGTTGTGCATAAGACTCGTAGCTTGATTGCATGATTTGATTTCCTATTATCCCTATGCTCTATGCTAATTCTAGGTTAAGCGTCCTTGCCTAGGGTTATAGAATTGCTTGGACCGTGGACTTGCGATTGCTAATGATTGGGATTGGAATTGACCTAGGCATATAAAGAGGTGGATGAATTCATGATCAACGGATTAATAAAGTGGAATTGATTGGATAAACTCTACTTGATAACCTTTGATTGAAACCAACTTTCAAAACCCCCCTTTGTTTACTTGCATGAAAACCACTAAAATCTGAATAGAAACTGATTCCTTTGGGTTCGACCCCTTGCTTGCCTACTATACTTTGTTTGCATGTTTGGGATTTATTTTTGATAAGGGAACAACGACTTTGGCCGAGTCATATGTGTTTCAATATATTAAACATACTTATTCAAGGTATATATACTTACAACTTTTTCTTAATCTTACCACTCATCACATTTTTTGGCCAATGAATGAACAACTTTAGTCAACAAATACACATTCCAATAAAGTTATCATTACTCACCCCTAATTAATCACTTTGAAAACCTAAAGCGACACATAATATGAAACAAACTTTAAGTGCTAAAACGACACTTATTGTGAAACGGAGGGAGTATATACGAAATTTGTTGTTGCTAGATTGTTTATGTGACCTATTTCTACAGATCAAGATGTATATATGTACATTATTACTGTATATGACAACCTTGTGAATGTATATACGAAATTGAACTCTATATACACCGTATTTATGTCTATATACATGTGTTGTTATCTTATATACAATTGGTATTACTGGATATACATGACGTATTTTGTAATACATTTTCAAGGTTCGAGGGAGATGAATTCAATTATTTGAACTTTGTATACACCTTGTTTATGTCTATATACATGTGATGTTACCTTATATACAATTGTTATTACTGGATATACATGACGTATTTTGTAATACATTATTAGGGTTTGAGGGAGATGAATTCAATTATTTGAATGAAGAGAATTTATACACATCAAACTATATACAAACTAAAGGAGATGACGATCACAAGATGTGGATACCTAGATGTCCAAAAGAATTTATACCATCGATTTATTATCATGAATATAAGAATGATGTTCTTGTATATACTTTTATGTACTTATGTATACATTCAAAACTTGAATAGAATCAATAAATAAGGATTGTATAATCATTATAATATCATGTATATAGCAATCAAAATCATGTATATGAGCAACCAGTTTCGTATACAATGATGAATTATGAGCAACTGCATATAAAAATTAAGAATTATGTATATAACCATTTGATTTACTTATAATATTTTGTAATCGTATTAGATTGATGTTATAAAAGAGATTTTATTAAAAAAAAAATCGTGAGTTGTTCGGCCACAAATGAAGATGTTCAGTTATAGACCTATGACCCTTAATTTGATAATGATTAAAAATTGAGAAGAAATTGGGTTTTAAAATGTGCACTAACCTGAAACAGCTCACGATTTTTTTAATTGGCATGATTGTGACTTTGTGAGTTGTAGCTTACATTATTTTAATTGCAATAATTACGTGAAAAAAATTGAGAAGCAAATCGTAAGTTGTAACTGGTATGTTTTTAATTTTGATTTGATCTTTCTTCGTAGAATAAAATCTTTTCCTTCCCTATAATTACGTGGATATGATTTGGTCAATTAATATGGCTCGTTTTTAACATTCAATCTCAACCTTCTATTTCATTAAGGTCCAATGGCCTACAATTGCTCTTTTGTTCTCTATTGAACCTCAATATATATATATATATATCCAGAGCAAAAAAAATCAATATATATATATATGATTCGCTATCTTTTAGATGCCTTATCTTGATGTTTTTAGGAAGCTTTTGAGTGTTCTAGGCTAGTTTTAGGCTTAAGTGTTTGATTCAGGCTATTTTGTATAGGATAACTCTTGTATTTTAAGATGATTTAGAGAGTGTTTAGGTTAGTTTTGAACGTTATTATAATATGAAGACCGAAGACACAAGTTATGAAGAATCAAGAGTTAAAGAGCTTAAAGACGAAGATTCGTCACTGCATGGATATCGCGGTCGCGTTGTCTAGGACGCGGGCTCGGTGGCGTGAAGAGGCGAACCACGAAGACCTATGAAGGCCGCGGTCGCGCTGTCTTTGGGGCGGTCGCGGTAGAAGCCGACTCAGCATTTGACCGAAGAAGACCGCCGCGGGCGCGGTGGTGGTGCGGCGGTCGCGGTGCGGCCGATTTCCACGTGGACGAAATTCTATCTTTTATATCTTGTTTCCTTTCTTATCTTTCGGTTTCCTTTCTTATCTAGTCCGAAAAGGTTGATCCTTGAGGCTATTTAAGGGGAACCTTTCTAGGTTTTTAGGATATACAACAGACTTGTCAATCAATTGTTCTTTCAATAAAGATTGGAGTTTTCTTTGTAATGGAGAACTAACTCTCCTCTTGAGTTTATTCGATCAAGGAAGCTTTATTATGAAGTTGTGAAATTCTGGTAATCTCTTTATCCCTAGGTCTTTATTGATACTCTTGTGCTTCATCCCATGATCCATGTTTGATTTTATGAGCCTGATCAACTTGTTTGATTGACTTAGATCTATTGTTTGATTTAGGATTGGTTGTTGTCTATGCATCTTTCCTATTTCTCGAAACAACTCTATTCTAGGACCGTGGACTAGTTTAGGGAAGAGTATTCAATGGTTAAGTTGTGCATGAGACTCGTAGCTTGATTGCATGATTTGATTTCCTATTATCCCTGTACTCTATGCTAATTCTAGGTTAAGCGTCCTTGCCTAGGGTTATAGAATTGCTTGGACCGTGGACTTGCGATTGCTAATGATTGGGATTGGAATTGACTTAGGCATATAAAGAGGTGGATGAATTCATGATCAACGTATTAATAAAGTGGAATTGATTGGATAAACTCTACTTGATAACCTTTGATTGAAACCGACTTTCAAACCCCCTTTGAGTTCTTACATGAAAACCATTAAAATCTGAATAGAAACTGATTCCTTTGGATTCGACCCCTTACTTGCTTACTATACTGTTGTTTGCATGTTTGGGATTTATTTTTGATAAGGGAACAACGACTTTGCCCGAGTTAGTGTTACATCATGGCCGAAGACACAGAAGTGGACAATTTGAAGATTTTGAAGCTATTCGTCGCTGCATGGTTTCCACGGTCGCGGAGCTTAGGCCGCGGTCACGTTGCGACGACAGAAGAAGGAGCAGTGAAGACCCGAAGGCCGCGGGCGCGGTGCATCTGCCGCGGTCACGGTAGAAGCTGTTTGAAGGATCGTTGACTAAGTATGGACCGCGGGCGCGGAGGTCATGCCGCGGGCGCGGCGGTTACCGACTTAAGCTAGACGCGGAAGCTATCTTTGGGCCGGTTTCTATTATCTTGTTTTATTTATGGATATTTCTTTCTTCCCAAGACATATTTAAGGGATTGTAGGTTGCTTTGTAATTATTATTCTACCTTTGTTTTTGAAGACTTGAGTTTCATGAAGATTATGGAGAACTAAACCTCTCTAGGGTTTGTTCAACAATGAAGCTTTAATTGACAAGTTTGTGAGATTCTAAATCCTTTTCCTATTCTTTTGGTTATTATTGATTCTCTTGTGCTTAATTACATGATTATTGATTGTTTCTCTAGGAGTAATTAACCTATTGAATTGATTGATCTTCTATTGTTGGAACGGGTTTGGACCGTGGACAAACCTATTCTGTGAAAACAACTTAGAACCTAGATCTGTGTCTATGCAACTAGGATTTAAGAAGAGAATTGATTGTTTGCTTGTGAAATTGACTCGTAGCTTGATTTCTCTTGCATGCATCCTATATATTCTTGCTCTTAATGCTAATATTGATTTGAGCATCCTCTGTCATTATTAAGTATTTCCTGGACCGTGGACAGGAAATTAGTCAAGATTAGGATTGGAATTAACCATGGGATTAAAAGGAATTGGTGTGAATCAATGATCAAACGACTCTTTTAAAGTGGATTTGTTGAATGAACCTGTCTTTAGTACTTTGATTGATCTTGTAAAACTGTCGAATTGTCTTCTTGCTTTGGTTATTGAAATTCTCTCATTAAAATCCTCCTCTTTGTTCTTGGTTGACATAAATATTAGGCTAGATACCTTAAGTTCTCTAGGGTTCGATCCCATACTTGCTCACTATACTTAGTTTGTGTGTTTGGGTTATTTTTGATAAGGGAACAACGATTTTGCCCGAGTCAATATACATATAGGTTTTGGTTCAAGTGAGGACTACTCTTATGGTAAGGACTACTCCTTATGGTAAGGAGTGATCTCATTAATTAGATTTACCTCCTTATTATATAATGAACGGTCCAGATTTTTTTAAAATTTTTTTTTTTCAGGATAGAGTTGTTTTTTTTTTTACCAAAACGATATTTTTTTTTAACTATTAGTTCATTTTTTTGTTCCATGAGTTCAA
This sequence comes from Polygonum maritimum, assembly GCA_963924305.1. Taxonomy (NCBI): domain Eukaryota; kingdom Viridiplantae; phylum Streptophyta; class Magnoliopsida; order Caryophyllales; family Polygonaceae; genus Polygonum; species Polygonum maritimum. The sequence continues at coordinate 15,415,811 of OZ002729.1, forward strand.
GTTTTATATCTTTTGAGTTCATTTTTTGTATAATTCAATTTTCACAAAAATAAATTTGTTTTAGTTTAATAATTTATTAAATAAAAATATTTTCTTCTATAATACATAAATAAAAACTAAAAAAATAAAAAAAAAATAAAAAAATAAAAAATACCTTTCTTCACAAATACAATGATTATAACCCTGAAATGTGATAGTTCAATTTTTACAACAAAAGTGTTCAATTTATTATGTTAAAAGTTCAATTATATGTACTAGAAGTTCAATTTTATAATTTGTAAATTTGTACGGGTTCAATTTTTTGTATAGTAAGTTCAATTTTTTCTTAGTGTTAGTTCAATTTTTATTAAAGTAAGTTCAATTTTTATATTATTCGATTTTTTCGAAAATCAAAATTAATTAAAAATTTAATTTTTTTTGAAAAATACAAAAATTAAAATAATATGGACCATCCATTATAAGGTAATGAGGTAAATCTAATGGATGAGGTTACTCCTTACCGTAAGGGATTGTCTTTACCATAAGAGTAGTCCTCACCGGAACCATTTATACATATATATATATATATATGAGGGACGCTCCGGTGCGATAGATATTAGAGTGCTTCCTTAGGCATCCTATTAGGCATTGGATTAAATGAGATTAACGGTAGGATATGATGGTGCATAATAGGACCAAATTTGGGGATTCTATGGGATGAAAAATCTGTTTTATTCCGCTTGCCATAAAAAAAACGGATCCTATAATGTAGGAAAATATCAGCATAATTTCCGGAAAAATATTATGAGATCCTATCCAAAAACCGGTTACACAAATCAAGAAAAATACAATATTTCCATATTGAAAAATCACCAATTCGAGTTTGATATTCTGCTCAAAATACTCGCCGGCGGAATCACGATAGAACACCCTCTCATCGCCTCATCCAATCCTCTCATCGAGCATACAACTCAGTAGTTGAAAAACTCATCAGCATGGCGAACGTTCAATCACGAACAACTTTCGTTAGAGGTTAGATTCAATAACTATGTCTTAAATTTTCAAGTTCCAAGCTAGTTGGTTCATACGAAGATGAATTTTTTTAACACGCCTCTTGATGTCTCTCATTTTGGAGGTGTTTTAGTAGTTAATTTCCTTTGTAAATATGTGTTTTTCAGACTTTTCTTTGTTAGTTTTGTTTCCTTTTTAGCTTAGTTCCCGGTTTTCTTCAAGAGTCGGAAACTATGCGAGTTTGTTTGTTTTTGTAGGTAAAATGGCAAGAATGAGGACAATTTCGAGGAGCTAATGAAGGAGCCAAGTCAAGGAATGCAAGAGCCAAGCCAAGAATGAAGTGGAACCAAAGGAAACCAAGGAAGAAAACGAGGATCGAGGCCCTGGACCGAGATACACCAAGTCGGGCCCGAGATCGAGCACTCAGTGAACCGGACCGACGTTCCCAATGTCGGGCCCGAGGTCGTTCCGTGTCTGTCCAAGTCGGCATAGGATTGGATTGTTCCCCAAGGCATATTTTTAGTAACTTTCCACATTTGCCCCTTTCTAAATTGGGATTCCTTGGTCCCCAATGCATGAGAGGTTATAAATAGAGGTGATTAGAGAGCATTAAGGGCATGTTTGGATAGACCACACTCAAATCACTCTCTAAAGGCTCAAGAAAGACTTGGAGAGCAAGGAGAAGGAGGGAGAAGGAAGAGAAGGAGAGATCGGTGGAGAAGAGAGGGAGAATTGTGAGTTTTTGTACTTGTTTTGCTTTAATCTAGTGGAATTGAGACTTGAATTTTGTAGACACATTGGATTTGAATGCAATTGGAGTTTGATTTGATGATGATGATTGAGTTTTGCTTGATTTCCCTTTTGTTTATGTTTTTCTCTTACCATATGGAGTAGATTCCATAGTCTTGGGCTATGGGGGAATCCCCTAGCTAGATTTGGGTAGAAAACCCCAATTCCATAGCCTTGAGTGCTTGATTTGTGAATCCTCTCTACATTGAGCTTCAATTCTCTTGTGAAAGCAAGGGATCTAGAGCTTGTGTTTGGTAAGAGTAAGCGAAAGTGGTCTCGATCCCATCACAAGTCTCTAGCATCGAAGGTGACGCGAAAGCTCCCTTGGGTCGAGATGTAGATTGGAGGGATTTGAGGCGAACAACCTCGATCTCACTAGAATAAAACACTTATTGGTTGAATTGAGGACGAATATCCAAGTCTAGTTGGGGGAGGAACCCAAAAACCCAAGACCGATCTACCATTTTTGCCAAATCGAAGTACCCAGTCATCGGGCCCGACTTGCATCAACGTCGGTCCCGACCATTTCGACCTCGATCCTACCTCGGATCGAAGTGACTTTGTGTCGGTCCGAGGAGATCTCTTTTGTTTTACTTCGTTTTGTCTTTATTTTCTCCTCTTTTTAGTCTTTTCGGGTACTCTCGACGCACGAACTCCCGTGTGTTCGACACCCTACCTCTTTACTACAAGTGAGGTTCGGTTTTATAAATTTAAATTGTGAGACCCTCCGATCCCGGACCGATCAGAATTTTGGCGCCGTTGCCGGGAGTTCTCCTTGTTCGAGGTACCCATCTTTGTTGAGCCTTTGCTTTTTGGTAGTGATTTGGGTGAGGGACTAGCCCAAACCCCTTGTTTGTTTTGATTTGGTTTTTGCTTGTGTCTTTGGTTGTAGGTGCATGCGAGCTAGTTCCGTCCGAGGAACCTTTGAGCTCGACTTTGTGTGTGACCCGGAGAGTATTCTAAGGCAAGCCCGCAAGAAGAAGAGGATGGTGGACCAAGCCCGAGATGAGGAGTTTGAGAGGATGAGAGCCGACATGGCTCGAATGCAAATTGAGATGGCCAATCGAGATGCCGAGGCCCGTAGAGAGAGGGATCAAAGGATAAGGTTGGAGGCCCAAATCAACACTCAACCCCGGAATGCTAGACAATACATGCATCCGGAGTTGAAGGTCCCGGAGCCGGCCATCGTCTTGCCGGAGGTGTCAAGGAATTTTGAGATAAAAACTCAATTTATCTCACTCATCAAGAGAGAGCAATTCCAAGGGAGGCCGAATGACTGTCCGATCGAGCATGTGAAGCAATTCAAGGACCTTTGTGAGACCAATTCCACGGATGATGAGACACTTGAGTATGTGCTACTCAAAGCCTTCAAGTGGTCTTTGGGAGGCAAGGCTTTGCATTGGTTGGAGAGTCAAGCACCTCGATCCATCACATCATGGAGGGCTCTAAATGAAGCATTCTTGATGAAGTTCTTCCCGCCCACCGAAACGACGGAGCTTAGAAGGAAGATTGCTAGTTTCCAACAAGGAGCTCATGAGCCACTTTTCGAGGCATGGGATAGGTTCAAAGAGATGTTGAGGGCGTGTCCGACACATGGTCAACAACCTTATGTCCTTCAAGACATCTTCTTCCAAGGAATCAACACTGCCACGAAGGATAAATTGAACCTCCATACCGATTGTGGGTTCATAGACTTGCCGCCGGAGCAAGCATGGGAGTTGTTGGACAAACTCTCGGATTATGAGGCGATGTATGGTGCTAGCAATGTGAGCAAGGAAGCAAGAGTCCATGGAGAAGGTCCGAAGAATTTCTACAATCCCAAAAGTGAAGAGGTGGACAAAGATGTGAAGATCCAATTCTTGGAGGATGAATTGAACAAGATGAGGAGGAAGATGAGTTATGCCCAACAAACCACAAGAGCATGTGAAGAGTGTGGTTCCTTGAAGCATGGAGCCCAAGAGTGCCCAAACGAGCGCCAAGTCCGATTGGCCGAGCAAATTGAAGAGGCCAACTATGTTCAAAGGAACTTCGGAGGGAAAACCAACTTCAACAACAATGGAGGAAGGTGGAACCAAGGGGAAGCTAGTGGGTACAACAACAACTTCAACCAAAACGAGCCAAGGGCCCAACCACCACCATACCGACCTCCGGGATTCTATGAGCAAACTCCACAATGGGCGCAAAAGATGAGAGGCGAGTTCAAGGACTTAAAGAATCAATTCACCAATGTGGAGAGAAGAGTTGATGAAATGGGTGCTCAATTCAAAGAGTTTGGTGTATGGAGAAGGCAAGTGGACAACCAATTTGTTCACATGGCGAATCAACTTCCAAGAGAGGAAGGGAGACTCCCGGGCCGACCCGAGGAGAATCCCCGTGCCCCACAACAACAAAACGAAGTTCGATCCATAGGATTAAGGAGTGGACGGAGTTTGCCCGAGCCACAAGTTCCAAGATCAAGAGAAGAGGGACGGACCGAGGTTCCCAACAACTCGGGTCCGACGTACCCAGATGTCGATCCGGAGAATGGAGGAAGTCCCTTGGAGTGGACCGAGGTTGAACCCAACTCGGACCCGACTTGCCCTGAAGTCGGCCCGACGTGCCCAGAAGTTCTTTGCCCTGGGACCGATGTCCCTGAAGTCAGTCCCGAGGTACTCCCAACGTCGGTCCAGGGTGGAGTTGTTGAGAAAGATCGATCCAAGGAGGTTGGTCCAAGCAAGAAGCAAAGTGGCACTACTCTTCCATATCCTATGAAGAAGCCCAAGGAGATTGTTGAGGGCAAGTTCAAGCGGTTCTTGAAGCTTTTGCAAGGCTTGAACATTACCATTCCTTTCACCGATGCTCTAAGTGAGATGCCATCTTATGCAAAGTTCTTGAAGGAAATCTTGAGCAAGAAGAGATCGATTATTGAGATGCAAGACGAGGTGAAGATATTGGAGCTACCTCAAAAGCTTGGTGATCCCGGAAGATTTGCCATCACCGTAGGGATTGGTTCTCAACAATTCAAAGCTCTTTGTGATTTAGGAGCAAGTATTTCGGTTATGCCCATGAGCATATGGAGAAGGGCTAACCTTGGAGATATGGAGCCGGTCGATATGAGTCTTACCATGGCCGATGGTTCATCAACAAAGGCCACCGGAATTCTTGATGACGTCCCGGTTAGAGTGGGAAGATATTTTGTGCCCGATGATTTCGTGATCTTAGACATGAAAGAGGATCCGATGGTTCCCATTATTCTCGAAAGGCCGTTTCTAGCTACGGCGGGTGCCAAGTTTGAAGTGAGGAATGAGAAAGTCACCTTCGAGATTGGCGAGGAGAAAGTGGAATTCCATTTCAACAAGGCCCTTAATGAACCGGATGCATTGGCGATTTTGAAACTAGAGGAAAATGCCAAGTGCAAGAGGGAGAAGTTGGAGTCCACAAGAGAGGAAACGCCATTGAGAGACCATGACATGGTCGATGTTCAAATCCATGATGAGACAAGAGATGGAGATAACCCACCAAATCATGAAGAGTATCCTAATCTATATCCTTTTGATGTGGGAGATTCTCACATTTGTTTAGATGATTTGAAAGAGGATTTAGGAGACGATTATCTTTGCTTGGATGATTTGCAAGATGAGTTGAGTTATGATGTCATTGAGTCTCCTAGAAATTCTTTAGACTTTTGTGGTGTAGGTGATAAAATACAAGATGAGTTGATGCAAGAGATGCCAAGCTACACTTTGGAGGAGACGGACGATGGAGGATACGGATGCCACACTTTCATCAAACACAAATGGTGGCACTTTGGCTATGAGGATTGTGGAGAAGCACATGGCAAGGAGGATCAATTCACCGTTTTTCACCCTCTTGAAGGGTAGAGGTTAGACGTCAAGTTAATGACGTTAAAGAAGCGCTCCTCGGGAGGCAACCCGGGTTTAGTAGATTCATTTTCGTAGTTTCTAGCTTGTTTCTTTTTGCCTTAGCTTAGATTAGTCCTAATCTCTTCTCTAGATTGTATTTTGTGGAAATGTGTGTTGTGTGAGCTTCATTAGCATGTGTGGTATTTGTGGAAAAGATGCAAGAACTTGAGGATAGAAGTAACCAAGTCGTGGGATTTTTAGGAACCAAAATCGGGTAGGACCGAGGTACCCAGTACCTCGGGCCCGAGGTGCCCGACGTCGGTCCAGTTATGCCGACCCATGTTGGACCTTGACTTTGTGGAAATTCCTACTATACCCTCTTGACCCACCTTTGTCTTCTTCCCCATTTAAGAGTCCTTTCCCTTACCTAACATCATCACCCTCATAACTACTTTCCCAAAATACCCAATTCTCTCTCAAAACCCAAATCGATCCCATCTCCCCCACCATAGTCGATCCTCAAAGCAACCTCACCACAAGATCTCGATCCATACCCTAGCATACCCAAGCATTGAACCAAAAGCCAAAAAAATCCCACCCAAATCCCATAGATCTACATCCTTCTTCTAGATCTAGAAGAGGAAATTTGAGTTCTAAGAGTTGATTGCTAGAAGTTCTTGTTTTCTTCATATTTGGTATGTAAATCTCAATCTCTACTTGATTCCTTGTGAATTTCATGCTTTCATTGCTAGATTTGAGATATGCCATGATTGAGTGAGCTTGAACCTTGAGCATCCATGGTGATTTGCATGTTTTGTGAAATTTGTGCTTAATTGTTGCTAAATCCCGCTTAGAACTTCGATTGATGATGAGAAATGGTTGATTTTGGATTTTAGGAGCATGATAGTGTGTTGCATGGATGAATCTAGGATGAGAAGTCGGAATGGACTAGGTCCGAGGTACCCAGTACCTCGGGACCGATGTTCAACGTCGGTCCAGTAACTCGGACCGAGGTCCCCAACCTCGGACCCGATGTCCCCTGCTAGTCGGTCCGACGTTTTTCGGGTTTCTTTTGTGTGAATTTAGGATTTCATGAGCTTGAATGTTGGTCATAGCATGCTATTCATGATATGTCTTGAGGCTTGACCATTGATATGTGAATCTTAGTTCATGCATGATTGAATTTTGTGGATTGAGTGTGTCAAGTGCAAGTATGGGGTTATCTCTTTGCATGATGAGTTGTTTGTGATGGAAGCTTGTGATTTTGTTGTGGTTGTATAGATTTTATCTTGGAGTTCTTTGGTTTTGATTGTGTGTAGGTACCATGTCTACCCGAGCATCTTCTTCAAGGATGGAGAAAGCCACCAAGAAGTCCAAGAAGTCGTCCAAGAGAGTCCAAAGGATGGATGATGTGCGTATTGAGGATGAGGATGATGCTAGAGAGTATGAGCGTCTCATGGGTCTATCTCACAACACCCGGTGGTTAGATTGGGAGTCAATTCAAAAGATGAACATGGATGAGGCTCTTGCTCGGTGCTATAATCACATAGGGCTCAATGTGTTGCTAAGGTGGAACAACACTCACTACCCCGCCTTGACGTCCGAATTCATGGCGACATTCAAGTGCACTTATGAAGGGGTCGAGAGTGAAGGCATGATCTCCTTCCAAATGGGCAACGAGTTGCATGAAGTTTCTCTCCGGAACTTGGCTACCTACTTCGGGTTCCCATTTACAAGAGATGAGGCTTATGTTGACAATGAAAAGGTCGACTACCTTTGGAAGTTTTTGGCCGGGAAGAGCGAGATGAGGAAAGGAGCATCGACTAATGAGATAGTCAACCCACTCTTCCGAGTTATGATCCGAGCCTTGGGTTGTTCTATCTTTGCAAGACATGAATTGAGCAAGCCTATGAAGGAGGAGGCCATGATTCTCTATGAGATGTTGTTTGAGAGTGAGAAGCCGATGAACCTCACATGGGAATGGGTGAAGATGGTGGGGGACTTCCAAAGTTCTTCATGGATCTATTTCGGAGGCATGATTGCCCGGTTAGCTCACCGTCTTGAGGTGGACTTGTCTACCTACACACCGGCCCCAAATGGTGTGGAGTTCATGGACCTCAAGTATTTCAAGAAGGCAAACATTATCAAAGAGAAGCTAGTGACCGACGCCTCTACTTACTTAGCCCCACACTCCAACTTCAACAATGTGCACGTTCCCTTGGAGCCTCGACTCTTCGACCTCACTTGTTACTACAATTGGTACCAAGTGTGGGCAGGGAATGTCAATCCTTATGGAGAGCCGGAGGGGACACTCGAGGTTAGGAGACGAGCTCAACACATCCGCTTCACTTCTCCTCAAGCATCCCCGGACACCGAAGAGGAGGAGCCCAACCAATATGAGTTTGTAAGGAGGGACGACATGGAGGTGGACGTGCCTAGAGGTGAAGAAGAAGAAGAAGAAGGTGGTTACCAACACTTGCTCACCGACCACGCACCAACTCTCTTGGACCGAGGTGCTTCACAAGTCAGGCCCGATGTTTATCAACGTCGGTCCGACGTGTTTTTGCCCGATCCGGTCCCAAGCCACTTCGAGAGGGGTGAGGGAAGTGGAGCACACCAAGCACCACCTAGCTACGGAGGATATGAGGGGTATGCCCAATGGTACGGGCCCGGAATGGTGTTCCCCGAGCCGAACCAATCGGTGGACATGAACTTCTTGGCCACCCAAATGGCGCATCTCCAACTTCAACAATCAAGTATGCTTGAAGAGGCACACCACATCAACCTTCAACAACAACATCTCAACTTCCAACAACAACAACTTTTCCACCACCAAGAAGACTTTCAAGCCCAATTTGAGGAGGTGAACCGCAACATTGCCTACACTAGACGTGAAGTGGAAGACTTGAGGGAGGCCGAGGATCAAAGGTGGACCGTCCAAGCAAGTTTCAATGAGTGGATGTCCGAGAATTTCTCATCCCGTGAAGATCAATGGACACCTCCTGCGCCACCACTACAACCGCCAAGCCATGATCCCTTCAATGATCGAGTGTACGAGCAAGAGCGACACGCCCGGCTCCAAAGGAGACAACGCCGTGGCCACCCTCCGAACTAAGCCTCAACAAGTCATTCAAGAATAAGGAAATTGTGAGCTTTCTCTACTCTTCTCTTTACTTTTGAGTTTTGGTTTCTTTTGATGAGGACATCAAAATTTTAAGTATGGGGTGGGTTAGTAGCTCATTAATTCCATGTGTAGGTTGTTTGTGTTTGTTTCTTGTTTAAGGGATGTTTCATTTTGGATAGTGGCATGATGTATGAGAATGATGATCGATTTTATGGCATGAATGGATGAGTTTGTTTGCTTTGTTTGAGAAAATTTTTGCAAAAATCATAAAAATTCGAAAATGGTGTGAAAAACAACAAAAAGATTTTGTTTTTGGACTAGGAATTCCCATCTTAGATGTCCAAAAGAAGGCTAATGATGATGTGAGCATGTAAAATCCTTTGCATATTTTTGGATAGTTTAGCCTCTAAATGGATGTTGCTTTTCATGTGATATGATATCTTGCATGTTTTTATTGAGCACATGAGTTCTTGGATAAGTTTTGATGCAACTAAGCTAGAGTGAACCTTGTGAGATTATTTTTGGCCATTTTAGGGATGATTGTTCATATTGCATATCCCTCATTTTCTTGTGTGATTAGCTCATGCATGCTTAGTAAAACTTGCTATTGAGGTGTTTACCTATTTTCCAAGACCAATATGAGATTTGTTCTATGCTTTGTCACATTGATTTGAACTTTATTTCATTTAGTCACAAAATATTCCATATCCTACCGTGAAGATAAACCGTTGTTTGTAGCCCCGCTTTGGCCTTAGACCTTTGTTTGAAACTCCTCAAAAATATGATTCCTAGCCTATATGACTTGACCCTTATGGGATTGGACTTTAGTGAGAGGTTTTGGAGAATATCTGGAGAGTTGAGATTCTCTTTGGTGAAGGGCAAAGAATGGAGTTATAACCCAAGTGGGTAGTGCATCTTTGAAGTGGAAAGAAAGAAAGAAAAGTTGGAAAAATAGTGGATTGAAAGCAAAGTGCTTAAGTGAAGAAAAGGGCACCGACCGAGGATAAGTGCACTTCGGGCCCGAGTTATGTTGCAAGTCGATCCTAGTGGAAAAAGTGTGAAAAATCCAACAAAAAGTTAGTGCAAAGATGAAGTGGAATGTTTAGTGAAAAGTGGGTTGAAAGTGAAAGAGAAGAAGAAAAATCAAAGTCTTTTGGATGAGTGTGAAGTTGAAAGTGGAATAATTTGGTGAGTTTGGTGAGAGACTAGAAAGTTCAATCCCCATTGTAAGCACCACAAGACCAAAATGATTCCCACCTTGAGAAATACCAAAAGCCCCATTACAACCCGGCCGAATGGAACCTCTTTGAGGACCTCCATTGAGCCAAGTTCATATTCTTTGTGTGCATTGTAATAGGCATCTCTAGGTGGAGGAATTGGTGATATTAGCTTCAATTGTAAAGTCTTTACTTGCATGATTGTTGAGTATGAGTGTTCATTTTCAAGCCTAAACACATGATGAGTGATACACATTTTACATTCCTAAAGTGAGGTTTGGTTGCATTAGACTTTATTCCTTGAACACTTGATCATGTGTGATGACGTAATCTTGCTAGCATATCTATTACTTGTGCTTACTTGTGTTTTCATATGAGGCTTTACTTGAAGATTGTGCTTCGGTCTTGTTTACTTTGTTATTGCTTGAGGACAAGCAAGTTTAAGTATGGGGTATTCTGATGTCTCTCATTTTGGAGGTGTTTTAGTAGTTAATTTCCTTTGTAAATATGTGTTTTTCATTCTTTTCTTTGTTAGTTTTGTTTCCTTTTTAGCTTAGTTCCCGGTTTTCTTCAAGAGTCGGAAACTATGCGAGTTTGTTTGTTTTTGTAGGTAAAATGGCAAGAATGAGGACAATTTCGAGGAGCTAATGAAGGAGCCAAGTCAAGGAATGCAAGAGCCAAGCCAAGAATGAAGTGGAACCAAAGGAAACCAAGGAAGAAAACGAGGATCGAGGCCCTGGACCGAGATACACCAAGTCGGGCCCGAGATCGAGCACTCAGTGAACCGGACCGACGTTCCCAATGTCGGGCCCGAGGTCGTTCCGTGTCGGTCCAAGTCGGCATAGGATTGGATTGTTCCCCAAGGCATATTTTTAGTAACTTTCCACATTTGCCCCTTTCTAAATTGGGATTCCTTGGTCCCCAATCCATGAGAGGTTATAAATAGAGGTGATTAGAGAGCATTAAGGGCATGTTTGGATAGACCACACTCAAATCACTCTCTAAAGGCTCAAGGAAGACTTGGAGAGCAAGGAGAAGGAGGGAGAAGGAAGAGAAGGAGAGATCGGTGGAGAAGAGAGGGAGAATTGTGAGTTTTTGTACTTGTTTTGCTTTAATCTAGTGGAATTGAGACTTGAATTTTGTAGACACATTGGATTTGAATGCAATTGGAGTTTGATTTGATGATGATGATTGAGTTTTGCTTGATTTCCCTTTTGTTTATGTTTTTCTCTTACCATATGGAGTAGATTCCATAGTCTTGGGCTATGGGGGAATCCCCTAGCTAGATTTGGGTAGAAAACCCCAATTCCATAGCCTTGAGTGCTTGATTTGTGAATCCTCTCTACATTGAGCTTCAATTCTCTTGTGAAAGCAAGGGATCTAGAGCTTGTGTTTGGTAAGAGTAAGCGAAAGTGGTCTCAATCCCATCACAAGTCTCTAGCATCGAAGGTGACGCGAAAGCTCCCTTGGGTCGAGGTGTAGATTGGAGGGATTTGAGGCGAACAACCTCGATCTCACTAGAATCAAACACTTATTGGTTGAATTGAGGAAGAATATCCAAGTCTAGTTGGGGGAGGAACCCAAAAACCCAAGACCGATCTACCATTTTTGCCAAATCGAAGTACCCAGTCATCGGGCCCGACTTGCATCAACGTCGGTCCCGACCATTTCGACCTCGATCCTACCTCGGACCGAAGTGACTTTGTGTCGGTCCGAGGAGATCTCTTTTGTTTTACTTCGTTTTGTCTTTATTTTCTCCTCTTTTTAGTCTTTTCGGGTACTCTCGACGCACGAACTCCCGTGTGTTCGACATCCTACCTCTTTACTATAAGTGAGGTTCGGTTTTATAAATTTAAATTGTGAGACCCTCCGATCCCGAACCGATCACCTCTCTTCAACATTGTTTTTTGAAGTTCTTGCTCGTTTAATAGTATTATAATTCGATAATGATATTTTGGATTCATAAGACGGTGATGTCATATAGTTTACTGATTTGCTTCGAGTGATCCAAATTAGTAGTTATTGGTTGTAACATTGTTTAATCGTAGTTATTGGTTGTAATAGCGTATTATAGCATGAAAGAAATAGCTACATTACCCTAGTTTTTGAGTTGAAAAAAACGTTTTCAATGGTTGAAAAAGTAGTTGCCTTTAGCTAAAGTACAGTCGAGTTGAAAAAGTAGTGTTAAATAATTGAGTAATAAGATGCATTTGGCTCGATAAGAAATCAGTGCATTACCCTAGTTTTTTGGTTGAAAAATAATGTTGACTATGTGGGAAATTAGTTGCATTATTCTAAAGTACAATCGAGTTGAAAAAGTTTTGTAGACTATTTATAAACTTATTGTTACATGAAAGAATAATAACATGCATGTGCGTCTATAAGAAACCATAATGTTGATAAGTTCAAAAAGTATTGTTGTGTAGTTGAAAAATAAGAATCTTGTTGCTTGATGAGGAAAATTAACAGAGAATAGTAGAAAAAGTACAGCTGAATATTTGAAAACGTAATAAATCGATTCTGTCTCTTCTTTAGCATATAGTAATAATATGGAAAATGTAGTCTTCCCGAATTGCAAAATTACATACTTTTACTTGAAAAAGTTTTAAGAGGTCGTTAAATTGTATTTGGTCGTGCAGTTGGAACCAGCAAATGGGAGGAGTATGTGTTTAATAATGATCAAGATTTTTCTCCAGCTGAAGTAGATGAATGTGATGATGAGGATGCGGAGTTTGAACCTGAAGCTTTCATGTATGGAACTGAATGTGTGTTTGATGAGAAGGACCCAAACATAAAGCACTGGATACCTAGATGCCCTACCAACGTAAAGCCTGCAGTTGGAATGCGGTTTGGATGCCGTGAAGATGCTGAAGCGTTTTACCGTCAATATGCTTCAATGGCTGGGTTCGATGTCAGAATAAGTTCCAAGAAAAAATTCAAGAATTCTGAAGAAATATCATCAGTGTACCTTTACTGTACTAGGGCAGGATTCAAGAACACTGGAAATAGCAGTGGACAAAGGAAGACAACATCGAATAGGGTGGGCTGTAAAGCATGGATCAGTATCAAATATGGTGGAAGCGGTTCATATGTCTTTCGAAATTTTATGGAGAAGCACACGCATGATATGATCCCGCATAATGCAAAACATTTGCTGAAGAGTTATAGGAAGATGTCAATTGGGCACAAGAAATTCATGCTAAGCTGTGCGAAGGCAAATATGGGACTAGTTTTTGCGCATAATCTGCTCAAACAACTCGTCGGGGGGTATGGCAATCTACATGTAACTTCTAGAGAGTTCAGAAATTATAAAAGGGACTTGATGCAAAATATATCAGGAGCAGATGCACAAATGGTTATTGACAAGTTGAAAAAGAAGCAAGAGATGTGCAGTGAGTACTTTTTCAAGTACACAGTGAGCGATTCTAACCAATTGACAAGGATGTTTTGGAGTGATCCAATTGCGCGTAGAAATTTCCCTGCGTTTGGGCAAGTAGTATCGTTTGACTCAACGTATGGAACAAACAGGTAACTTATTCAGTTGTTTATGCATATTTTTCATTTACTGTATTAGACTTTTTCAGCCATATATTGATAACAAAATTCTTTTTCAACGTATTACGTGACTATTTGCCACGAAATATGCATTTTTATTCAGTGTTATATGATTTGCAACTGTACTAACAATATTTTTCATTACGTCTTACATGTTGCTTATTCTTTGATAAAATGTTGATATGTGTGTAGATACTGTATGGTATTTGCGCCATTCACTGGTTTGGACAACCATAAACGGTCTGTAACATTTGGATGCGGTCTTTTAATGAAAGAAGATACAGAATCGTTCACATGGTTGTTCCAACAATTCAAGTTGGCGATGAAGGATGAACCATTACTCATAGTGACTGACCAGGATTGTGCAATGAAGGTAGCGGTAGAAAATGTGTTTGAGCGGACTATATAAAAGCCAGATATTTTTAAGCTTACATGAATACAAAAATTTGTCCGCCAATGTGGTATAATGACGGGTTTAGGTGACAATTAATTAAACGATGAGGCCTTAGCTGGCATTACGTGACCTTTTCTTGCTTAATCATGTTCACATAATAGCGTGTACGTATTACGACACTCCATAATCAAGAAAAAAGTGTTTAATAGGTAGACTTTGACAAGTTAGGGTGCTCAATCGGTCCGTTTCAAAGGTCCGGTGTCCAAATAACCAAATTGGACAATGGTTGGCCTGTCGATCGGTTCAGTTTGTGCTTAATTGGCAAGTTTATTGTCCCTAAGAAGCCTAATATTGGTGCTCTTCGTAGTACCATGAGATCAATTTGGAAGCCGAAAGAAGGTTTAGATGTGAGAGAAATTGGTTCAAACCTCTTTATTTTCCATATCTTCTGCTCATAAGACCGTCAAAGAGTGATTGATGGGTGTCCTTGGTCTTTCAATGATCAACTACTCTTGTTGAAAGAATTTGCAGGTCCAAAAAACCTTTAGAGGTGCGCATCTGTTCAGCCCCGTTTTGGATCCAAGTTGGGGATATTCCACTTGGATTGTGTTGTAGATCGATCGTTACAACCATCGGTTATCATATTGGAGAATTTTTAGGGTTTGATGACTCCGACTCTCTTGGCCTGGATGCCATGATGTGCATAAGATCGAGTGGCAGTTGATATTTCTAAGTCGTTGGTCCGTGGAGTGAATCTTCGCATTCAAGGAAAGACTACTTGGTTTGGAGTTAACTATGAGCGCCTTCTTTTTTTTTTTGTTTTCTTTGTGGTATGGTTCGTCATGTTGTTATCAACTATACTCATGGGGAGTTATCTGGCTTTGTGGATTGTATTCAGCAGTACGGTCCTTGGTTGCACGGAGCTCCGTCTTAGGGTAAATCTCGTCTTGGTGTGAATGAACAAGATCGTGAGCAAGAATGGTTTGATAATCTTCGTGGTGGCTCATCTGTGCGGGGTCCCACCCTCTTTTGATGCTTCATCTGGCATTGTTGTTGAAACTGTTGCCAGTGGCAAAGACCTAGTTTGTTTGGGTTTTTCTTTGGTTCAATCTGATGTTCCTAATGGTTCTCTTGAATTTGACAAGCCCATGTCAGCACAAATGCCTTCTCCCTGCTTTTTCCCAACAGTTCTCTTCGAGTCACACGGGCCACTTTGTTCATATTCATAGATATTCTTCTTTGAAAGATTCTCTTTCTCCTTCCCCTTGTGTTACCTTGGGTAAGAGGACCAATTTGGATAGTACTCATCTGGCATTGGTTCCTAAGGTAGCTTCCCTTTACTAAAAAATGTAAGCTTGATAGTTGTCTTCCCTTGGTTGGTACGGAACATAATTTAGTAGCGGGCGTTGGGTCTCTCCAACCCCGCAAAAATCAATGAAAATTATTAGTTAGAACTGTCGGGGTTTGGGCAATCCCCGGTCTATTCGGGCACTCCTTTATTGGTGCTGAAGACATCGCTCCTGACGTGGTTTTTCAAAAAAATTGGGCTCTTTTGAAGCAAATGTTTCTGTTGGGACGATATTAAAGACGCCAGTCATTAATATCTAAACCAATAATAATCGTCCCTTGTTCTGATAATGACAAACTCAAAGTTATTTGATAAGTTGTCCCGGTGTTGATCTCAGGTAAGTCCAAAGGACGCACATGAACGAAAAGGACAACAAGTGAACAGCAGTCCCCAAGCTGAAGGGACACACGTCATCAGAACTTCCAAAGCTGAACGTAATTGGCAAAGTTCCTGCGTAGATAGGATGGCGTCCTCATCAAGAAGGGACGCGCGCCAAAATACGGACGAAGTTCAAATTCAAATCAAGGCCACCCTAACATGATTACATCACATTCGGCCGTAGTCCTCAGAAGGAAGCTTCCCCTGTCTGGGCACGTGTAGACAACTCCAAAGATGTCGCTTTCCCAACAATGGTCCCCTATCCACGCGGAGGATTCCCAAGCGTCAACAGAGTTGACTTCCTCAAGATTCACATCGCACCGTTGATAGAAGATCAAGGATCCTGCCAAGTCTCAGAGGACGCTAGAGGACAAGAACCACTTCCGCTATAAATACCCTCCAAGGGGTATGCATAGCGGTGTGGACTTTGAAGACTTTCTCTCAAGCTCTCCCGAAGCATTCAAGTTCAAGAACGAAGAACAAGGAGATCAAGTGAGCTTGAAGCAAGAGAAAGAAAGTCCAACCAAATCAAATCCAAAACAAACCACAAAATAGTTAGAGTTGTAGTTTGTCTCTCACAACGGACCGTGAGAGACGTGAGTGATAGCTTCCTTATAGCTAAGAGAGTTAGGTTACGTGTTAGGTGAAAGGTGTGTTACTAGCGAGGCTAAGGACGGACGCTTAGCTCAGTGAAGTGTAACGACTCACCTAAGTTGTAAGGACTCTCTCTTAATAAGATAAGGGACGGCAATTGAAAATCCTCCAACGGAGGTAGAGGTTTACCCATAAGACTAGTTGGTCTTAGTGGGGTTCCTCTATAAATCTCGTGTCCATTATCTTATCTCGTTTCCTGTTAAGTCTATTTTCCGCTGCACCTAAGGACGCCCTTAACCCAGTTAAGGACGCCCATTCTAACAGACTTACGATCCAACAATTGGTATCAGAGCAGGCGCTCTAGATTAAGTTTGAGTTGCAGGAAACATGGATATGGAACCTATAGGTATCTCAAGTGCGAAGCCACCCCGCCTCACGGATGGGAACTTCATCCGGTGGAAGACAAGATTTGAGTGCTTCGTGCGAAGTCAAAACTACCAATGCTGGCTGGTGATAAAGAACGGCGACCTAAAAGTCGCTGCTGCTAAAAAGGACAAAGAAGGAGAATGGGGTCCCGATGAGTTTAAACTCATGGAGGCAAACGCCAAAGCTATCTGCTTCCTACAGACGTCCCTCTGCGAAAGGGACGCCACCCGTGTGAGCAATCTTCCAACTGCCAAGCTCCAATGGGAAGCTCTGGAGAAGTACCATGTTGGGACGCCTGAGATGAAAGAGGACGTCCAGCTTGAAGCTAAGAGGGACTTCTACAAGTTCAGAATGTTCACAAATGAGACCATCACCGACTACTCCTTCCGCTTTGAGGCCCTACTAACCAAGTTGAAAAACTTGGGTGTCAAAGAAACGGAGTTCACTCAAAGGATGAAGGTCCAAGTCTTGATCGATGGACTCACGGGACCATGGAACTTCGATAGGATGACGTTCAAAGAAAACCAAGCCAACAAAGGACTGTCCATGGAGGAAATTTATGGAAAGCTTAAGGGGTACGAAGCAAGGAGAAATCAAGATTTGCTGGAAATGGGGAAGAGTTCCCAAAATGAGCTAGCTTTAACTCTTGCGGCTAGGACGCCAGAGTATGAGCAATACTACCAAAGACAAAGGGAACTGAACTCCATGATAGAAGCCAAAACTCAAGAGCACCAAGAGAATCTTCGTCTTCAGGCGTTAGTGGAACGCAAAGGGAAGACTGAAGAACAAATATCTGAAGAAGATGAGCTAGCATTGTTGCACAAAACTCTTCGTACTTTGTACAAAAGAGGCAAAGTCCCAAGAATGAAGATGCCTTACAAGAAGGAAAGTTGCAAACCTTCGGATGCTGAAATGAAGGATATATTCTGCTACAAATGCAACAGGAAGGGACACATGGCCAAGAAATGTACCACAGGGTTAACATCAAAAGAAATGAAGGAAAAGGCTCTGGTTGGTGCATTTGAAGGTGCGTGGGACGACCTCGACTCAAGTGATGAGGAACCAGAAAATCAAGTAGCTTACATGGCTATGGAAGACGCTCCAACTTCTCTAGAGGACGTCTCTGAAACTGAGCAAGAGGTAACTCATGAATCTATGCTAAGCTCACTTGAAAAATGCTCAAAGTCCAAGCTCATCAAACTAATCACACAGATCATGCAAGAAAGCTATGCCATGAAACAAAGCTTTGATGAACTTGAATCAGAAAATATTGTTGTGGAATGTGAAAATTGCAATACTATGTCTTTTCAACTGGAGTCCTCTCAGGAAGAAGTCAAGTCCCTTAAGAGTCAACTTGTGTGCCTAAAACTTGAAAATGCAAATCTTAGGGACGAAGTGAAAATCCTAGGAAAGAGTCCCATGACTGAAACTGTGAATCCGATAGTCTTTGTTCCAGCTAGAAAAGGACTAGGGTATGAATCAAGATCAAAGAACTCTATCCCTAGCGACTTCGAGGCTAGCAAAACCACTGAACTAGAACTTGAGAGGGAAAAGACAAAGAACCTAGAGGAACGCATAAGAGTCCTTGAGAGTGGTGAGAAAGGCCAAAGGGACTACTACACAAATTCCACTAGCCATAAAATCTACAAAAAGATTGCAAAAGGTGAAGGATCTAAGGTAGTTGATCCAAAGAAGATGAAAGAGAATAGAATTCAACGTCCTAACAAGAAGTACTACCTTGGAAACTACTATAGGACGTGTTGGCATTGTGGCAAAGGTGGTCACTACCAGTATGAGTGTCTTAAGCTAAAACAGGATCTTGAGAATGGAAGAAAGGCTAGAAGTGGCAGTAAGAACGCCAAGCCTAAATCTGCTGATAGGACGCATGCTAGTGTGCCTAATGCTAAAAATCAATCTCCTAGGATGCATGCTAGAAGAACAAATGATGTGAATGTATATGATTATTTGCCCATGAAAGAGTTGTACCCATGCAACGAGCCAGGTAAGGGTCACCTTGCCTGGGTCGCAAAGAACTAACTCTTCTTTTCAGGTGGAAGTGAGAGGAAGCCCGTTGATCATTGATAGTGGCACCTCAAATCACATGACTGGAAGCCAGATCCATCTCACTTCTATCCAATCAAATGCCACGAGAGGAACTGTCTCATTTGGCAACAAGGGAAAAGGAAGAATCAAAGGGACGGGCACCGCAAAGTTAAATCAATCCATCAGTGCGTCCAAAGTCAGTCTTGTCGAGGGACTAGGCTTCAATCTCCTTAGCGTTTCTCAAATATGTGATCAAGGTGAAAACCTAGTCACATTTGATTCTAAGGAGTGCCTGGTCATCAACAAGAAAACAAATCAAGTCATTCTCAAAGGAACTCGTGAGAACAATGTCTATGTCTTCAATCAAAGATTCAAGTCTGCATCCAAGTTGTGCTTATCCGTCTTTGCTGTGGACGCCGATCTCTGGCATCGACGTCTTGGACATGCTGGTCCTAGCACTATCTTCAAGCTTCATCAAAAGGAACTTGTAAGAGGACTTCCCGAATTGATCCTGAGCAAATTGAGCAATGTGAAGCATGCATCAAAGCGAAGCAGACAAGATCGTCCTTCAAATCCAAAAATGAAGTGAGCACAAAGAAGCCGTTAGAACTCCTTCACATGGATTTGTGTGGACCCATGCAGACCCAAAGCTATGGTGGAAAGAGGTACATGTACGTTATTGTAGATGATTTTTCTAGATTCACTTGGGTTCTCTTCTTGGTGTCAAAAGCAGAAGCCTTCCAGATGCTCAAAATCTTCATCAAGCAAGTAGAAGTTGCTCTTGGGACAAGCTTAAAAGCATTAAGGTCAGATCATGGAACGGAGTTCAAAAACTCAGAGTTTCTTGACTTCTGTGACCAACAAGTAGTCTCCCACAACAGGTTCTCCGTTTTTGGAGGAAAATGGATGCACAGAGTTTTTGGAACTGCTCGAGTTCCAGGGTTGGACGCATCTTGGTGCAGAGGCCGCTGAAGTCGACCCCGAACAGGTTCTCCGCTTTTACTCCAAATTTGAAATATCTGAAGTAAAAGGGAAGCCTCAAGGGACTTTCGAGATTGATGGGGACGAGTACTCAATTGCTGAGGGTACCATCCGTAACATGCTTGGTCTGCGTCCTTCTCCGCCTGATGCTCTACACGACCTTCCCAACAAAAACTTTGGCCGTTTCTCCCAGGAAGAGATCTTCAACCACATTTTCAATGGGAGACAGCCAGTTGCTAGGGATAGGGTTGCCCATTGTCTTTCCAAGACAAGCGTCCTTGCGCATCACTTCATAGTGCGCATGGTCGTCCCCCGCCAGGAGAAGAAGTCCATCGTCCAAATCACCGACAGTATTATATTGGACGCCTTCTTACAACGCAAGCCCATCAACTTGCCGCGGGTTATCTTGGAGCACATGGGTAAGTGCACAGGAGGACGCCACTCGCTCCCCTTCCCTGGATTGGTCAAACAGATTCTACAGCAGCAACATCTCTACGTCCCCAAAACAGAACAGACATTCGGAATTCATTGGGACGTTAGGCAGATAACAGCCCCTCCGGTAGGAAAGATGAGGTTTGATGAGCCGCTTCCCTCCGTAAAAAGGCAACTGGCTAAAGAGATGAAAGAGGCTGAACGAAGAGCTAAGGCCGCTGTTGCTGCTGCTAAGAATGTGGAAGACGAACCTGAGGCTGAAAATTTACAAGTAGTAGGGACGCCAGTTGAGGACGCCGACGCTGAAGAAGAGGAAGATGAACTTGATGGCCTGAGCGTCCCTCATGAGGCTGAGAAGCATTCCCAGAAGTATCTGCTTGGAATGATGATCGAGAACCAGTGCATGATGATTGATCTCATCCAACAAGTTCATGATACTCTCCATCAACACACTGAACTTCTGGAACGCAATAATGAGCTCCTTGCGCAGAACAACTACCTTCAAGAGCAACATCTCAAGGCTCTTGGCAAGCGTCCACGCAAATGATCGCCTGATGTCCGCGTTTTAGGTAGATTTTTAGGGTTTAGATAGGTTAGTTTAAGTTGATTTTCGTGCTTGAGTCATGTGTTTTTAAGTCTTTTTGCATGAGTTTTCGTATTTCCTTGAGATTCGGAAACTACGCGCTTTTGTGTCATTTTGTAGGTGTTTTGGAGCTTGAAGACGAGTTCGGAGCGAAGCTAGGAGAGACTGGACGAGCTAGGAGGAAGATTCAAGTGGACAAGCCAAAGAGAAGAGCTAAAAAGGAGCAAAATCAAGAAGAGAAGTGAAGGAATCGACCCCAAGATCGAGCCCAAGGAGGTCGTGCTCGAGCCATTTGACCAAACTTGGAGCGCAAGGAAAACACGTCTCAGGATCGACCCTGAGGGGGTCGATATCGACCCTATGAGGGTCGAACCTCGTGGCCGAACTTCACCTATCCGGAAATATTGTTGAAGTTTCCTAGTTTGTATTTTAGGAAGGTGTTTTATTTGTGTTTCCTAGTTAGATTAGGACTCCTTTTTGTCTATAAAAGGAGGTTGAACCTATAGTTTTCGGGGAGGCTTGGATTCAATCAATTAACCATCAAGACTTGGAGATTTAGGGAGAAGATTTGGAGAGCAAGTTTGAGATTTGTAAGATTGATCTTTTGTTTAATTTGAATTCTAGTTTTGGTTTTGATCATGTCTTCTTCTTCTTCTTCCTTCTTTCTCTTTGCTACGTGTGAGTAGTTTTCTTAAGTTCTAGGGTTGGGCAAAAACCCAACACAATCATGCATGTTTAAAAACTTGAATTCATGACTTAATGTTTAAAGATCATATCTAACCTATCTTGTGCTTAATCCTTGGTGAAAATTGAGGCATGTCTTGTAATTAACCCTAGCGAAAGTGAAAAGTTAGTTGCTTGATTACATCTAATAGGATTATTTGCGAAAGTTGATATTCCTAGGTTGAAGGATAGGTAGAAAGTAAACGATTTGCGAAAGTTGGTTGAATAACTTGAATTGTTTGCGAAAGTTAACTTTTCTATGATCTAGATGGCATGATAGTTGTGAATTCTTGTTGAAAGCATGTATGGTTGTTGTTGTGGTAGCCCTAGCCCTAGGATTTGCCTTTTATATTGATTGAAATTCGTATCTTTTGCCTTGATCCCGACTCCCTTCGTCGTGTTCGAGCCTTTGTTTGTGATTGAGTGTGTTTTGTGTGTTCGTGTGTTTCTGCTCTCAGGATCGACCCCCCCTAGGGTCGAGATCGACCCTCTTTGGGTCGAGCCTGAGTTGTTCTGCCCTTGTTTTCTTTGCTTTTCGTAGTTTATCGATTAAACTTAGCACTACTCTCGCTCCCGTGGACGAACCTGACTTCGCTATACGCAGCGGGGTCTTGACTACAAATTTATTTGTTCAAGAAACCCTTCAACAAATTGGCGCCGTTGCCGGGGAGTGTGCAATAGTGTCGAGTTTAGTTGATATTCGGGTTTGGGAATAGCCCATACCCCTTGTGCGTTTACTTGTGTTTGTGATTGCAGGTGTATGCCCTCTAGTTCACGAAGGAAAATCGACTATTTTCCCTTTGATCCTGAAATAGAAAGAACCCTTCATCGCAGGCTACGAGAACGACGAGCAATGGCCGATTCTGAGGCTCTTGCTCAACAGATGGAACAACTCCGTGCTCAGATGGAGCATATGCAAATGGAGCGTGCTGCTCAAGATGTTGCTTTGCATCGAGAAAGAGAGGTTGCTGCCCGAGAGAGAGAGGACGCTGCCCGTCTCCAACAACAACTAGATGATATTCCGAGGAACGCTAAGCAATACATGCATCCGGAGCTTAGAGTTCCCGAGTCCGCTATAGTGCTCCCGGCGATTGAGCGTGCCTTTGAGATCAAGTCCCACTTCATCACTCTCATCAAGAGGTCTCAATATGAAGGCAGGACATCCGAATGCCCTATGGAGCACATCAAAAACTTCACCGACCTTTGTGACACCATCGCCGCCGATGGCATGTCACTTGAATATGTGCTCCTCAAGGCGTTCAAGTGGTCTCTAACCGGGAAGGCACTTCATTGGCTCGAAAGTCTACCCGCTAGGTCCATCACTACATGGAAGGCTTTGCACGACTTGTTCATGACAAAGTTCTTTCCACCGGCCAAGACTACCGAGCTAAGGAAGCGCATTACTTCTTATCATCAACTTCCTAACGAGACTTTTGTTGAGACTTGGGAGAGATTCAAGGAGCTTCTTCGGCAATGTCCTACTCATGGACAACCTCCTTATGTTCTTCAAGAGATATTCTTCCAAGGGATCAACGCTGCCACAAAGGACCGCATCAATCTTCACACCGATTGCGTTTTCATTGAGATGGATCCCGATGAGGCATGGGCTCTATTGGACAAACTCACCAACTATGATGCCATGTATGGGACCCAACAACCTATCCGGATTCAAACGAAGAAGCTTTATGATCCGAATAGTGAGCCAATTGATCAAGATGTGAAGTTTCAATTCTTGCAAGATAAGATCAACCGGCTCGATAAGCAAGTGAGTTACTACAAATCCGCTGCCCCCACTTGTCAAGGATGTGGTTCTCAATCTCATACCACCGCTTCTTGCACAAATGTGGAGCAAGTTCGGGCTGCCGAGGCATATGCGGAGGCCAACTATATGCGAGGACCCTACCGAGGCCAAAACAATGCTTATGCGGGGAGGAACAACAACAACTATTCTCAATGGAATAACAATGGTCAAGGCCAAAGTTATCAACCTCCTCTACAAGAGCAAAGGGCCCCTCCTTATAGACCTCCCGGTTATCAAGAAGAACCACCGGCTTGGGCTCACGGTTTCTTTGAAAGATTCGACCGCAAACTTGATGGCGTTCAAAGCCAATTGGGAAACTTAGGTGCATGGAGGAAGAATGTTGATTCCCAACTTGGTAATCTAGCGGCTCAAATCCCACCACCTCAAGGACAACTTCCGGGCCGACCCGAGGAGAATCCTAGAGGCCGAGCAAGCAATGGTGAAGTCCGAGCCATGAACCTTCGGAGTGGCAAAGCATTACCCGATCCACCAAAGCAACCGGCGAAAGAAGCAGCCTCAGGATCGACCCCACTTGGGTCGATATCGACCCCCTCCATGGTCAATCCTGAGACCGCCAATGATGAGGATGAAGGGTCGATCGACCCCGCTGAGGTCGAGCTCGAGCACTCTGCACCCGGAACGTCTTCCAACCCTTCTCCTCCACTCATTCCCGATCCCATTCCGTCCTCTTCCCATTCTAAGGTACTTCCTTACCCTTCGAAGAAACCCAAGGACGCGACGGAAGGAAAGTTTAAGCGCTTTGTTAAGTTGCTACAAGGCTTGAATCTTTCTATTCCTTTCGCCGAGGCCTTGAATGAAATGCCCGCTTACACCAAGTTCTTGAAGGAGATTCTATCTAGGAAGCGATCGATGTCGGAACTAACGGATGAGGTGAGGTCGTTGGACCTTCCCGAGAAGCTCGGTGATCCCGGGAAATTTGCTATTACCATCGGTATTGGGGCTTATTGCTTCAAGGCATTGTGTGATCTTGGTGCTAGTGCTAGCTTGCTCCCACTCTCAATTTGGTCCAAGACCAACATGGGGCCACTAGTACCGGTGAACATGAGGTTATACATGGCGGATGGATCGTGTGTTCAGCCCACGGGTGTAGTTGATGATTTCCCCGTTCAAGTGGGGAAGTTCTTTGTGCCTAATGATTTCATAGTCATGGAGATGCCCGAGGATCCGGTCGTTCCCATCATACTCGGACGACCCTTCTTAGCCACCGCGGGCGCGGTCATTGATGTCAAGAGTGGACTTTTTACTTTCAAGATTGGTGAAGAAGTGGTCGAGTTCCGGTTCAATCCAACATTGAAGGAATCAAGTCATGAGGAGGTCAAGATGCTCTACACACACTCCGACTACATCGAGTGCAACAACCCGACGGGACGATTTTTGACATGGGAACCTCTACCACCAAGTTCGAGGCTCTCAGGATCGACCCCCATTGGGTCGAGATCGACCTCCCTGGATGATGGCGAGGAGTCCTTCCTTGTCTTGGATGCACTCAAGGCGGAGCACGAGGATGAAGTTAGCTTGCCCGATCCCACTCCCGAGCTCAAGGAGCTTCCCGATTCTTTGAGGTACGCTTTTCTTGGTCCAAATTCTTCTCTCCCCATCATTATTAATGCTAATTTGAGTGAGGACGAGGAGAACAAATTGCTTGATGTGCTTAGGACCCATAGGAAAGCCATAGGATATTCTCTAGAGGAACTTAGTGGTATTTCACCATCATTGTGCATGCATAGGATATATATGGAGGATGACTATAAACCCATTATTGAGCACCAACGTAGGCTAAACCCTAACATGAAAGAGGTAGTCAAGAAGGAAATCCTTAGAATGCTAGATGCCGGTATCATATTTCCTATCTCCGATAGCAAGTGGGTTAGCCCCGTACATGTGGTTCCTAAGAAGGGGGGATGACGGTTGTAGAGAATGAGAAGGGAGAGTTGATTCCTACTAGGACTACCACCAAGTGGAGGATGTGCATAGACTATAGGAAACTTAATAGTGCCACTAGGAAGGATCACTTCCCCCTCCCCTTCATTGACCAAGTTTTGGAACGTTTAGCTCAACATGATTACTTTTG
This sequence comes from Polygonum maritimum, assembly GCA_963924305.1. Classification (NCBI taxonomy): domain Eukaryota; kingdom Viridiplantae; phylum Streptophyta; class Magnoliopsida; order Caryophyllales; family Polygonaceae; genus Polygonum; species Polygonum maritimum. The sequence goes on from OZ002729.1 coordinate 15,441,123, forward strand.
CTATTTGGATGGCTATAGTGGTTTTTGGCAGATTCCCATTCACCCCGATGATCAAGAGAAGACCACATTCACTTGTCCTTATGGGACGTTCGCTTACAAGAGAATGCCGTTTGGGCTTTGCAATGCCCCGGCCACTTTTCAAAGGTGTATGATGGCCATCTTCTCCGACATGATTGAGGAGATAGTGGAGGTGTTTATGGATGATTTCTCGGTTTATGGTTCCTCTTTTGATTCATGTCTTGTTAACCTCTCTAGGGTCCTTAAAAGATGTGAGGAAACGAACCTTGTGCTTAATTGGGAAAAGTGTCATTTCATGGTTAGAGAAGGAATTGTCTTAGGTCATCTAGTGTCTAAGCGAGGGATTGAGGTGGACAAAGCAAAAATTGAGCTTATTGAAAAATTGCCCCCTCCATCTTCCGTGAAAGACGTTAGGAGTTTCTTGGGGCATGCGGGGTTCTATAGGCGCTTCATTCAAGACTTTTCTAAAATTGCTAAACCTTTGACTCACTTACTAGTGAAAGATGTAGAGTTTAGCATGTCCTCGGATTGTCTTGAAGCATTTTACAGGTTGAGGAGAGCTCTTGTGACCGCCCCCATCATGCAATCACCGGATTGGGCACTTCCCTTTGAAATCATGTGTGATGCTAGTGACTATGCCATTGGAGCGGTACTTGGGCAGCGGAAGGACAAGAAGCTTCATGCCATTTACTATGCAAGTAAGACTCTTGATGAAGCTCAAAGTAAGTACACTACCACCGAGAAAGAGTTTCTTGCTGTAGTATTTGCATTTGAAAAATTCCGCTCCTATCTAGTAGGCTCTAAGTTGATTGTTTATACCGACCATGCCGTGATAAGATTTCTAATGGCGAAGAAAGACGCCAAGCCTAGGTTGCTTCGTTGGTTGCTTTTGTTGCAGGAATTCGATCATGAAATCCGAGACAAGAAGGGAGCAGAGAACCTAGTGGCGGATCACCTATCTAGACTACCCCTTGAGCACATCATGGAGTCCGGCGGATCGATCCCCATCGATGATACACGCCCGGATGAGACCCTTATGCTAGGCAACAAAGATCACCATGAGGACATTGGAGAAGGAGCTGCCGAACTCTCAGGTTCGACCCCCCCAGGGTCGAGATCGACCCCAACCAGAGAAGATGAACTCTCAGGTTCGACCCCCAAGGGGCCGATCACGACCCTTCCCTTGGGTCGATCTAGTACGTCTTCTTATCCCTCTTCGGGTCTTTCAAATTCTAATATTCATCCATCTCCATCTTCTTCTCCTCCCCCTTCTATTCTTGCTATACGTGGGTCGAAGACCCCTTGGTTTGCGGATTTTGCTAACTATGTTGTAGGAGGCATTATCTCGGAAGGATTGACGTCCCAAGCTAAGAAGAAGTTCCTCCACGACGTCAAGCGCTACTATTGGGATGATCCTTACTTGTTCAAACAAGGAAGTGATCACATATTTCGACGTTGTGTGCCGGACGATGAGATAGAGGGAGTCATCCGACATTGTCACACTCTACCCACGGGTGGCCATGCTAAGGGCTTCAAAACGACCGCTAAAATCCTTCAAAGCGGACTCTATTGGCCGACTCTCTTCAAAGATGTGCAAGCATATGTGACAACTTGTGATGAGTGTCAACGGTCGGGGAACATTACATGGAGGAACGAGAACCCACTCACCGGTATCTTGGAAGTTGAGCTTTTTGATGTTTGGGGTATTGACTTCATGGGACCCTTCCCCTCTTCGGGTCCCTACAAGTACATACTCGTGGAGGTTGACTATGTTTCCAAGTGGGTTGAGGCCATAGCTACAAGGACGAATGATGCTCGAGTAGTGGCCAAGTTCATGAAGACCAACATCTTTCCCCGCTTTGGTGTCCCTCGTGTCCTCATTAGTGATGGAGGCTCTCATTTCATTGAGCGGAGCTTTGAGGCGCTTTTGACCAAGTATGGGGTGTCTCACAAGGTGGCCACACCTTATCATCCTCAAACTAGCGGTCAAGAAGAAGTTTCAAACCGGCAAATCAAGAGCATTCTAGAGAAAACGGTGTCCCGCTCAAGAAAAGATTGGTCTTCCAAGCTTCATGATGCTCTATGGGCCTACCGCACCGCCTACAAAACACCACTCCGCACCACTCCTTTCAATCTAGTGTATGGCAAGTCTTGTCATTTGCCCGTCGAGCTCGAACACAAGGCTTTATGGGCTCTCAAGAAGCTCAACATGGATCTCGATGCGGCCGGGGAGAAGCGTTTCATGGAATTGCAAGAACTTGAAGAGTTAAGGCTCAAGGCATATGAGAACTCAAAAATTTACAAGGAGAGGACCAAGAAGTGGCATGATAGCAAGCTTGTGCCAAAAACCATCAAGGCCGGTGACCAAGTGCTCTTATTCAACTCAAGACTCCGACTCTTCCCCGGAAAGCTACGGACCCGATGGAGCGGACCATTCACGGTTCACCATATTTACTTGCACGGGCGGCCGATCTTATAGATGAGAATGGTGGGATTTTCAAAGTCAATGGGCATCGTTTGAAGAAGTACTATGCTAGGAAGGAACCCGACGAAGAGATCCGAGCCACTTGGGCTCTCACCACCTCGGACTAAGCTACAACACCCATCGTCAAGCTCATGACGTTAAAAAAGCGCTTACGGGAGGCAACCCGGTTTTTTTTAAATTAGATTTTTCTTTTTATTTTTTTTTCCATTCTTTTTGGTTTTCCAAATTTTAGATTAGATTTTTGTTTTTATTTTCTAACCTTCCTTAGATTAGATTAGGATATATTTTGCTTGGGATAGGATTTTTGTGATGTTTTTGCAGGACTCTAAATTGCAAAACACGAGCTCGAAAGACGGGACAAGACGGACTTGCACAAGGACCAAAATGACGGACAAAACAACCCATATGGATCGTGATCGACCCCTAGGGGGTCGTGATCGACCCTAGGCGCGAAATTCCAATTCTACCCCTTGGTGTAAGGTATGTCTTTTTACCCAAATTTAATTCAAAAATCCTCCTACCCCTCCTTCACCATAGCAGCCCGACCTCCCATTGTTTCCCCCCCTCTTTGTTCGACCCTCATCTCTCTCACCCCTCCTCCCACGCACTCGCCGGAAACCGCCACACTACCGCCACTCCGGCCTCCACGGCACCTCAGCCGCACCACCACCCTCTCCATAGCTGCGTTGGCTGCACCAAACCGCCCCCCACAGCCCCACAATTTAGACCAAGTCCCTTCCTAGATCTAGCTCGAGATCGACCCAAATTTCTACTTCTTTCACTTCTTACAAGGCAATTTTGGTATGGTTTCTAACCCTCTACTCTCAATTTTGCTTAAACTTGAGTGAAATTGGATTTATGGGTTGAATGTGCATATTTGGGGGTTTTTGACCTAGGTTGATGAAATTGCAAATTGCTTGCTTGATTGTGTTGTTGTTGAAGTTTGCATGCTTGGGTATGTTTAGACTTGATCTTCATGAGCTAATTTTGGTAGAAAATTGTGGATTGGTGCCAATGGGTTCCATACCCAAATTTTCGGTTGAGCTAGAGGTAGAAGACGAATAGGACGCTCAGGATCGTCCCCCCTGGTCGTGATCGACCCCCCCTGGGGTCGAACCTGACATGTGTGTTCTTGATGATTTGATTGTTCTGCTCAGGATCGACCCCTATGGGGTCGAGGGCGACCCTCCCTGGGTCGTTCCTAGGTGCATTTTGCTCTTGATCGGATGTGTTTCTTTGGGCTTAGGTTGCATGATAGGATGATATGGATTTGTGCTTCATGTTCTATTATTATAGATCCTCTCCTATCCATGTTATGAAGTGTTTGGTTGAGATTCTTGCCTTTGTTTAAGTATGGGGTGAATAGTGTGTATTATGTAGTTTTGGTGTTTGAATTGATGTAGGTACTATGTCGGTTTCGGGTTCTAAACCTTCAAAGAGAGCAAAGAGGAGTGACAAGTCCGCTCTAGATGATTACCACATTGCCTCCAAGTATGTTGACGACTTCAATACCTACCTCGAAATGAAACACAAGACGAGGTGGTATGATGAGGCGGATGGGCAAAGATTGCATATTCATGAGGATGTCAAGGAGGCTTTCTCCTACATCGGAGCCGAGCACATATTAGAGTGGGACAATCATCATTATCCCATCCCATTCTCACTTGTGAGTTCATGGCGACCTTCTCCTCCGACATAAAGAGTCCGGATTCCAACAAGAAGATGGAGTTTCAATTGGGTAACAAATGGTTCAAGCTCACTTTGAAGCAACTCAATGACGCCTTTGGCTTCCCTAATCCGACGGAGGACGACCCAAGCCCCATTCCGATCCTTGCCACTTGGAGCTACCTTTCCGGGAAAGAAGTGCCATCTTGCCATAACATGCAAGTCTCCAATCTTGCCAATCCTCTCTTCCGGATCATCTTGCGCATTCTAGGGAGCGTCCTCTTCCCGAGAACCGAGCTCAATCGTACTTCTAGAAGGGAGATGATTGTGCTAAGAACCATGCTCTTTACTTCTCCGGCTCCTATCAATCTTGGCTACGAGTGGATGAAGAGCATTGAGGATTTCAAGGGCGGTTCGGGTGCTATCTACTTCGGTGGTATGATTGCCCGACTTGCAATGAGTCTTGGAGTGAACATGAGGGCGTACACTGCTGAGAAGCCCATCTTTGTGGATATCCCATTCATCGCCAACGCCAAGCTAATTGACAAGCCTTCCAAAGGCGATTCCACCTTCTACTCCACCTACAACGGGAAGAAAGTTGCTATTACTCGGGAGAGAGTTGACTTGCTCCATCTCCCGAATTGGTACGAGGTATGGTCGCCCAACAAGTTTCCTGTGAGAGTTCGGCCCACACAAGATGAGTCTTTGAGACGCCGCCCACGTCGGTACCCAAGCCCCGACCCTCAAGCCACCAACTTTCTTGCCTTGCCCCCACCTCCGACGAGCCCCAGGATCGACCCTATGGGGGTCGACCTCGACCCCTCTGGGTCGATCCCGCCACCCTTTCCTCCTTCTTCCGGGCCATACTTCGAGTTTGGGGCGTCTTCGGGAGCTCATTCCGGCCCTTCCTACACCGAGCCACCACCTCATGAGGCCCCACCGACATATGACATGGCTTACTTAGCCAACGAGATGGCCTCTATGCGTGTCTCGCAAAAGGGGCAATATGATGACATTATGAGGGGTCAAGCGGCCCTCATGGAGTACCAAACTCAGACCCAAGAGATGATGACTCAACAACACCAACAATTTCAACAATTCCAAGGGTACTTCTATGCTCAACAAGAAGTGGATGATTATCGGTGGGCTCAAATGGAGGACTACATGCGATGGAACCAAGGCAACTTTCCCGATAGAGATGCATGGGCTCCCCCGGAGCAACCTCCTTTCCGCCCACGTCGACCACCTCCACCTCCATGAGGAACTCCATCTCCAATCAAGCTTCTAAGAGTTTTTGTGAGTCTTCTTCTTCTTTTCTCTTTACTTTTTCATGTGTTTTCATGCATGGGGACATTGCATGATTTAAGTATGGGGTGGGGAAGAAGAAATCTCACATGTTGTACATAATTGAGTCTTTGCTTGCTTTGTTTGAGTAGTTTGATAGTTTCTTTGTTAAGAAGAAAAGTCTTGAAAAAATCCAAAAAATATTTGAAAGTGTCAAAAATCCAAAAAAAATTGAAAAATGTCGAAAAAACCCAAAAAATATTTGCTTCCTTGTTTGTTTTAGGATAGAAAAGCATTCCATCTTAGATGTCCTATGATGAAAACTAATCTTTATGTTTGTCATATAATTCCTTTGGCATAATTGGATAGTGTAGCCCATGTTTTTGAGAAATTGCTCTTGATTGTGAATGAGGCTTGTGATGAAATTGAGCATATGTGTTTTAAGTGAAAGTAATTGCAATCCAACAAGTTTTTACCTAGTGAGAATTTTGGCCTTATAGGGAGAACATCATTGATTCCCTCTTCTTTGTTTGTGTGATTTTGCTCTCTTTATGCATATGTCTCTTGTCATTGATATGGTTATCTATTTCTTGAAACCGATATGAGATTGTTCATGCATGTTGATTGTGATTAAGAACTTGTATTTTTAGCCCATATTATTCCATGTCTACCTTGAATTGTCTTTGCTTGAAGCCCCGTTCTAGCCTTAGCCTTTTGTTTGAAGCTCCACAAAAATTATCCCTAGCCTATGTTAGCTTGACCCTATTCCGGGAATTGAACTTAGATGATGTGTTGGGAATAAGTTTTGTTGAGTAGCATTTTGGTTGGGTTTGGAAGAGGTGACATTGTTAAAGGGTAGAATACAATTTGTTGAAGTATAGTGTAATAGGATTCTTGGCTTGGATTGCACATTGTTGAAAAGTTGAAGAAAAGAAGAGAAAAAGAAGTAAGGAATCTCGAGCACAAGACTCAGGATCGACCCCCATATGGGTCGATCTCGGCCTCCAGTGAAAACGAAGTCTCAGGTTCGACCCCCCAGGGGTCGACCTCGACCCTCAGTAGGCTCGAGCTATAAAAAAAAAAAGAAAGAAAAGAAAAGAAAGAAAAATGTTAAGTGCAAAGCCAAAAATTCCTAGTATTTCTAAGTTGTATTATGGGAGTTTGGGTTAGAAATTGTTGGGTTTGAGTTTCATTAAAGTGTTTGGTTAAGAGTTGAAAAGAGAAGAGAGTAAGTGAGTTGTATTGGTTTAAAGTGTTGTGTTTAGGAGTTTGATTCCCGGATTTAGCACCACATGGCCAAATAACTCCTTACCTATTGTTATTACCAAGCCCCATTACAACCCGGCCGAATGAGTCTTCTATGAAGATTTCATTGAGCCTAAGTTCTTATGAAGATTGATGTGTCTTGACTTCCCTAGGTAGAGAGATTGGTGATAGAAGTCTCAATGATAAAGTAGATGTTGCATAAAGATTGAGATGAGAGTTGATTTAAAAGCCTAAACACATGAGAGTTGAGAGAAACACTTTTATATCCCTTGTGAGGTTGGATTGTGATTGCCTAGCTTAAGACTTATGCATGTGTGATGACGTTAAAATTGCTTGTCTTCTTTTTCACTTGTGTTTAAAATGTTTTGACAAAGGCTATGCTTGAAGGTTGTGTTATTGGTCTTGATTTGCATGATTATTGCTTGAGGACAAGCAAGTTTAAGTATGGGGTGTTTTGATGTCCGCGTTTTAGGTAGATTTTTAGGGTTTAGATAGGTTAGTTTAAGTTGATTTTCGTGCTTGAGTCATGTGTTTTTGAGTCTTTTTGCATGAGTTTTCGTATTTCCTTGAGATTCGGAAACTACGCGCTTTTGTGTCGTTTTGTAGGTGTTTTGGAGCTTGAAGACGAGTTCGGAGCGAAGCTAGGAGAGGATGGACGAGCTAGGAGGAAGATTCAAGTAGACAAGCCAAAGAGAAGAGCTAAAAAGGAGCAAAATCAAGAAGAGAAGTGAAGAAATCGACCCCAAGATCGAGCCCAAGGAGGTCGTGCTCGAGCCATTTGACCAAACTTGGAGCGCAAGGAAAACACGTCTCAGGATCGACCCTGAGGGGGTCGATCCTCGTGGCCGAACTTCACCTATCCGGAAATATTGTTGAAGTTTCCTAGTTTGTATTTTAGGAAGGTGTTTTGTTTGTGTTTCCTAGTTAGATTAGGACTCCTTTTTGTCTATAAAAGGAGGTTGAACCTATAGTTTTCGGGGTGGCTTGGATTCAATCAATTAACAATCAAGACTTGCAGATTTAGGGAGAAGATTTGGAGAGCAAGTTTGAGATCTGTAAGATTGATCTTTTGTTTAATTTGAATTCTAGTTTTGGTTTTGATCATGTCTTCTTCTTCTTCTTCCTTCTTTCTCTTTGCTATGTGTGAGTAGTTTTCTTAAGTTCTAGGGTTGGGCAAAAACCCAACACAATCATGCATGTTTAAAAACTTGAATTCATGACTTAATGTTTAAAGATCATATCTAACCTATCTTGTGCTTAATCCTTGGTGAAAATTGAGGCATGTCTTGTAATTAACCGTAGCGAAAGTGAAAAGTTAGTTGCTTGATTACATCTAATAGGATTATTTGCGAAAGTTGATATTCCTAGGTTGAAGGATAGGTAGAAAGTAAACGATTTGCGAAAGTTGGTTGAATAACTTGAATTGTTTGCGAAAGTTAACTTTTCTATGATCTAGATGGCATGATAGTTGTGAATTCTTGTTGAAAGCATGTATGGTTGTTGTTGTGGTAGCCCTAGCCCTAGGATTTGCCTTTTATATTGATTGAAATTCGTATCTTTTGCCTTGATCCCGACTCCCTTCGTCGTGTTCGAGCCTTTGTTTGTGATTGAGTGTGTTTTGTGTGTTCGTGTGTTTCTGCTCTCAGGATCGACCCCCCCTAGGGTCGAGATCGACCCTCTTTGGGTCGAGCCTGAGTTGTTCTACCCTAGTTTTCTTTGCTTTTCGTAGTTTATCGATTAAACTTAGCACTACTCTCGCTCCCGTGGACGAACCTGACTTCGCTATACGCAGCGGGGTCTTGACTACAAATTTATTTGTTCAAGAAACCCTTCAACATCGCCCTTTCCCTTCCAATCCCTGAAAAAGTTTATTGTTTTGTTGTGTTTTTCGTTAAGACATTGGGACGATGTCCCCGTTTTGGAACCTTTTTGTTGAATGTTTGTAATGATCGTACTCTCACTTTTTGAATGGCGTTCATTACATTTGTGATTTATTTTGTCTAAGCGTTTCTTTCTTTAGTTATGACTTTATGCATGCATGCTTTTCACCTTGTTCTCCTTTTCGATAATGCCAAAAGGTGGAAGTATAGTTTTGCAGAGATGCGATTGTTTTTAAGTTGTTATAGAAAGCATGTGTTTAGGGGGAATTTTTCGGCCAAGTCTAAAGGACGGTAGTTTAGAATAAGATAGGACGCACTTATAAGAATGTGTTGCATGCCAACCTGAGCTAAAAGGAAAATCAAAGTGTCGTCTCTCATGCTAAAAGCTTTACTTCTGTGCGTATTGTTTAAAGGAGTTTGTCATCATCAAAAAGGGGGAAATTGTTGGGACGATATTATGGACGCCAGTCATTAATATCTAAACCAATAATAATCGTCCCTTATTTTGATAATGACAAACTCAAAGGTATTTGATAAGTTGTCCAAGTGTTGATCTCAGGTAAGTCCAAAGGACGCACATGAACGAAAAGAACAACAAGTGAACAGCAGTCCCCAAGCTGAAGGGACGCACGTCAACAGAACTTCCAAAGCTGAACGTAATTGGCAAAGTTCCTACGCAGATAAGACGGCGTCCTCATCAAGAAGGGACGCACGCCAAAATAAGGACGAAGTTCAAATTCAAATCAAGGCCGCCCCAACATGATTACATCACGTTCGGCCGTAGTCCTCAGAAGGAAGCTTCCCCTGTTTGGGCACGTGTAGACAACTCCAAAGATGTCGCTTTCCCAGCAATGGTCCCCTATCCATGCGGAGGCTTCCCAAGCGTCAACAGAGTTGATTTCCTCAAGATGCACATCGCACCGTTGATGGAAGATCAAGGATCCTACCAAGTCTTAGAGGACGCTAGAGGACAAGAACCACTTCCGCTATAAATACCCTCCAAGGGGTATGCTTAGCGGTGTGGACTTTGAAGACTTTCTCTCATGCTCTCCCGAAGCATTCAAGTTCAAGAACGAAGAACAAGGAGATCAAGTGAGCTTGAAGCAAGAGAAAGAAAGTCCAACCAAATCAAATCCAAAACAAACCACAAAATAGTTAGAGTTGTAGTTTGTCTCTCACAACGGACCATGAGAGACGTGAGTGATAGCTTCCTTATAGCTAAGAGAGTTAGGTTACGTGTTAGGTGAAAGGAGTGTTACTAGTGAGGCTAAGGACGGACGCTTAGCTCAGTGAAGTGTAACGACTCACCTAAGTTGTAAGGACTCTCTCTTAATAAGATAAGGGACGGCTATATAAAATCCTCCAACGGAGGTAGAGGTTTACCCATAAGACTAGTTGGTCTTAGTGGGGTTCCTCTATAAATCTCGTGTCCATTATCTTATCTCGTTTCCTGTTAAGTCTATTTTCCGCTGCACCTAAGGACGCCCTTAACCCAGTTAAGGACGCCCATTCTAACAGACTTACGATCCAACAGTTTCTTCTTTGTAACAACTCTGTTTTGCTCTTTGGTGATTTCAATGAAATTATGTCTCAAGAATCAAAAGAAGGAGGCGTTCCTAGATGCCAGGCTGATTTAGATGCATTTCATGAGATCATGGATTTTCGCTCTCTTCGTGACTTAGGTTTTGTCGGTTCTAACTTCACATGGCAAAAAGGCAAGGAATCTAGGACTTGTATTCGTAAACGCCTTGATCGTTTTCTTGCTTCATCTTCTTGGTGTTCAATTTTCCCTAAAGGAAGGGTTATTGTTTTTCCACGGACTGTGTTTGATCATCCCTTACTCTTGTTGGACACCAACGTTGGTCGGCATCGTTCTTCTAGGGGAAATCGTCCGTTCAGATTTGAAACCATGTGGCTAAATCACGAGCGTTGCAAGGAAATTTTACAAGAACAATGAACTTATATCGCTGGAGGTCCTATTGAAAAGTTACAAGCTTGTGCAACTGAACTTTCTTCATGGGATCGTCTTGAATTCAAACATTGTAGGAAGCGTATTGTTGATCTTGAAAACAATCTAAAACTTCTGCAGTCTCTTCCTCCTTTTGGGGACGTTTTAGAAAAGGGCTTGCTTATTTCTTTGAGCTTGACTGTCTTTTGAAAGATGAAGAATCCTTTTGGCATGTTAGAGGCAGAGTGAATGAGCTACATGATGGTGATCGTAATACGGCCTATTTTCATCGAAAAGCTTCCCAAAGGAGGTCTCACAGTTCCATTACTTCTCTTCTTGATGCTAATGGTAATCATATCATTTCTGACCAAGAAATTGAAAATATTGTGGTCGGCTTTTTTGTTGATTTGTTTGCTTTTGAGGGATTAACTGATGTTGATGAGGTTTTGGAGGGTTTTTCTTCTACTGTCACAGTTGAAACCAATTCTTGTCTTCAAAGGTTGCCTTCTGTTGATGAAGTTAAAGAAGTTATACTCTCCATGCACCCAACATAAGCTCTTGGTCCTAATAGTATGCATATTATCTTCTTTCAACGATTTTGGGATATTGTGGGCGAGGATGTGGCTGAGCTGATCCATTCATGGTGGAGGGGGGAGTGCAGGATTGATATTATTAATCATACTATTATCTCTCTTATCCCAAAGGTAAAAGAGCCACATTTTGTATCCGATTTCCGTCAAATTAGCTATGCAATATCACATAGAAGATTATTTCCAAAATGCTTGCCAACCGCTTGAAAGTAATATTACCATCTATCATTTCTTTTGAAATAAGTGCTTTTGATGCTGAAAGAAGCATTATTGATAATGCACTTATCGCTCTGGAGTTATTCAACCATTTCAAGAATAAAAGGGCTGGTAAGAAGGCTTTTTTATCTCTGAAACTTGATATGAGAAATGCTTATGACAGGGTTGAGTGGGCTTTTCTTAATAGCATTATGAGGAAGTTGTGTTTCTCTTATTTTTGGTGCTACAAAAATTATGGAGTGTGTGTCAAGCGCTACATACTCTTTCAAGATTAATGGCCAGGTCCGTGGTTTTGTTTCTCCCACTCGTTGTCTTCGTCAAGGCGATCCCATCTCGCCGTTTCTATTCATTTTATGTGCTCAAGCTTTCTCTTGTCTCATTGGCAAGGTTGTTCGTGATGGTTCTATTCATGATGTCTCGATTGTAGGGGATGCTCCTAAGATCTCTCATCTTTTTTTTGCCGACGACTGTTTGCTATTTTCCAGAGCTACTCCGCAGGAATGCTCTAAAATTGCTGACTTGATCAGTCTTTATAGAAGTGCATCGGGCCAATTGGTTAATTTTGACAAGTCGTAGGTCTCTTTTAGCAAAAATACATCAATTCAAGCAATGAAGGTGGCTACATCTCTTTTGAGAATTTCTGTTGTTGATCATCATATGCGTTATCTTGGTCTCCCTGCAATCATTTGCCGCTCTAAAAGAGTGGTGTTTGAAGGCATTAAAGATCGCATCTGGAAGAAAACTAAAGGCTGGAAGGAGATACTTCTTTCTCAAGCAAGCAAGCAAGTCTTGATTAAATTTGTCCTTCAGAGTATCCCAACATATGTTATGAGTGTTTTTAAGCTTCCTGATTGTATCATCTTTGATATCCATGGTCAATTAGCAAGATTCTGGTGGGGTTCTTCTGGTTCTAACCATAAAATCCATTGGCAGCGATGGGAGTTACTTTACAGGTCCACGCAGAAGGGCGGCATGGGCTTTAGGAATCTTCAAGTTTTTAATGAACCTATCCTTGCAAAATAAGGTTGGTGATTATGTCAAAATGATCACTCCCTTGTTTTTCGTCTTTTACAAGGTAAATATTTCAAGCGTAGCTCCTTTCTTGATTCATATATGGGTCCGATTCCTAGTTACTCTTTACATAGTATTTGGGGTGCTAAGCCACTTCTTTCAGAAGGTTTGGGTTGGTGTGTAGGAAATGGTAAGAGTATTTCAATCTGGGAATTTAGATGGTTACCTGGCGAGGGTCGGGCTGACCCCCCTATATTGCAATCATATTCTGATGTTGATCTCCAGGTTTTTTATCTCATTGATGAGCAGGACTGTCGGTGGCGTGTTGATGCTTTGAGCTCGAATTTCTATGAGGCTGATATTTCTCGAATCACGTCCATTCCTCTTAGTATTCGCCTTCCTGATGACAAGTGCATTTGGTTTCCTGATCGTAGTGGCATTTACTCAGTTAAAACTACATATTGGCTTGGTTGTTGTGGGCATGAGTCCAATTGGGATGTTGTATTAACTAGTGCCCAAGTTGGCTTGTTTAATTGGATCTGGAAGTTGAAGACTCTTCCTAAGGTGCATTTATTTGCATGTCGGGTTCTTTTAAACTCTCTCGTTGTTTCTGATAATTTTCTTAGGCGTCATGCACTGGCTTCTCCTATTTGCTCTAGATATAATGATGATGTGGAGTCAATCTTGCATGCTATCCTTCTTTGTCCACTTGCTAGAAGTGCTTGGTTTGGCTCTTCCATTTTAATATCAGCTTTGAGTTTGTCCCATTTGCCTTTAGAGGATCTATTAATGGGTGTGCACCCAACGGATGGTCTTGAAGGGCTTTTAGGTTTCTTTGCTCATGCTTGGATTGCTTGGACTATCCAGAATCAGGTTCTATTTCAGCCAATTCCTCCTAATGAAGATCTTCTTAGAGAATGCTTCATGCGCCTTATTCGAGATTTCTCTTCTCAGTTGGATTGCTTGGACTATCCGGAATCGGGTGGGTCGGATCGGGTTTAAATCGGGTCGTTACGAGCTTAGGACAATCCGGATTGCTGTTAAATTCGGCTATTTTAAGAATCAGGTTAGATCGGGTTGGACCATTTTGGATCGGGTATTCAATTAGTCAGCTAAAGTCCGATTTTGGGATCAATTTCAATTGGGTTATTTATTTTTCCGTTCAACTAAGATTTCGGATTAAGTCGGGTTTCGATTTGACCATATTTTGAATGATGTTGTTTGTCCTACTATTGTTACCTTTACCACTAAATATTTAATGTAACATTTAAATTTAAAAATGTAATTATAATAAGAATTATTATATTTGAAATAACATATTTATTTGAGTATTAATATATATTTAATGTATCTTAACTACTTTGTTAAATGACATTGTGTTATTTACAAGTTCATGAAAATTTGGTCATTAACTTCTAAGATACGTGTTATTCGGGTCGAGTGCTTTTGACTCAGAAGAGTTCGATTTTTCAGTTAATACAAGGTCAGGTTAGTTCGAATATTGGATACTATAAGGCTAGTACAGAGGGATATAATCAATTAAATTACGGATTAACTTATGGTTCAGGTATGTTTCTGGTTCAGATCAAACCGATTCGGGTTAGAAAATCTTACAAATAGACACTTTTTCCCTTTTATGGGTGTTAGGTTAAATTCAATATTGGTCGATTCGGGTCAAGTTTTAAGGACCTTAACTTACCCAGGTAAATAGAGTAAAATATCTCCAGACCATTTTACCCGATAAAAAAGGAAATGTACATAAACTAGTGTCTGCATGCACGTGGGTTCTTCTTTGTCTCACTCTGGCAGTCACACTATCCCTGCCACTTCTGATGCCTTGTTTCGAAAGTTGTTCAATCTATTGGAAAGCCATGTTATTGCTTTTTTTTCTTTTTATTCCGTAGGCCGTAGCAAGTAGGCTTCAGCAAAATTATCCTATTCACCGATCTGATCCGAAATATCCGTCAATCTGATCCAAAAATATCCGTATCTAATGGGTTTTATTATCGGTATCCGATCTGTTCCGCTAATTTTTCCGGATAATTGGATCGGATACGGATAGGGGTTTTGAGTAAAATGGATATCCGAAAAATATTCGAAATTATGTATACTATATATGTTTTTAGAAAGAGAATATATACTCCACATATCATAGTTGATTAAAAAGGCCTTTTTAGATTAATATATTTACATATGAATATATGAAATGAACCTCTCCTATAACTTTCTTTTACTAACCAAATTTTCTTATTTCCACCACGTCCTTTCGATGCTTTTGAGCTTCAAAATTTGTTCTTAATTCATAGCTAACTAGTAACAACTAGGTAAGTCACTTATAACTTACATATAACTTTTTTATAATGTTTTGTAGCTTAATGTTTGGACTTAAATTTTATTTAAATTGGGTTTAACTATATTTTTTCTTGAAAATGGATAGTTTGGATATCCGAGATATCCAGTTCTAGATATCGAATCCAAACAGATAATTTTACCGGATATTCGGCTAAAAACGGATCGGAAACGGATCGAGATATTTCGTTAAAAAAATTTCGGATATCCGGGTTTTCGGATCAGATTATCTGAATGCTCACCCCTAGCTAGTAGCAAGATCGAAATATATAATACGTACAATTCTATTAATTTTGCTTAATCGATTTTAACATCTATCCAATTTATACTCTTTTCTTTTTCATTTTTAGCTTTTAACTTACGTGCAACTTAAGATTTAATTTTTGGTTTTAATTATTGCTAGTGCATAAAAATCAATTTTCTTACTAATTAATAGTCTCTAGTATCCTCATCCACTCGTCCCTCTCACGCCATTTCACTTTCCAAAACTATTAAGCAACACACAAAGGAGCGTATATCCCCCTAATCAACCACTGATGCGCAAGTCACAGTGGTTCAATGTCGATAGTGCGTCAAAGTATAATGGGGATTTGCGATCAGGTGAGATCGGTCAATACGGTGTAAAATGCGAACATTTTATGGTTGTTGGATCTAGGAAAATTAACGGATATATTTACACGCGGATTTTAAATTGCTTTTCACTGCGAGGGGTATTTTCGTCTTTTGCACATTTGCACTACTCATTCTTCTTCTCAACGCTCGCACAGAGCGCTGATCGGTGTGAATCGCGAGGGTCTAAAGTATGCAAATAATCCCGACCTCGTAGTAGTACGTGGTGGGTGTCGAACGCTCGGGAATTTTGTCGATTGATGTACCTAGACGACTTGAAAACGGAAAAGAAAAGCTAAAACAAAGGAAAACAAGAGAGATCACTCGGGACCGGCCGACACTGGTCACTTCGGGCCCGAGGTGGATCGACGAGAATGGAATCGGGACCTACACTGGCAAGTCGGGCCCGATATAGCTGGGTAAGTCGAACTGCAAATTGGAGAGATAGATCTCGGGTTTTTGAGTTCCTCCTCTAATAGATATGGGCTATTCCACCCCAATTCAGCCAATAAGTGTTGATCCTCGTAGGATCGAGGTTGTTCGCCTCGGTCCCGCCACTTTTACACATCGAACCATAGGGAATTTTACCTCCACTTCGATGCAAGGTCTCGTGATGGGCAATTGTTCACTTCCGTTCACTCTTGCCAACCACAAGCCCTTGATCCCTTGCTTCCATAAGGAATTGTAGCTCTATGTAGAGTGGGTTCCTAGATCAATCACTCAAGGCTATGGAATTGGGGGTTCAAACCCAAATCTAGCTAGAGGTTTCCCCCATAGCCCAAGATCAATGGAATCCACTCCATAAGGCTAGAGTAAAAAGCAAACAAAACACAAAGCAAAGCAAACTCAATCATCAAACTCAAATCAAAGCCAAATCTCATTCACTAAACTCACTAACAATCCTTCTAATCTCTTCTCTTCTCCACCGATTCTCTCTCTCTCTCCCTCTCTTCTCCTCTCTCCTTACTCCCCAAGTCTCCCTAGTCTTTGAGAGGTGATTAGTGTTGTCTATGTTGATGATGTGTCTTCTTCCCTCTAATTAGAAGATAAGAATCCCCAAGATAGAAGAGGGGCAAAAGAGGTAGATCACATTTGTTTGCCTTGGAGCCCAATTTTTGCTTCGACCGACACGGAAGGAAGTCGGGCCCGAGGTGCTGGCACTTCGGTCCGATGTTGGCAAGTCGATCTCGGCCCGACTTGCTCTGGAACTCGGTCATGGTCTCTGGCCACCTCTTCTTCTTGGTTCTTCTCTTGCTTCTCTTCATGGAATGCTCCGCTCTTCCGCTCCTTGAATTGGGTTGTGCTCCATCTTCGGGTCTCCTGTAAAATGTCCTCAAATCATGCCAAAAACACCTACAAAATACACAAAAATTGCATAGTCTCCGAATCTCATAGAAAATCGGAATCCAAGCTGAAAAGGGACAAAACACATAAGAAAAGGAACAAAAGACACACATTTACAAAGAAAAATGACCTCTAAAACACCACCAAATTGAGAGACATCAAACGCTTGTTCATGCGATCTGTTCGTAGCTCTTGCTCATTCCACATTCGCTCTTTGGCTCTCTTCTCCAACACAATTCAATTGTTTTTCAATTGTATTTTCGTCTTCGGCTCTTGTTCAATTGATTTTATGGATATAGGTAAACGATTTGGGTTTTTTGAAAGTGAACCTTATGCTTTGCTAGTTTTAGGTTTTCCTTGAGTAAATTAAGTGAGAACTTGTGAATTTTTTATAAGATGGTGTTTTGATTGGATTATAATGTGATTTTGAAGTTTTCGATTGAACATAGAAGCTGATTATGTACGTTTGCCTGATTGCCTACCATGTGTTCGACAAAATGCCTCAACAAATGTGCCTTAATTTACATGAACCATTGAATGGCTTCCAACGAACCTTTACTTGAACATTTATGAACCATAATGATATTCTTTGTGAACCAAAAGAATACTCATATTTGCCCATCAGTAGTACTCATTATGTGTTTTCATGTTGCTTCACTCATAGCTTTTATGTTTCTTTTGGAGGTTGTTCATCATGCTCGGGTCATCCTAACTCATCTCATTCGGGTAATCATGCTAGTATTGATGGAGTTCCATTGATTTAGGTACCAACATTTTTTGTTTTTGAAGTTGTTTTATTGGTTTTAGTTTGAATGTTGATGAACTCGTGTTTGTAATTTCTGGGTACTTAACCACCACAAATTTGATGTGTCTCTCAATTGTGTATTATAGTCAATTGCTCATGTAGTGTCTTCAATTGGTTGTTGATTCTTAGCTTAGCTGGTTTTTAGGTTTTGCATTGTAATTTGAGGGATTCGATTGAAAATAGAGATTAATTGTGTACGCTTGCCTAATTGCCCACCATGTTCGATAAAATGCATCAACACATTAGTGAATAATTGACATGAACTGCATTGTCATTTTCAATGAACCGTGCCATGTAAAGTTATTAACTACAATCATAATCTTTGTGAACCAAAAGAAGAATCATATATGCACATTTGTTGGCTCTTAGTATGATTTAGTATGTTTGATTCTTTTGAATATATTGGCTCTTATTCTGATTTAGTAGGTTTGACATTTAGAATGTAGAATTCTTGTTGATGTTGTATAGTTGGAATCTCACTCTAGGTTAACCAGGTTAAGTAAATGTTGGTAATTAGACGGGAAATTAGTGCTTGGAGGGCGGTGGATGTATTCCTTGTGTCTCAATATTGTGTGGTTGTTTATGTTTGTTTGTTTGGTTTTACCATTATGATCACTTTTAAAGCCTATTAGCTCAAAGGAAGAGAAATGTGTTTCTTGCATATGATGTGGGTTCGAATCCCACATAGGCTACAAGATCATAATTATGTTGTTCCCTTTGTATTTGCCTCTATAATTATAACACTCGATAGATTAGACATGTATATGATACAAGTGATGTATCATAAGAAGAATTAAAGTGAACCTGTGCTTATAAAAATATGAACAAAAATAATAATTGTTATGAAGCAAACAACATCAATCAAAATGACAACTTTATAAATTAGAAGATATGAACTATAAGAAAAACTATCATGAACTCATGCTTACAAAAACATGAACCAATAGAACAATTATCATGAACCAAAAGAAAAAATTAGCCTATGTGGGATTTGAACCCACATCTACGTGCATAAGCACATTGCTCTACCATTTGAGCTAATAGGCTACCATAGGATATGATTTGTGTTGACACTTTAACGAATCTTAGCATACAAAATCATGAACCAATAGATCAATTATTACGAGTCTTAAGCATAATTCCATGAACCAACAAGTTCAAAACCATGAACCAACCAGTTAAAAACCATAAACCAACAAACAAAAATAGAGGACAAGTCGAAGATACACATGTAACAGTAGTCAATGTTGGATAAGAGTTGAACAAAATTGGGACATGAAGATGAAGATTCATACCTTTACCACAATGACAGTTCCTGAATAAAGTTGGACTACTCCAACACGTCCACCACTAGAAAAAGAGTGTTTAACGACCAAGGTATAACGACGAAGTGAAAGTTTTATCGTTAAAGGTATGTATATACCCTCTAATAATGATGAGAAAGATATTTGTTGGTCGTATTAAGCGTGAAAGTAAATTGAACCTAATTTTAGTACCATTGTTATTGTATTTAATTAAAATAGTTTTTAGAAAATAAAAAATTGACCTCGTCGTTAGTAGATCAAAGATAGAAGCGGGTTATTTTGGAGGACAAATCATTTGAAATCCAAATTTTACGCTAAAATCATATCTTTCCCATTCAGATAATTAATTTGAGCTCTCTGCTGATCGGTCCGGATCGGAGGGTCTCAAAATTTAAATTTATAACCGAACCTAGTTGTAGCAAAAGGTAGAGTGTCGATCACATTTGTGTGCCTTGGTGCCCAATCCACACTTCGGCCGACTTTGACCGACACGGAGCAACCTCGGGCCCGACTTGCCACACCTCGGTCCGGGTCTCCATGAGTCGATCTCGGGCTCGAGTTGCTTGGCACCTCGATCCAAGCCTCGGTCCTCCTTCGTCTTGACTTTTCTTGAGCTCCTCTTCATTGATCGCTCGGCTCTTCCGCTCCTTTGTGCTCATTCCTTGCTCCTCCTTTCAAAACTTCCTCAAATCATGCCAAATTACCTACAAAATGCAACAAATTCGCATAGTCTCCGAATCTCATAGAAAATCGGAATCTAAGCTAAAAAGGAACAAAACTAACAAGGAAAGGAACAAAGGACACCTATTTACATAGAAAATTAACCACTAAAACACCACCAAAATGAGAGACATCAGAATACCCCATACTTAAACTTGCTTGTCCTCAAGCAATAACAATGTAAGCAAGACCGAAACATAATCTTCAAGTACAGCCTCATATGAAAAATCAATCAAGCACTAGTGATAGATATTCAAGCAAGATTACATCATCACACATGATCAAGTGTTCAAGGAATGAAGTTAATTGCAACCAAGCCTCACTTTAGGGATGTGAAAATGTGTATCACTCATCATGTGTTTAGGTATAGCAATGAACACTCAAACTCAAGAATCATGCAAGTAAAAACTTTACTATTGAAGCTAATATCACCAATTCCTCCACCTTAAAGATGCCTATTACAATGCACACAAAGAATATAAACTTGGCTCAATGGAGGTCCTCAAAGAGGTTCCATTCGGCCGGGTTGTAATGGGGCTTTTGGTATTTCTCAAGGTGGGAATCATTTTGGTCTTGTGGTGCTTACAATGGGGATTGAACTTCCTAATCTCTCACCAACTTCACCAATTTTTCCACTTTCAACTTCACTCATCCAAAAGGCTTTGAATTTTTATTTTCTCAACCCACACTTTCACTTAAAATTCCACTTCATCTTTGCACTAAGGCTTTTTGTTGGATTTTTCACACTTTTTGCACCGGATCGACTTTGAACTCGGTCGGACCCTTTTCCTTCACTAAAGCTCTTTGCTTTCAATCCACTACTTTTTCCAACTTTTCTTTCTTTCTTTTTCACTTTAACTCAACAAAGATGCACTACCCACTTGATTTATAACTCCATTTCTTGCCCTTCACCAAAGAGAATCTCAACTCTCCAAATATACTTCCAAAACCTCTTCTCTAAAGTCCAATCCCATAAGGTTCAAGTCATATAGGCTAGGAATCATATTTTTGAGGAGTTTCAAACAAAGGTCTAAGGCTAAAACGGGGCTACAAACAACGGTTTATCTTCAAGGTAGGATATGGAACATTTTGTGACTAAGCAAAATAAAGTTCAAATCAATGCGACAAAGCATAGAACAAATCTCATATTGTTCTTGGAAAATAGATAAACACCGCAATAGCAAGTTTTACTAAGCATGCATGAGCTATTCACACAAGAAACATGAGGGATATGCAATATGAACAAGTATCCCTAAAATGGCCAAAAAGATATCTCACAAGGGTCACTCATACTTAGTTGCAAAAGAACTCATCCTAGAACTCATGTGCTCAATAAAAACATGCAAGATATCACATCACATCAAAAGCAACATCTATTTCTGAGGCTAAACTATCCAAAAATATGCAAAGGAATTTACATGCTCACATCATCATTAACCTTTATTTGAACATCTAAGATGGGAATTCCTAGTCCAAAAACAAAATATTTTTTGACATTTTCACACAAATGTTTTCAAATTTTTATGGTTTTTTGCAAAAAAAATTTCTCAAAACAAGACAACTCATCCATTTAAAACAACACATCCATCATTCATGCAACATATCATGCCACTATCCAAAAGAAAACATCCCAAAACAAACTAAGAACAAACACAAAGAAACTAACACATGAAACTATGAGCAAATAACCCCCACCCCATACTTAGAATTTTGATGTCCTCATCAAAACAAAGAAATCAAAACTCAAAAGAGAAGAGAGAAGAGTTAGAAAAGCTCACAATTTCTTATTCTTGATTGACATGTCTAGATTTAGTCAAAAGGGTGCTCCCGATGATATCCTCGTTGGAGCCTTGCTTGCCTCTCCCGCTCGTACACTTGGGCTTGGTAAGGATCTTGATTTGGTGGTTGGAGTTGAGGTGTAGGGCGCGTCCATGGGTCCTCTCGAAAGGGGTAATTCCCGACCATCTAATCATTGAAGCTCTCTTGAACTTGCCACCTTTGGTCCTCCACCGTCCTCAAATCGTCCACTTCACGCCTTGTGTAAGCAAGATTCCGGTTCATTTCCTCATATTGAGCTTGAAAGACTTCTTGTTGCTGGAAGAGTTGTTGTTGTTGAAGATTCATTTGTTGTTGTTGAAGGTTGATTTGGTGGGCTTCTTGAAGCATGCTTGATTGTTGGAGTTGAAGGTGAGCCATTTGGTTGGCTAGAAATGTCATGTCCACCGGTTGTTGAGGATCGGGGAAGACCATTCCGGGCCCATACCATTAGGCGTAGCCTTCGTATCCACCAAAGTGCGGTTGCTCTTGCCTAGCTCCGCTTCCTTCTCCTCTCTCAAAGCGGCTCGGGACCGACTCGGGCAAGTAGGCGTCGGACCGACTTTGGTGAAAGTCGGGCCCGAGGTGCCCTGCATCTCGGTCCAGTAGTGTTGGAGCTTGGTTGGCTAGCAATCCTTGGTAACCTTCATCTTCTTCAGGAGGCGAGTCAACATCCATGGCCTCTCTTCTTGCAAACTCAAAATTGTTGGGCTCTTCATCGGACTCCGGGGAAGGTTGGGGAGTGGTAAAGCGAATGTGTTGGGCACGACATCTACACTCAATTGTCCCTTCCGGTTCTCCAAATGGGTTCTCCTTCCCGGCCCAAACTTGGAACCAATTGTAGTAACTTGCAAGGTCGAAGAGCTTGGGCCCTAAAGGAATGACCACTTTGTCAAAGTTTGAGTGAGGTGTTGATGGGTGGTGATGCCGGTGGGGACCTTCTCTTTAATGATGTTGGCCTTCTTGAAGTACTTGAGATTCATGTACTCCACTCCATTCGGTGCCGGCGTGTACTTGGATAGATCAACCTCGAGACGACTAGCTAAGCGAGCTATCATCCCACCGAAGTAAATCCACGAGAGCTTTGGAAGTCCCTAACCATTTTTACCCACTCCTAAGTGAGGTTCAATGGCTTGTCGGTTTGGAATAGCATCTCATGGAGCAACATAGATTCTTCCTTCATAGGCTTGCTTAATTCGTGTCGGGCATAGATGGCGCACCCCAAGACACGAATCATCACCCGGAAGAGAGGGCTAGCAATCTCATTTGTAGAAGCTCCCTTTCTCATCTCACTCCTCCCCGCTACATGCCTCCATAGGTAATTCACCTTCTCATTGTCCACATAAGCTTCTTCTCTTGGAAAAGGGAACCCAAGATAGACCGCCAAGTTCCGAAGAGAGAGCTCTTGTGTCTCATTGCCCAATTGAAAGGTGATCATGCCGTCATTGTCCTCTACTCCTTCATAGGTGCACTTGAAGGTGGCCATGAACTCCGATGTCAAAGCGGGGTAGTGGGTGTTGTTCCACCTCAACATCACGTCAAGGACAATGTGAGTGTAGCAACGGGGGAGAGCTACATCCATTCCCATCTTCCTTATAGACTCCCAATCTAGCCACCTTGTGTGGTGAGCTAGACCCATGTACCGCTCATAACTTTCAGCCACATCATCATCATCATCAAATCTCACATCATCCATCTTTGGTGCTTTCTTTGACTTCTTTGAGGGCCTCTCCATGTGTGAAGAAGATGCTCGGGTTTCCATAGTACCTACACACACTCAAAGCAAAGAACTACAAGATAAAATCCATACAACCTCAACAATGTCACACATCTACAATTCACAACTTTATCACACAAGGTCACCCCATACTTAGCCCCAAAACATCAATCCAACATGCATGATCATAGAATTCCTAAGCAATGGTCAAGCTAATAGATGTATGTCATCATAATCAAGCTATAACCAACAATCAAACTCATGAATCCTAATGACAACACAAAAGAAAGACTACTAGAACAAGGATCGACACACTTAAGACGCCGGGCCCGATACGCCCTCAAACTCGGTCCAAGGTGGTGGACCGAATTCCACAACTCGGGCCCGAGGTACCTGGGTATCTCGGTCCCCTTCTACACCCGTCTTCTCAAACAATCTCACCCAAAATCAATCTATCATGCTCCTAAAATCCAATATCAACCATTTATCTTCACCAATCGAAGTTCCAAGGCGGTTCAATCATGCACAATCAACAATTAAGAACAAATTCTCCTATGCATGCAAAACACCATTGATGCTCAAGATCCAAACTCATTCAAACATGGCAAAACTCAATTCAAGCAATGAAAGCATGAAATTCACAAGGAATTAGATAGGAATCGAGATTCACATACCAAAATTGAAGAGATCTAGACTTTCTAGCAATCAATCTACTTAGAACCCAACTTGCTCCACTTAGGTCTAGAGGAGGTGTGAAGAACAATGAAGATTTTGGGGTTTTCTCTTTAGATTTGATGTTTGGGAGTGTTTGTGGTGTTGGATCAAGATGCTAGAGGGCTAGCAAAGGGGATTGAGTGTGATGGAGGAGGGGGCCGATTTTGGTGTTGGTGAGGGAGATGGGTATTTTTGGGGTGGTGGTTATGAAGGGGATGAGGGTAGGTAAGGGAAAGAGGGCTTTGAATGGGAAAGAAACAAAATCTAGGTCAGAGGGGTATAGTTGGTATTTTCTACAAGTCTTGACCAAAGTTGACCGAGTTGGGCGGACCGAGTTACCTAAGTCGGGCCCGAGTTACTGGGCATCTCGACCCGGTTTGTTCCGACCACCAAAATTACTCCATCAATGCTACTTCATTTCCCATAAATCCTTTTATTATTTTCACCATTACCTCTACTCAATCATGAAGCACAAATGACACCACTAATCCACGAAAATACATGCTACGGAGAGATTAGAGAAAATCTAAGCTAAGCTAAGAAAACCAAACTAAAATTACGATAATAAACCTACTAGGCTCGGGTTGCCTCCCGAGAAGCGCTTCTTTTAAGTCTTTAGCTTGACTTCTAACCTCAACCTTCATGGTGGATGGAAGATGGTGAATTGGTCACCATAGTCATATCCTTTGCCATTCCCTTCATAGCCGTAGAACCACCACTTGTGATTGATGTAGGCATGGCCCTCCAACTCTCTTTCACCTTTCTCCTCCAAAGCATAGGCTTGTATCTCTTGCACCTTCTCATCTTGACCTTCCTTCCCTACATCAAAAACTTTCAAAGAGTTTCTAGGAGATTCAATAACATCATAGCTCAAATCATCTTTCAAATCACTCAAACATATGTAACTATCTCCTAAATCCTCCTTTAAGTCACTCAAACAAATATAAGAGTCTCCCACATCAAAAGGATATAAAGAAGGATACTCTTCATTGCTCCTTAACTCTTCTTGATGCTCAAATGGATCCACTAACTCTCTCTCTTAAACTTGGGCATTGATCCTTTCATTGCTCCTTAAGGGTACCTCCTCTCTTGTGGCTTCCACTTCCTCTCTTTTCCTCTTGGCATTTTCTTCCAATTTCAAAATGGCTAGGGCATCCGGCTCATTTAAAGCCTTGTTGAAGTGAAACTCAACTTTGTCTTCTCCAATTTCAAAGGTCACCTTTCCATTCTTCACATCAAATTTTGCTCCTGCCTTCGCCAAGAACGGCCTTCCTAGAATGATAGGAACCAAAGGATCTTCCTTCATATCAAGGATCACAAAGTCGTCGGGGACGAAGTACTTCCCCACTCTAACCGGGACATCATCCAAAATTCCCGTGGCTTTTGTAGTCGAACCATCGGCCATTGTGAGAGACATGTCAACCGGCTCAATCTCACCAAGGTTAGCCCTTCTCCAAATACTCATAGGCATAACCGACACGCTTGCTCCTAACTCACATAGAGCTTGGAAACTTTGGGACCCTATTCCAATGGTAATTGCAAATCTCCCCGGGTCTCCCAATTTTTGAGGTAGCTCCAAGATTTTCACCTCGTCTTGCATTTCCACTATCGACCTCTTCTTGCTCAAAATTTCTCTCAAGAACTTTGCATATGAAGGCATCTCATTCAAAGCATCGGTGAACGGAATTGTTATGTTCAACCCTTGCAAAAGCTTCAATAACTTTTGAATTTGCCCTCTACAACATCCTTGGGCTTCTTTGACAGGTAAGGAAGAGTTGTGCCGCCTTGATTCTTGTTGGGATCGACTTCCTTGGACCGGTTTGGCTCACTCACATCCTTCTCTACTCGGACCGATGTAGGCTCCACGTCGGGCCCGATGTTCTGGTCCTCGATCTGGGGGTAGAGCAACGACTAGGGTGTCGGACCGACGTCAGGGCATGTCGGGCCCGATACCCTCTCTTTCTCGGTCCTAGGTAGGGGACCTCGTCTGACTTCTGGCTCAATGTCTTGGCACGTCGGGCCCGAGTTGTTGGGTAACTCGGTCCGACTCTCTTCCCTTGGTCTTGACACATGTGGCTCTGGTAGGCTCCGACCACTCCTCAACCCAATAGCTCGGACTTCATTTTGGTATTGTGGGGCACGGGGGTTCTCCTTGGGTCGGCCCGGGAGTCTCCCATTCTCTCTCGGAAGTTGAGTTGCAATGTGAGCAAATTGGTTGTCAACTTGTCTTCTCCATACACCAAACTCCTTGAATTGAGTGCTCACCTCATCAACTCGCCTCTCAACATTATTGAATTGAGTTTTCAAATCCTTGAACTCGCCTCTCATCTCTTGTGCCCATTGTGGAGTTTGTTCATAAAACCCCGGAGGTCGGTATGGTGGTGGTTGGGCCCTTGGCTCGTTTTGGTTGTAGTTGTTGTTGTAGCCATTGGCTTGGCCTTGGTTCCACCATCCATTTCCTCCATTGCCTCCATTGTTGAAGTTGTTTCTCCCTCCAAAATTCTTTTGAACAAAGTGAGCCTCCTCAATTTGCTCGGCCAAGCGAACTTGGCTTTCGTTGGGACACTCTTGTGCGGTATGCTTGAAAGATCCACATTCTTCACATGCTCTGGTGGTTTGCTTGAAATGATTCACTTGCCCCCTCAACTTGGTCACCTCATCCTCAAGAAATTGAAGTCTCACGTCCTTGTCAACCTCCTCACTCTTCGGGTCATAGAGCCTCCTTGTACCATCTCCTTGGACGCTTGCCTCCTTGTTGACTTGGCTCACCCCGTACATGGCTTCATAGTCGGAGAGTTTATCAAGTAACTCCCATGCTTGCTCTGGGGGCAAATCGATGAACCCACAATCGGTGTGGAGATTCAACTTGTCCTTGGTGGCGGGGCTGATTCCTTGGAAAAATATTTCTTAGAGAACATATGGTTGTTGCCCATGTGTTGGACATTGCCTCAAGATCTCCTTAAACCGATCCCAAGCCTCAAAGAGTGGCTCGTTTGATCCTTGTTGGAAACTTGCTATCTTCCTCCGAAGCTCCGTTGTTTATGTTGGTGGGAAGAACTTCATCAAGAACGCCTCGTTGAGAGCCCGCCATGTTGTGACCGATCTAGGAGCTTGGCTCTCGAGCCAATGTGCCGCCTTGCCTCCTAGCGACCATTTGAAAGCTTTGAGTAGCACATACTCTAGCGTCTCCTCATCCATCGAGATAGTCTCACACATATCCTTGAACCGCTTCACATGCTCAATTGGACACTCTTGAGGTCGCCCCTCGAATTGGTCCCTCTTGATAAGTGATATGACTTGAGTCTTGATCTCGAAGTTCTTTGAAACCTCCGGTAAAACAATGGCCGGCTCCGGCACCTTCAACTCCGGATGCATGTATTGGCGTGCATTCCGGGGTTGGGTGTTGATGTCTCTCTATTTGGTAGTGTTTTAAGTGTTTTTTCCTTGGTAGTTGTAGTCCTTTTTCCTCCTTTTCTTGTGAGTTTTGTTCCTTTTCAGCTTAGATTCCGATTTTCTATGAGATTCGGAGACTATGCGCGTTTTGTGTGTTTCGTAGGCATTTTGGAGCAAAAATCATGGAGATTGGAGCTTTGATTTTGATTTTGTGTTTGTTGATTGTGGATTTGACGTGCATGAATCATGATTTATCTTTGGTCTTTGATGATTGCTAGTTTGAATTTCATGATTAGTGAGTAGTTAGTTTGATCTTAGGGTAGGGGGCGAAAACCCTAACTCAATTGCATATGCTGGAACCAATTTCATGACTTGATTGCATAAATCCATGTCTATTTACCCTATGGGCAAGATCCTTTGTTGGAACCTTAGGAAAGTTGGTTCGAAGGGATGAAGAGAGGATCTCTTGATCCCGCGGTCGAGTAGGAGTAGATAGAGAGTCGTTTGGCTTGAACGAATGCGTGAGCCTAGTTCCTTGAGATTTATGGCATGATTTGATTGGATTTGTTGATCTATGTCTAAGGCGAAAGCCTCTAGTTCATTTATCTATATGAGAGCATGTGAAGTTGATGTTGGCATGAACCCCTAGCCCTAGGATCCCCTTAGCCTAGCTCGTTTCTCTCCTTCTACATCGATTGTTGCGTCGTGCCCGAGTCCCCTAGCCTCGAGCCCGACTTTGTTTGTGCCTAGCTACCTCGGTCCCGAGATTGACAACCTCGGTCCCGAGTTGCTTCGTGTGTTTTATTCCCATTATGTTTGTGTTAGACAAATTAACCGTTCAAACGCATATGAAATAATTCCCTGTGATCGACCTCAACCACCGTACTACAACGGGGTCGTGATACAAATTTCTTTTGTTGATTGACCCGGGGCCCTATCCTTAGTTTGGTATAGTACTTTGGGCCTGTCATCAGAATGGCGCCGTTGCCGGGGAATTATTGTGATTGTGTGTTTGTTTGGTTGCTTTGTTTTGGGTAAGGGACTAGCCCGAACCCTCTTTTGTTATTTGATTTGTTTCTTTTTTTCTTTTTTGTAGGTGATTCCATCTCGTAAAAAAAATAAAAAAATGGATTACTACGATAGTGATGATGAGTATGAGTGGAAGGTTTTCTACCTTGAAATGGGGATCAAGCGTCTAAAAAGAGAACTCCACGAGGCAAAAGAGCAATGGGAAAGAGAAGAGAGACGAGCTCGTGAGCGACTCAATGACCAGATTAGAATGGCACAAGAGAGAGCCTATGAGGAGGAGTGTTACATGAGAGAGGTGTATGGGAACCGAGACCACTATGATGGACGAGGTGGTGCTCAATCCTATTGGGGAAGTCCCACTTGGTGAAGTCCCACTTATACTCAAATGCAAGGAGTACCTCCCTACCAACCTCCGAGCTACGAGGAAACTCCTCCATGGGCACTTGAGTGGCTAGAAGAGCTCAAGGAGATGAGAACTCAATTCAAGGAAGAGAGGACTCAATTCGAGGAACTTATTTCATGGAGGATGAGCGACAACGCCCAACCCGACTATTATTGGGCATCCCTCTCGAGTTCTCAAGAGCAAGTTCCGAGCTATCATGATGAAGGGAGATATGATGAGGTTCAAGTCGAGCCACCACAAGTCAAGAAGAGTGAGCGAGCCTGGACCGACGTACCCAGCACGTCGGGCCCGAGTTGCTCACAAGTCGGACCGACTCTACAATCCAGGACCGAGTTGGAGGGTGTGTCGGGCTCGAGTTGCCCAGACATCGGACCACCTCCCCTGCTTCCACTCTGCCCCAGGCCCGAGACGTAGGAAGTCGGGCCCGAAGTGGCACCAACATCGGTCCAGGCTGAAAAGGTTGCTAGTGAGATGGTGATAATTGCGGATAACTATCTCATGTATCTTAGGCGTGCAAAGATTGAAGAAAAGGAAAGCTCTCCCTCTCCTATGGTTGAAGAAGAAAGAGTTGAGTCTCGGTTCAAACAAGCTTTGGAGGAGACGCCGGAAGTCGGGCCCGATGTAGCTCCTATGTCGGTCCACCTTGAAAAGCAAGCCTCCAAGATCGTGAGCGAGACCCCTTTGCCCTATCTCCTTTGCTCTTTTGTGATGGTTACTTGTGAGTCATATGGTGGAGATGAACCATACTCGGTGGATGTGATTTCCGACTATTCTTGGTCTAAGTATGGGGTCCCTCGCCATTATGACGAGGCCGAGGCGCATGTTTGATTGAACTATAGTGAATGACCTCAATTCTACTTGAGTGATGAGATGGTCCTCTGTTAATTCATGGACCCCGAGCCTTATTTTCCACCCTAACGGAGCTTAGGTGGCACGTCAAGCTAATGCCGTTAAAAGAGCGCTTCTCGGGAGGCAACCCGACGTATCTTTCGTATCCATTGTTTGCTTTTGATTTGTTTTCTTATTTTTAGGATTTGAGCTTGTTGTGCTAACCCTTTCTCTAAACCCCTTGAATGCAAGTATTTTGGGATGTATCTTTGGTGTGATCTTGTAGGTGCTTCTTGATTCAAATGATGAGCTCGAAGGGTCAAGGTGTATGATGCAAATGGACGAACAACTAGGACGTGAGACGAGCAAACGGTCTCGACCACCTCTCAAGTAGTTTGAGCCTCAAGTGCTCCACCTTCACCCCCCATGTGCCGATGCCAACAATTCACCATTCTTCCTAGCTTCAAACGCCTTGCTAGTTAGTTTCCCTTTTCATTTTCCCTTTTGGTTTTATTTGGATGTAATGAGGACATTGCATATTTTGAGTATGGGGTATGGGAAAAGGAAACTCTCTTGTGTCTAGTGTTTGTACATATGTGTGCTTTTTGTGTTCTTGGCTTTGTTTGAGAAATTTTTTGCAAAAATCCATAAAAATTTGAAAAATTGTATTGAAAACAATAAAAAGATTTTGTTTTGGACTAGAAACCCCCATCTTAAGTGTCCTATTAAATGACTTGTGTTCATCTAATTCCTTTGCATGCTTTGGATGGTTTAGCCTAAGTCTTATGATGTTGCTTTTATACATGATCCATGATTGGCATTCTATATTGAGCATGTGTGCTAAAAGATGACTTGTTTGCTACGTAGCATTGAGTGTACCTTGTGAGATTTGATTTTGGCCTTTTGGGATTTTTCTTTGCATATCCCTCTCTTGTTTTGTGAGTGTACTCTCTTGTGTCATAGTCACTTTGATTATTGAGGTGTATATTTATTTCTTGAAGCCGCTATGAGAATTGATCATGCATGCTAGTATTAAGATTGAACTTGTATGTTTTTAACCACATAAATATCCTTATTCCTACCTTGCATTAACCCTTGATTTGTAGCCCCGTTTTAGCCTATTAGTCTTTGTTTGTAGCTCCTCAAAAACATATTCCTAGCCGATGAAAGCTTGACACTTATGGGATTCGAACATAGTTGAGTGGTTGTGGAAATGATTTTGTGGAATACTTTGGGTGAAGGCAAGAGTGTGGGAAACACATTTTGGTAGTGCATCTCCTAAGGAGAAAGTTGATGGATTTTTAGGAATTTTGCACAAATGGCAAAAATGTGAAGGAAAAGTGAGCAAAATGCAAGTATGGGGTCAATCGAGCCATGATCGAGTCTAGTAGACTCGGGCCCGACCTCCCTATAAAAGAAAAAAGAAAAAAAGAGAAAGAAAGAGAAAGGAAGAAGAAAATAAAGAAAGTGCAATCAAAAAAAAAATCCAAGTGTAGAGATGTAAAATAAGGAAAGTGTGGGTAAAATGTTGGGTAAGTGCCTTTGATTGTTGAGAGTTGTTTGGAGGAGTAGTGAGATGTGGAATCTTTGGTGATGTTGGTGAGTATTTTAGGTTGTTCGAGTCCCATTGTGAGCACCACATAGCCAAACGAATCCTTCCCTTATGAAACACCAAAAGCCCAATTACAACCCGGCCGAATGGAATTCTCTATGAGGATGTCCGTTGAGCCCAAGTTCATCTTGTATGGGTATTGTTTTTACATCTCTAGGTAGAGAGATTGGTAATATTATCTTCAATGATAAAAGTAGACTTTGCACAAGGCATGAGCGGAGAGATGCATCACTTTTATGCATTAAGCCATACACACTTGAGAGTTGTGCTTTGATTACATTTCCCTAAAGTGAGGCTAGGTGGTAGCATTTCATACTTGAAGCATGCATACACATGTGATGACGTTTGATTTCTTATCTTTGGATTCATACGTGCTTGGAAATGGTTTTGACTTAGTGCTTTACTGGAAGACCATGTTGAGGTTTTGAATCCAAGTTATTGCTTGAGGACAAGCAAGGTTAAGTATGGGGTATTCTGATATCTCTCTATTTGGTAGTGTTTTAAGTGTGTTTTCCTTGGTAGTTTTAGTCCTTTTTCCTCCTTTTCTTGTGAGTTTTGTTCCTTTTTAGCTTAGATTCTGATTTTCTATGAGATTCGGAGACTATGCGCGTTTTGTGTGTTTCGTAGGCATTTTGAAGCAAAAATTATGGAGATTGGAGCACGGCATCATGGAGGAATTAAAGGATGAAAAAGGATCCAAAATGGAGCTAACATTGCATGGAAAGAAGCCTCAAGTGAAGACGAAGAGAATGGCGAAAGAATCGAGTCAATCGGAGCTAAAACGAGAGAGAACAGAGCGAAACAAGCTGAAAAATGCCTTAGGCCCGAGGTACCCAGCATGTCGGGCCCGAGGTACCATGGTGGCCCGAGGTGGTGGTCCGAGGTGTGGCAAGTCGGACCCGAGGTTCATGAAAGACATGCCATTGGACTGAGGTTGAAGCAACTCGGGCCCGAGGTTCCTCCGTGTCGATCCATGTCGGTCGTGGCTCCGGATTCCTTTCTTTTTTGGATTTTCTTGTTAATTCCCAAAATTATATTTGCTTCCTTGGAGGTCAAGGAGTCTAGAAGCCTTGGTGATCAAGGAGTTCTAGAAGCCTTGGAGGTCAAGGACAAGCCTTGGAGCCCAACGAGTTTAGAAGGGTAATCTAGTCTTTGTAGTAGGGGGAAAAATCTCCATTTAAACCCTTGTAATCTCTCATTTGAGATTCATGAATCAATTATCACATACACTTTGGGAATAAATGAGAGTGAGATTTGAGAGAGTAGAAGGAAGAAGGGGGTGGACTCTTCTCCAAGGGAGGGAAAGAACCCAAGATCTAGAGGAGGATTTGGGTGAATTCCTTTCCTTGGAGAGGAAAGAAACCCTTAGGCTTGGAGCGGGAGTAGAGATTGTAAGAATTCTTCCTTTGTTTAATTCAAGTTTGCTTTGGCTTTGATTTTGATTTTGTGTTTGTTGATTGTGGATTTGACTTGCATGAATCATGATTTACCTTTGGTCTTTGATGATTGCTAGTTTGAATTTCATGATTAGTGAGTAGTTAGTTTGATCTTAGGGTAGGGGGCGAAAACCCCAACTCAATTGCATGTGCTTGAACCAATTTCATGACTTGATTGCCGAAATCCATGTCTATTTACCCTATGGGCAAGATCCTTTGTTGGAACCTTAGGAAAGTTGGTTCGAAGGGATGAAGAGAGGATCTCTTGATCCCGCGGTCGAGTAGGAGTAGATAGAGAGTCGTTTGGCTTGAATGAATGCGTGAGCCTAGTTCCTTGAGATTTATGGCATGATTTGATTGGATTTGTTGATCTATGTCTAAGGAGAAAGCCTCTAGTTCATTTATCTATATGAGAGCATGTGAAGTTGATGTTGGCATGAACCCCTAGCCCTAGGATCCTCTACATTGATTGTTGCGTCGTGCCCGAGTCCCCTAGCCTCGAGCCCGACTTTGTTTGTGCCTAGCTACCTCGGTCCCGAGATTGACAACCTCGGTCCCGAGTTACTTCGTGTGTTTTATTCCCATTGTGTTTGTGTTAGAAAAATTAATCGTTCAAACGCATATGAAATAATTCCCTGTGATCGACCTCGACCACCGTACTACAACGGGGTCGTGATACAAATTTCTTTTGTTGATTGACCCGGGGCCCTATCCTTAGTTTGGTATAGTACTTTGGGCTTGTCATCAGGTGTTGAGTTGAGCCTCAAACCTCAATCTTTGCTCACGCTCTCTCCTCATTTCGGCATCCCGGTTTTCTATCTCATGTTGCATCCTAGCCATGTCGGCCCTCATCCTAGCAACCTCATCATCATGTTGTGCTTGGTTCTCCATTCTCTTCTTCTTTCAAGCCTCTTTGATTATGCTCTTTGGGTTACTCACAAAGTCGAACTCAAGTGTTCCTCGGGCGGAACGAGCTCGCATACACCTATAAACAAAGACACAAACAAAACCAAATCAAAACAAACAAGGGGTTTGGGCTAATCCCTCACCCAAATAACAACAAAATCAAAGACTCAACAAAAGAGGTACCTCAAGCAAGTAGAACTCCCCGGAAACGGCACCAAAATTCTGATCAATCCGGATCGGAGGGTCTTAAAATTTAAATTTATAACCGAACCTAGTTGTAGCACAAGGTAGGGTCTCAAACACTCGGGAGTTTGTTCGTTGAGTGCACCAAAAAGACTTAAAAAGGGAAAAGAAAGGTTAAAAACAAGGAAAATCAAAGGAAACCTCTCGGGACCGACATGGTCACTTCGGCCCGAGATGGATCGACGAAGATTTTGGACGGGGCCGACACTGATGAACGTAGGGCCCGATGTACTGGGTGAGTCGGACTTGGCAAAAATGGAGAGATCGGTCTTGGGTTTTTGGGTTCCTTCCCTATCAAGATATGGGTAATTCCACCCCAATTCAGCCAATAAGTGTCGATCCTCGTAGTATCGAGGTTGTTCGCCTTCGATCCCGCCACTCTACACATCGACCCTAGGGGATTTTACCTCCCTTTCGATGCAAGGTCAAGTGATGGCAAAAGATCGCTTCCGTTCACTCTTGCCAATCACAAGTCCTTGATCCCTTGCTTCCATAAGAGATTGTAGCTCTATGTAGAGAGGATTCCTAGATCAAGCACTCAAGGCTATGGAATTGGGGGTTCATACCCAAACCTAGCTAGGGGTTTCCCCCATAGCCCAAGACTAATGGAATCTACTCCATAAGGCTAGAGTAAAAAGCAATCAAAAGACAAAGCAAACAAATCTCAATCATCCAACTCAAATCGAAACCAAATCTCATTCAATTCAAAGGGAAATCACAAGATCCAAACTCAAATCCACAAAATGCAAATCAAAACAAGTTCAAAATCATAAATTCTTCCCTAAATCTAGTCCTTCCTCCACCGATTTCCTCCTCTTCCTCCTTCTCTTCTCTTCCTCCTTGCTCTCCAAGTCTTCCTTGAGCATTTGAGAGTGATTAGATGTGTGTAATGATTGATAATTGTCTTCTAATCTCTCCTCCTTTTAATTAGGGGCCAAGAATACCCAAAATAGAAGAAGGGCAAAAGTTGTAGATCACATTTGTGTGCCTTAGTGCCCAATCCATACTTCCGCCGACTTGGACCGACACGGAGCAACCTCGGGCCCGACTTGCCACACCTCGGTCCGGGTCTCCATGAGTCAATCTCAGGCCCCAGTTGCTGGGCACCTCGATCCTAGCCTCGGTCCTCCTTCTTCTTGACTTTTCTTGAGCTCCTCTTCATTGATCGCTCGGCTGTTCCGCTCCTTTGTGCTCATGCCTTGCTCCTCCTTGGGGACTCCTTTCAAAACTTCCTCAAATCATGCCAAATTACCTACAAAATGCAACAAATTCGCATAGTCTCCGAATCTAATAGAAAATCGGAATCTAAGCTACAAAAGGAGCAAAACTAACAAGGAAAGGAACAAAAGACACCTATTTACATAGGAAATTAACCACTAAAACACCACCAAAATGAGAGACATCATTTCTGCCGTAAACATAATCAAAGCAAAAAAAATGATCGAAAAAAAAAATGATAAAAGCAACAAAAAATTGTGCCCTAGTTCATCTCGATCTTAATCCTCTCGCTAGCGCTCTCGATCTACACAAGGAAGCCCTAGACAGCACGGAAGCGCCCCAACCAGACCTACAACGAAGCGGCGGCATTGCTCTCCACCGCCTACCCGAACGTCTTCTCC
Organism: Polygonum maritimum; assembly: GCA_963924305.1. Classification (NCBI taxonomy): domain Eukaryota; kingdom Viridiplantae; phylum Streptophyta; class Magnoliopsida; order Caryophyllales; family Polygonaceae; genus Polygonum; species Polygonum maritimum. The sequence goes on from OZ002729.1 coordinate 15,476,332, forward strand.
CCCAACCACCTCTCCATTCTCCAAGCCCCCTTCCTTCAACCTCACCAAGCCCACCGACTCCCCCGCCTGGCCTAATGGAGATGACGACGACCTCCTCCTCCCCAACAAGCCCTTCGAGCCCCGCCTCGGATTGCTCACCTGCACCAGTTTCAGCGACGATGCCGACGAGAAGCCCTATCCCAGCCCCATGGAGGACAACCACAACCACAACCACAACGGGGGGTACTTTGGAAGAAGACGATTTCGGCTTCAAGTCCACCCTGGACGAGGAGGTGGGCGGAATTGACAGCATCATGGGGAACTTGACGGTGAGGGGCGACATTAATCAGCATCACTAACAGACCGACACTTATTGCTACGGGCTGTCCATGGGGCTGGGTTAGGGCTAGGGTTGTTAGGCGGGAGGTTCGATTTAGGGTTCGGCATCACCAGGGGGGTTAGCGCCTTCTGGAACTCCCCGATTGGCGGATACGGCGGCGCCGGGGAGTGGTGGGGGTACCCGGCCATGACCACCGTCGACGTCCAGGCCATTAGATCGTAGACCCATTCTTATACAGATCTAATTAGCTCCAATCCTCAGGTTCAAGATTGCTTCTCCTATGAACTTGTCTCTTATACAGATCTAATTAGCTCCAGTCCTAAAAAAAATCCTTATATTTGAATATTCTCTTGTTTTGTTGTCGGTTTCATCCTTCATGTATCGATATGACTATTGAGGAAGCAAAAAGGCTGGATAATTTCTTGTGTGCAAAGTGTTCCTCAGATGAAGATGTCAAAAGATCCCTGCACAACTTCACCTTATCTCATTCTGAGTTAGTTTTTCTAGTCAGTTTTCAACATATGGAGGAATGGAATATGTGGGATATGTATATGGTAGATAAATGTGAAAGTCTTGTCTATTCCTATGATGATATTGATTCAGTGAACTACAACTGAGATTGCTAGTGCCTTCATGTTACAGGTTGTTGTACTAGTTGTGTTGTCCTAATAAAGTCGGGTGAGATCAGACAGCCTGAAGCTTTGGGAATATCTGCTCAGATGAAATCCAAGGCATGTATTATAACCTTTTAGGCAACTGAGAATTCACTTGATCTATCTAATTCTCAAGTTCTAGGTTAATTGGCTTGAGCAAATATCTTTAAAAAATGTTACAAATTATGTAATGTTAGTGACACCGAGAAACTATGATCGACATCATTCTGAATACATCAAAATAGATGTATAGTGGGCTTGTCCTGAAGAGGCTTGTATCATCAAAATAGCTGGATATTGGGTACTTGGCTAACAAAGTAATCATTTCATCTTGATGTATTCATACCTACTTTTACTTTGATTCAATGATTCTGTGGATTGATCATAATTGATGCTAATATTGTTTAATATATAGTATTACAGTATGTATTTACTATGAGGGTTATATTATATATATGCATTTTTAACTCAGTTCAGGTCCTCTCTCTTCCAATGCAGGGCTATGCACTTCTCTGTGTCGGCTTCCCGACTTGTGATATTGAACTAGAAACCCAAGATGAAGATGAGGTGAGAACATCATTTCTCTTGGTCCTAGTCATTGTCAATTGAATTTCTATTCTCATACAATCTTCTAAAGGTAAACAGAACACATCTTCTTCCTTAATGTGCTTGTGTAATTTCAATATTACATTCTATCAATATATGTTCAGCTTGGCCTGATATTAGTTTGTCACTAATTACTTTGATCGATAATGAGTAAGAATTTAGAAAACCATGAATATTAATTTGCCACTTTTCTGTTATGGTTGCATCAAACTTTGTTTCTATAATGTCATACTGCAGCTTATACTCTGTCAAAAGTAAAGGTGATATCCATTCTAAAATCTTGTACTTAACTGATGTTGATTCAACTGCTTTTTTCAGCCTGACTAACTCTTAATGCAGGTTTTTTTAAGCTCAGTAAAAATAGTAATTTCCATAATCAATCAATATACGGTGTTGGTAGATATGGTGTTGGTAGATATCATGTGATTAAGCACGGGTAACTGCTGTTGGATGAATCTCAGTAGGTTTATGTCAAGGATGAGTTACTTATTACTTAATTGCACGAGGTGTTTGGAAGTTATGTTTAATGACTTCTACAGGAATGCATCCACGTGTCTTGGTTGATGGTTTTGAGTTTGCCAAAACAGCAACCCTTCAGTTTTTGGAGAAATTTAAAACTCCTGTTGTCATGGGTGATGAGCCTGATAAGGAGGTTCTGAAGATGGTAGCTAGAACTACATTACGTACGAAGGTATGCTATTCTCATGCTTTAAAAGTTTCAATAGTCTTCATTGCTTGCTCCCTCTTGTTATTAATCAATCATCTTGATGTGCAGTTATATGAAGCTTTAGCTGATCAACTGACATTGTCACAAATGCAGTGAGTTATTCTTCTTGCAGTCTTATTTACATGTGTATATAATGTATAATATACTTCTCTTCCTGCTTTAATATTTTGTTATTTTCAAACAATTGAATATCATAGGTTGTATGCATCCGCAGTTATATGAAGCTTTAGCTGATCAATTGACTGACATTGTCACAAATGCAGTGAGTTATTCTTCTTGCAGTCTTATTTACATGTATATATAATGTATATACTTCTCTTCCTGCTTTAATATTTTGTTATTTTCAAACAATTGAATATCATAGGTTATATGCATCCGCAAGCCTCGAGAACCCATTGATCTCTTTATGGTGAAGTTGCTGCTAGGCAACATCTAATCAATGAAGTGAAGAAAACTGTTCAAGGGGTAATGATGGCATTTGATTCCCCAAATCTTTTGACATTCTGTAGTAGTTAGTTCTTTTTTATGCTCTCTACCTGTTGGGTTTGAGCTCTTCTGATGGATATTTCTTTTTTATGCAGCGTGCCCAGCTTGGTGTAGAAGCCTTTGCTAATGCTCTTCTTGCTGTTACCAAGACCCTTGTTGAGAACGCTGGCCTATAACCTATTAGAACATATATATATATATATGCTTTTAGAATTAGAATATTAGATCATATAGACTCCATTTTATATTGCTTTGGATATATACAAAAATTGTGAATTTTGAATGTGAATTGAATTTTATGATTAAATACATAGTTTTCATAATTTATATATGATTTTGTTTTATTTGTTAAGCACTTAGATGAATTGTGAGAGTAATGCTTTAAATCTCGATTCGAATAAACATTGTTGAGTAGGCATACATAACGATCAAAAATATGGTCGTTATTGTACAATATTTCATCCGTTAGAATCTTTTCCACGAGGAATTATTTTGTCGTTATAGTTCATGCTTTTGTCGTTATTGATTAACTAACAACGACGAACGCAAATATCGTCGTTAACCAATAACAAAGAACAAACATGTCGTCGTTAACTAATAACGATGACGAGGCATGTTGTCGCTAATGCTTAACGATAAACCTCCATCTCGTCGTTAATGCTAACGACAAACAATCATCTCGTCGTTAATTATTAACGACGAACATGGTCATTAAAACCAATAACGTCAAGACCTATTGCAACGAACAAACGGCGAAATTTTTGTCGTCGTTAATACCTTTAACCACGAGTTTTCAAGCATATAACGATGATGTCTCTCAATTTGGTGGTGTTTTAGAGGTTATTTCCCTATGTAAATATGTGTATTTTGTTCCTTTTCTTGTGAGTTTTGTTCCTTTTTAACTTAGATTCCGATTTGCTATGAGATTCGGAGACTATGCGAATTTGGTGTATTTTGTAGGTGCTTTGGCATGATTTGCGGAGGTTTTGGAAGGAGACCCGAAGGAGGAGCAAAGCACGAGCATAAAGGAGAGGAAGAGCCGAGCAATTCATGAAGAGAAGCACAAGAAAAGCCAAGAAGAGGAGTGGACCGAGGCTAGGACCGAGTTCCCCAGCAAACTCGGGCCCGAGACCGACTCCAGGAGGTCGGGCCCGAGGTTGCCACGTGCCGGTCCAAGTCGGCGGAAGTGTGGATTGGGCACCAAGGCCCACAAATGTGATCTATCACTTTTGCCTCTCTTCCATTTTGGGTATTCTTAGCGTCTAATTAAAAGGGGAGAAGAAAATTAGAGGAGAACACATCATTACACACAACTTATCACTCTCAAAGGCCCAAGGAAGACTTGGAGAGCAAGGAGAAGGAAAGGAGAGGAGAAGGAAGAGAAAACCGGTGGAGAAGAGTTAGATCTAAGGTGGAATTGTGAGTTTGTTCTTGTTTTGATTTGCAATTTGTGGATTTGGATTAGAGTTTGTTGATTTCCATTGCTTTGAATGAAATTTGGCTTTGCTTTGATTTGGATGATTGAGATTTGTTTGCTTTGTGATTTGATTGCTTGTTACTCTAGCCTTATGGAGTAGATTCCATTGATCTTGGGCTATTGGGGAAACCTCTAGCTAGGTTGGGTTTGAACCCCCAATTCCATAGCCTTAAGTGATTGATCTAGGAACCCGCTCTACATAGAGCTGCAATCTCTTGTGGAAGCAAGGAATCAAGGGCTTGTGATTGGCAAGAGTGAACGGAAGCGATCGATTGCCTATCACTTAACCTTGCATCGAAGGGGAGGTAAAATTCCCTAGGATCGATGTGTAGAAGTGGCGGGGCTGAGGCGGGCAACCTTGATCTCACGAGGATCAACACTTATTGGCTGAATTGGGGTGGATTAACCCACATCTACTAGAGGAGGAACCCAAAAACCCAAGATCTATCTCTCTATTTTGCAAAGGTTCGACTTACGCAGACATCGGGCCCGACTTATATCTGTGTCGGTCCCGGCCAAATCTCCGTCGATCCACCTCGGGCCCGAAGTGACCATGTCGGTCCCGAGCGGTTTCTCTTAATTTTTCCTTGATTTTAGCTTTTCTTTCCCTTTTGCAAGTCTTTTTGGTACACTCATCGCACGAACTCCCGAGTGTTTGACACCCTACCTTGTGCTACAACTAGGCTTGGTTATAAATTAAATTTTGATCCTCGCATTCCGAACCGATCAGAATTTTGGCGCCGTTGCCGGGGAGTTCTAATTGTTTGAGGTACCTAGTTTGTTGAGTCTTTGATTTGTAGTGATTTGGGTGAGGGATTAGCCTAAGCCCCTTGTTTGTTTTGATTGGGTTTTGTTTGTGTCTTTGCTTATAGGTTTATGCAAGCTCGTTCCAACCGAGGAACACTTGAGTTTGAGCTAGTGAGTGATCCAGAGAGCATAATCAAAGAAGCCCAAAAGAAGAAGAGATTGGAGAACCAAGCACAACATGATGAGGAGATCGTGAGGCTTAGGGCCGATATGGCTCGAATGCAACTTGAGATGGAAAACCGAGACACCGAGGCAAGGAGAGAGCGTGAGCAAAGATTGAGGCTAGAGGCTCAACTTAATGCTCAACCCCGGAATGCACGCCAATACATGCATCCGGAGTTGAAGGTGCCCGAGCCGGCCATTGTCTTACCAGAGGTTTCTAAGAACTTCGAGATCAAAACTCAATTCATATCTCTTATCAAGCGGGATCAATTCGAGGGATGCCCGCAAGAATGTCCAATTGAGCATGTGAAGCGTTTCAAGGATATGTTTGAGACGATCTCGACGGATGAAGCGACGCTAGAGTACATGCTACTCAAGGCATTCAAATGGTCGCTTGGGGGTAAGGCGGCACATTGGCTAGAGAGCCAAGCTCCTAGGTCGATCACGACATGGTGAGCTCTCAACGAGGCGTTCTTGATGAAGTTCTTCCCACCAACAAAAACAATGGAGCTTCGGAGGAAGATAGCAAGTTTCCAACAAGGATCAAACGAGCCGCTCTTTGAGGCTTGGGATCGATTCAAGGAGATGTTGCGCCAATGTCCAACCCATGGGCAACAACCATATGTTCTCCAAGATATCTTTTTCCAAGGAATCAACCCCGCCACCAAGGACAAGCTAAATCTCCACACCGATTGTGAGGTGACCAAATTAAGGAGGCAAGTTCACCACTACAAGCAAACCGCTAGAGCTTGTGAGGAGTGCGGATCTTTGGGTCATCTTACACAAGCGTGCCCGAATGAGAGCCAAGTTCGCTTGGCCGAGCAAATTGAGGAGGCACACTTTGTCCGAGGGAACTATGGAGGAAGAGGCAACTTCAACAATGGAGGAAACTTCAACAATGGAGGCAATGGAGGTAATGGCCGTTGGAATCAAGGCCAAGCCAATGGCTACAACAACAACTACAACCAAAACGAGCCAAGAGCCCAACCACCACCGTGCCGACCACCGGGGTTTTATGATCAACAAACTCCACAATGGGCTCAAGAGTTGAGAGGCGAGTTCAAAGATGTGAAAACTCAACTCAAAGATATGCAAACCCAAGTCAATGAGTTTGGTGCATGGAGGAGGCAAGTTGACAACCAATTTGCCCATATTGCAACTCAAACCCCGAGAGAGAATGGGAGACTTCCGGGCCGACCCGAGGGGAATCCCCGAGCCCCACAAAATCAAAATGTGGTCCGAGCTATTGAGCTGAGGAGTGGTCGAAATCTACCCGAGCCACATGTGTCAAGGTCAAGAGAAGAGAGCCGGACCGAGTTACACAACAACTCGGGACCGACATGCCAAGACATTGAGCCAGAAACCAGAGAAGGTCCCCTGCTTCGGACCGAGGAAGAGATGGTGTCGGGCCCGACTTACCCTGACGTCGGTCCGACATCCCAGCTAGAGCTCTGCCCCCAAACCGAGGACCAGGACATCGGGCCCGACGTGGAGCCTATGTCGGTCCAGGCAGAGAAAGACATGAATGAGTCGATCCGGTCCAAGGAGGTCGATCCTAACAAGATTCAAGGTCGCACAACCCTTCCTTACCCGTCAAAGAAGCCCAAGGATGTTGTACAGGGCAAGTTCAAGAGGTTCTTGAAGCTTTTGCAAGGGTTGAATATAACAATCCCGCTCACCGATGCTTTGAATGAGATGCCTTCTTATGCTAAGTTTTTGAGAGAGATCTTGAGCAAGAAGAGGTCCATAGTAGAGATGTAAGATGAGGTGAAGATTTTGGAGCTACCTCAAAAGTTGGGAGACCCGGGGAGATTTGCAATTACCATTGACGTAGGGTCTCAAAGTTTCCAAGCTCTATGTGACCTCGGAGCAAGTGTGTCGGTTATGCCTATGAGTATTTGGAGAAAGGCTAACCTTGGTGAGATTGAGCCGGTTGACATGTCTCTCACTATGGCCGATGGCTCTACCACCAAAGCTACGGGAATTTTGGATGATGTCCCGGTTAGAGTGGGAATGTACTTTGTTCCCGACGACTTTGTGATTCTAGACATGAAGGAAGATCCATTGGTTTCTATCATTCTAGGGAGACCGTTCTTAGCAACGGCGGGAACGAAGTTCGATGTGAAGAATGGAAAGGTGTCGTTTGAGATCGGAGAAGACAAAGTTGAGTTTCACTTCAACAAGGCTTTGAATGAGCCGGATGCCTTGGCAATTTTGAAGCTTGAAGAGAATGCCAAGAGAAAAAGAGAGGAAGTGGAAGCTACAAAAGAAGAGGTACCTTTAAGGAGCAATGAAAGGATCAATGACCAATTGCAAGATAGAGAGTTGATGGAACAAGTTAAGCATCAAGATGTGTCGAGGACCAGTGATAGTCCAAGGAGCAAAGAAGAATATCCTTACTCATATCCTTTTGATGTTGGAGAATCTTATATTTGCTTGAGTGATCTAAAAGAGGATTTAGGAGATAGTACATGTGCCTAAGTGACTTGAAGGATGATGTGAGTTATGATGTTATTGAATCTCCTAGAAAATCTTTGGATGTTTTTGATGTAGGAAAGAAAGACCAAGATGAGGCAATTCAAGAGGTGCAAGCTTACGCCTTGGAGGAGAATGGTGAAAGAGAGTTGGAGGGCCAATGCTACATCAACCTCAAGTGGTGGTTCTACGGGTACGAAGGCAATGGCAATGGGCATGATTATGGTGACCAATTCACCATCTTCCATCTGCCATGAGGTTAAGGCTAGAAGTCAAGCTAATGACTTTAAAAGAGCGCTCCTCGGGAGGCAACCCGAGCCTAGTAGGTTTCTTTTCGTAATTTTAGTTTGATTTTCCTAGTTTAGCTTAGACTTTCTCTAATCTTTCCCTAGCATGTAGTTTTGTGGATTAGTGGTGTTATTAGTGCTTCATGATTGAGTAGAAGTAATGGTAAAAATAATAAAGGGATTCATGGGAAAAGAAGTAGCAATAGATGGAGTGATTTTTGGTGATCGGACCAAACCGGGTCGAGGTGCCCAGCAACTCGGGCCCGACTTAGGTAACTCGGTCCACTAGCTCGGTCAACTTTAGTCAAGAGTTGTGGAAGATCCCAATTTTACCCCTTTGACCTAGAATTTGTCCCTTTCCTATTTAATCCTCTTTCCCTTACCTACCTACCATCCTCCTCATAACCACCACACCAAAAATACCCATCTCCCTCACCAAAACACCAAAATCGGCCCCCTCCTCCATCACACTCGATCCACCTCTACTTGCCCTTAACCATCTCGATCCAACACCACAAACCTTCCCTAACATCAAATCCAAAGAGAAAACCTCAAGATCTCCATCGTTCTTCATCCCTCCTCTTGACCTAAGTGGAGCAATTTGGGTTCTAAGTAGATTGGTTGCTAGAAGGTCTTAATCTCTTCAATTTTGGTATGTGAAACCTGATTCCTATCAATTTCTCTGAGAATCATGTGCTTTTGTTGCTTGGATTGAGTATTGCCATGTTTGAATGAGATTGAAGCTTAAGCATCAATGGTGGATTTGCATGAATAGTGAAATTGCTCTTAACTTGTTGAGTATGCATGATTGAATCCCCTTAGAACTTCAATTAGTGATGATAGATGGTTGACATTGGATTTTATGTGCATGATAGATTGATTTTGGGTGAAATTGTTTGAGAAGACGAAGTATGAAGAGGACCGAGATACCCAGGTACCTCGGGCCCGACATAGGAAGACGGTCCATTACTTCGGACTGAGGTTGAGAGCACCTCGGACCCGATGTCTAGAGTGTGTCGATCCTTGTTCTATTAGTCTTTCTCTTGAGTTGTCATGAGGATTCATGTGTTTGATTGTTAGTTATAGCTTGATCATCATGTGATATATCTATTTAGCTTGACCATTTCTTTGTGATCCTATATTCATTCATGTTGGATTTTGTGAGATAAGTGTCTAGAGCCCAAGTATGGGGTAGTCATGTGTGTTAGGTTGTGAGTTGTAGATATGTGTGATATTGTTGAGATTGTATGGATCTTATCTTGTAGCCCTTTGCTTTGAGTGTGTGTAGGTACTATGGAAACCTGTGCATCTTCTTCTCACATGGAAAGGCCCTCTAAGAAGTTGAAGAAGTCAAAGAAAGCGCCGAAGATTGATGATGTGAGGTTTGATGATGATGATGTAGCCGAGAGCTATGCGCGGTACATGGAGCTAGCTCACCACAAAAAGTGGCTAGATTGGGAGTCCATAAGGAAGATGGGGATGGAAGTAGCTCTCCCTCGTTGCTACTCTTACATAGGCCTTGATGTGATGTTGAGGTGGGACAATCCACACTACCCCGCCTTGACATCCGAGTTTATGGCCACGTTCAATTGCACCTATGAAGGCATGGAGGACAATGAAGGCATCATCACTTTCCAATTGGGCAATGAGGCACAAGAGCTTTCTCTTCGGAACTTGGCGACCTATCTCGGGTTTCCTTTTCCAAGAGAGGAGGCCGGCGTGGACAATGAGAAAGTGAACTACCTATGGAAGCATGTAGCGGGGAAGAGTAAGATAAGGAAAGGAGCTTCTACAAATGAGATTGCTAGCCCTCTCTTCCGGGTTATGATTCGTGTCTTGGGGTGCGCAATCTTTGCGCGCCATGAGCTAAGTAAACCCATGAAGGAAGAAGCTATGTTGCTCTACGAGATGCTATTCCAAACCGACAAGCCCTTGAACCTCACTTGGGAGTGGGTCAAGATGGTAAGAGACTTCCAAAGCTCCTCGTGGATCCACTTCGGTGGGATGATAGCCCGCCTAGCTAGTCGTCTCGAGGTCGATCTTTCCAAGTACACACTGGCACCTAACGGAGTGGAGTACATGAATCTCAAGTACTTCAAATAGGCAAACATCATCAAAGAGAAGGTCCGCATCACCCATCTAGCGCCTCATTCGAACTTTGACAAGGTGGCAATTCCTTTGGGTCCCAAGCTCTATGATCTTTCATGCTACTACAATTGGTTTCAAGTATGGGCCGAGAAGGAGAACTCATTCGGTGAACCGGAAGGGACAAGGGAATGTCGGCGACGAGCTCAACACATTCGCTTTATCACTCCCCAACCCTCTCCGGATTCCGACGAAGAGCCAAACAACTTCGAGTTTGCTAGAAGAGAGGCTATGGATGTTGACACGCCCCCGGAAGAAGATGAAGGTTTCCAAGGTTTGCTAGCCAACCTCCGAGCAAGAAATCAAGCTCCCACCCTACTGGACTGAGATGTAGGGGATCTCGGGCCCGACTTCCAATAATGTCGGTCCGATGCCTTTCCTCCCGAGTCGGTCCCGAGTCATTTTGAGCGAGGTGAAGGGAGCGGAGCTAGGAAAGAGCAACCGAACTATGGAGGATACGAAGGCTACGCCCAATGGTATGGCCCTGGCATGGTCTTTCCCGAGTCACAACAAGCGGTAGACATGTCGTTTCTAGCCAACCAAATGGCTCACCTTCAACTCCAACAAGCAAGCATGCTTCAAGACACCCATCAAGTCAACCTTCAACAACAACTCATGTTTCAACAACAACAACAACTTTTTCAACAACAAGAAGTCTTCCAAGCACAACAAGAGGAGATGAACCGGAACCTCGCCTACACTAGGCTCGAGGTGGATGACCTTAGGACGGTGGGGGACCAAAAGTGGCAAGTCCAAGAGAGCTTCAACAATTGTATGAGCGGGAATTATCCTTCCCGAGAGGATCCATGGACGCGCCCTACACCTCAAATCCAACCACCGAACCAAGATCCCTACCAAGCACAAGTGTACGAGAGGGAAAGACATGTAAGGCTCCAAAGAAGGGTCTCAGTGGGCGCCCTTTCAATTAAATCTAGACATGCCAATCAAGAATAAGAAATTGTGAGCTTTTCAAACTATTCTCTTTTATTTTGAGTTTTGATTTCTTTGTTTTGATGAGGACATCAAAATTCTAAGTATGGGGTGGGGTTAATTGCTCATATATTCTAAACCCTAGTTTTTGAGTTGAAAAAGTAATGTTGAAAAGTTGAAAAAGTAGTTGCATTATACTAAAGTACGAACAGGTTAAAAAAGTAATGTTGCATAGTTGAAAAAGTAGTATTATACAATTGAATAATAACATGCATGTTACTTTACAAGAAAATGTAATGTTGAATAGTTAAAAAAGTAGTGTTTTATAGTTAATAAATAACAATCATGTTGCTTGACAAGCAAAATTAATATTTAATAGTTGAAAAAGTAATGATGTACAGTTGAGTAATAACAATCATATTTCTTTGACTTTGTTTTACTAAAAAAACAATTTCAATGTATTGCAATGAATTTTTCAACGGGATTGCGTTCCCCTCCTTTAAGTATAAAAATATTTGAATTTTTCAAATTCCTGTATTGACATATTCATTAGATATGATAGAACACAAAAACGCTTTTTTTGGACGTTACAATGACTTTTTCATCACTACATATAAAATACGAAACATTGACAACAATCTATCGTTCTCCATCATTGCTAAGCTTAATCTTTGAGATTTTCAAAACGTTGTATATACTTATTGATTAGCTTGATATAGTAAAAGCAAATTTTTTAGTACATCTATTGCTACATATTTGTCATATGATCACTGTGTTTAGAATCACCCTAATTGCAAGCCTCTCTAGAGCGTAATTCTTAATTAATTAGGTGTATATTTCTTTTGAGTGATGGTTCGGGTGTGCCAGGTTTGTTTTGGGTGGTCCGTAAGTACCATGAGTGATGACCGACTAATTAATACTTCAAGTCTCCTAATTTCGTTTAATAAATCTTGTTTAGGAAAATTTTCGTGATTCTTTTGATCCGTGGCTTTTCGTAACCCAGGGATTCGTCACTCTCGAGGTAAGTCGATTTTCAACTTGCTCAGTTCTGTTCTAGCCTGTTAGGATTTGCGTGGTAGGTATGAGATTGGTTTTGAGAATTAGTCCCGAACATCTTTTTTGGAATATTTTTATGCTTGTGATGATATGTGAAGTTCGGTTTTAGAAAGTGTTTTCATTGAATAAAGTTTCAAATGGATTTGTCTATGGGTATTGTACCGACACACCCGTATGTGTATACAAGCGGTGGAGAAGTGATGTCTAGATATGGGATCGTGGTGCGGAAAAAACCACTTTCAAAACCAAAAAGCTATCTGTGTTTTTGGCAAGTGCTCCCGAGGAGGCTTGTCCAGGGGTTAGAAGACAATAAAGGATTAGGAGTTGGAGAGCCTGCTTCCGACACTCAAGACACTAGGTGGGTAAAGCGTTGGATGGTAGTGCGACGGTGTACGTAAAGTTGCATTATTTGCACTGGGTGTGCTGCGGTGTGTGTGAGTGTGTGTGTGTGTGGAATTGTGAATGTGTGTGTAAGGATGGTGTGTGTATGTGTGTGTGTGGATGTGTGAATTGTGAACGTGTGAATAATGGTTTATAGATGTGGACTTTGGAGATGATTGTGTGACTAACTGGATTTAGGAATGGACTAGAGTTATGTATGTGTTTGCGGACACTTGGTTGCTGACCTTAGAAAAACTGTTTTGAAACGTCTTGTAGTTGTCGTGTTGACTCTGACTTGACAGGATAGGATTGACCCTTTGGAGAATTATTTTTCATTCCAGGTATTCAGGTTGTTGTTGGGAGGGTTTACCTTAACAAATAAATTTGTCAAGACCCCGCTGAGTATAGCGAAGTCAGGATCGTCCACGCGAGCTAGTAGTTCTATAGTCTAACAATCAAACTACAAGAGCAAAACAAAACAAAACAAAGCAAACAAACATAAACGATAAGTCTCGGGAAGAGGTCGCAGCCGACCCTAGGGAGGTCGCGGCCGACCTACAACAGAACTTCACAACACATAGAAAACATTACAGAGGCGGTCGCAGCCGACCTACAACTGGTCGCGGCCGACCTATTCTGGGCACGGAGATGGGTTTTGTAAAATCAAGGAAAAACAACTAGGGGTGGGGTTTCACCATACCACGAGTATGCATTCAAACAATGATAATGGACCAACTTAACTCAAAACCTCATGGGTGACTTCCGCCACAAAAGAACACATCAAAAAGCCTCCACTTCCATGAAGGTGTTAACATGCAATCCAACTTGTTCTTCCAAGGGTTCGACTTTCATCTAAACCCGGATAGTCCACATCCACAACAAAACCTTTCAATTAGGTTGCAAACAAGAACATTCCCCACTTCTTCAAGGGGTTTTAAGCACACAAGAGGGATTTATAGGCAGAGATTTCAAGTTAAGCATGGATCCAAACATCAAGGTCATGAATGCACTTTCATGGTGGGTTTCACCCCAACCCTAGCAAGCTAACTACTCACACATAATCAAGCTCACAAACAACAAAAGGGAAGAGGGAAACATCATCCAAAGCAAGCAACTTCAATTAATTTCAAGATTCAAACTTACAAACTTAAGCAAACCCACAATGTTCCTTCACACCATTGTCTTCTTCTTCCTAGAACACAACTAAGCCAAGCTTTCTTCCTCACTATCTCTCCTTATGAACAATCTCTCTCTCTCTCTCTCACTCAGACTCTTCTTCTCCACCGTCTCTTTCTTCTTCTCACAGTCAACTTCTTCTTCCTCCTCCTCAGCCAACCCTCCTCTCTCTCTCCCCTTTCACCCTTGAGCCTTTTCCAAGAAGAAAATCTGATTAGAAAGGGAGACAAAAGGGGTCTTTGTAGCAGCCCACAAAAGCAAGAGAGGGAAGCTTCCTCCTCTGCCACCAGTCTACCACAAGTCTGCACAGCCGCCTACCTTTTTTCGGATTTCGAAAATCCCGCTTAAAAGCGTTACTTGCGCAGCACGGATTTTCTTCGGATGCTGAGAGGGGTCGCGGCCGAACATATGGGGGTCGGCGCCGACCTACTGCAGAAAGTGAGATTTTCTTCGTTTTTGTTCCGTTCTTGCTCTAATTGGTCGGACTTTTGCTCGACGTTTCTGCCTTTTTGCTCCTTGATTTTCTTGAGAATTTGGCACTCCTTTGAGGCTCCCTTGGTTGCAACTTTGGGTCTTGGTTCTTGACACTTTGACTCTCGAGAACTACCGGTTACTAGAAAGCTCCGAAAATGCATGAAAAACTTCTCCAAAAGGCTCCAAATACCTACACAACACGAAACAACACACAAACGACTCCAACCCTCGAAAGAGAGTCGGAATCTTATGCAAAACACACAAACACAAAGGAAAAGCATGCAAAACAAGCTAGAAAACTACCTAGAAAATCAACTAAAAAGCACGACATCAGTTGTCGTGACCGAGCCTCGGCGAAATGGTGGTGCAGTATAGTAGCGTGTGACAGTAGATAGTTTGGGGTGTTGTTTCCGTTGCTAAATCGTAACGTGTTATTTCTGATATATTGTTAAGCGAGCATAAGTTGTGTGGTTTGTAGGTTATGAGTTCTTGTTAGTAGAATACTAATTAGTGTTGGTTTCTGATGTTGTTCTTGGGGTTGGTTCATGACATCTTGGGTTGTAAAACTATAAATTTTATTTCTCTTCTTGTACAAGTTGGATGTTTTCTTGTTGTTGGGACGATATTAAGGACGCAAGTCATCAATATCTAACCAATAATGATCGTCCTTAGTTTTGAAAATGACAAACTCAATGGTATTTGATTAGTTGTTCAAGTGTTGATCTCAGGTAAGTCCATAGGACGCAAATGAGTGAAAAGGACAACAAGTGAACGAGAGTCTCTGAACAGTAGGGATGCACTCCATCAGAACTTCCAAAGCTGAACAGAAGAATGGAGTCCGTGCAAGATAGGACGGCGTCCTCATCGAGTAGGGATGCGCGCCAAAATACGGAAGAAGATCAAAATTCAAACCAAGGCCGCTCCAACATGATTACATCATAATCGGCCGTAGTCCTCAGAAGGAAGCTTCCTATGTTTGGGCACGTGCGAACACTGCCAAAGATGTCGCTTTCCAAAAGATGGTCCCCTGACCACGCGGAGGCTTCCTAAGCGTCAACAAAGTTGACTTCCTCAAGAGGCAAATCGCACCGTTGAAGGAAGACGACGAATCTTACCAAAGCTTCAGAGGACACTACAAGACAAAAGCCACGACCGCTATAAATACCCCCCAAGGGTGATGCATAGCGGTTGTGACTTTAAAGGTTTTCTCTTGAGCTCACTCCCGAAGCATTCAAGCTTAAGAACGAAGGTCAAGTGAGCTTGAAGCAAGAGAAGAAAAGTCCAACCACATCAAATCCAAAACAAATCACAAAGTGTTAAGAAGTTAGTTTGTCTCTTACGACGTATTGTGAGAGACGTGAAGTGTTTTGCTACCTTATAGCTCAGAGAGTTAGGTTACAAGTTAGGTTGAAAGGAGAGTTACTAGTGAGACTAAGAACGCACGCTTAGCTCAGAGAATTGTAACGTCTCACCTATAAGTCGCAAGGACTCTCTCTGAATAAGATAAGGATGGCTATTCGAAAATCCTCCAACGGAGGTAGAGATTTACCCATAAGACTAGTTGGCCTTAGTGGGGTTCCTCTATAACTACTTGTGTCCTTTATCTTATTCGTTTTCCTGTCTAAGGTATTTTTATTCCGCTGCATTTAAGGACGCCCCTAACCAAGTTAAGGACGTCCACTCTAAATGACTTACGATCCAACAATTGGTATCAGAGCAGGCGCTCTAGATTGTGTTTGAGTTGCAGGAAAACATGGATATGGAACCTATAGGTATCTCGAGCGTGAAGCCTCCTCGCCTCACAGATGGAAACGTCAATAGATGGAAAACCTGATTTGAGAACTTCGTGCGGAGTCAAAACTACCACTGCTGGCTGGTGATAAGGAACGGAGACCTCAAGGTCCCTGCTGCCAAGGTAGGCAAAGAGGATGAATGGGGTGACGAGGAGTTCAAACTCATGGAGACAAACGTCAAGGCTATTTGTTTCCTACAGACGTCCCTCTACGAAAGGGACGCTACTCGTGGGAGCAACCTATCAACCGCTAAGCTCCAGTGGGAAGCTCTTGAGAAGTACCACGTTGGGACGCTTGAGATAAAAGAGGGCGTCCAACTAGAAGCAAAGAGGGACTTCTACAAATTCAGAATGATTCCAAATGAGACCATCACTGACTATTCATTCCGCTTTGAAGGACTGTTGACCACGTTGAAAAACTTGGGTGTCAAAGAAACGAAGATCACTCAAACGATGAAGGTTCAAGTGTTGATTGATGGCCTCACGGGAGTATGGAACTTTGATAGGATGACCTTCAAAGAAAATCAAGCCAACAAAGGACTGTCCATGGAAGAAATTTATGGAAAGCTCAAAGGGTAAGAAGCTAGAAAGAAACAAGACTTGCTTGAAATGGGAAAGAGTCCACAAAATAAACTAGCTTTGACTCTTGGAGCAAGGACGCCAGAACAAGAAAAGTTTCACTAAAGGCAAAAGGAACTAGCCTTGATCCTCGAGGCCAAGACTCAAGAGCATCAAGAAAACCTTCGCTTTCAGGCTTTACTAGAACGACAAGGGAAGTCGGAGGAACAAATTGCTGAAGAGGATGAGCTAGCTCTTCTGCACAAAAATCTTCGTTCATGGGCCAAAAGAGGCAAAGTCCCATGGATGAAAATGCCTTACAAGAAGGAGAGTCCCAAGCTATCAAATGCTGAAATAAAGGAAGTGACATGTTACAAGTGTAACAGGAAGGGTCACTTCGCCAAGAATTGCAATACATGACTTTCATCAAAAGAAATCAAGAAGAAAGCCCTGATTGGCGCTTATGAAGCTGCATGGGACGACATCGATTCTGATGATGAAGAGCCGTCCAACCAAGTGGCTTACATTGCTATCGAGGACGCTTCTGACTCTCCCAAGGACGTCTCTAATGCTGAACAAGAGGTGGAAGTGAGAGGAAGCCCATGGATTATTAATAGTGGCGCCTCAAATCACATGATAGGAAGCCAGATCCATCTCACTTCTATCTAATCTAGTGCCACGGGAGGAAATGTCTCATTTGGAAAAAAGGGCAAAGGAAGAATCAAAGGGACGGGCATTGCAAAATTGAATCAGTCCATTAAAGCGTCCAATGTTAGTCTAGTTCAAGGACTTGGCTTCAACCTCTTTAGTGTCTCTCAAATTTGTGATCAACGTGAAAACCTAGTCACATTTGACTCTAAGGAATGCCTAGTCATCAACAAGAAAACAAATCAAGTCATTCTCAAGGGAACTCGTGAAAACAATGTCTACATCTTCAACCAAAAGTTCAAGCCTGCATCCAAGTTATGTTTATCTGTCTGTGCTGTGGACGCTGATCTCTGGCATCGACGTCTCGGTCATGCTGGACCTAGCACCATTTTCAAACTTCATCAACAAGAGCTTGTGAGAGGACTTCCCCAAATTGATCCAGAACAAATTGAACAATGCGAGGCATGCATTAAGGGGAAGCAAACAAGGTCATCCTTCAAATCCAAAAATGAAGTGAGCACAAAGAAGCCTTTGAAACTCCTTCATATGGATTTGTGTGGACCCATGAAGACTCAAAGCTATGGTGGAAAGAGGTACATGTATGTTCTTATAGATGATTTTTCTCGATTCACCTGGGTTCTTTTCTTAGTGTCAAAAGCAGATACCTTCCAGATGTTTAAAATCTTCATCAAACAAGTAGAAGTTTCTCTTCGGACATGCTTAAAAGCTCTAAGGTCAGATCATGGGACGGAGTTCAAAAACTCAGAGTTCCTTGATTTCTGTGATCAACATAGAGTCTCCCACAACTTCTCATCTCCAAGAACTCCTCAGCAGAATGACGTTGTTGAAAGAAAGAATAGGACTCTTGAGGACATGGCAAGGACGATGCTCTTGGCAAGTGGAGTCCCCAAACAATTTTGGGCCGAAACTGTTGCCACAGCAACTTATATCATCAATCGAGCTATGATTCATCCCTTGCTAAAGAAGACGTCCTATGAGCTGCTAAATGGAAGGAAGCCCAACATTTCTCACCTTAAAGTCTTTGGGTGTAAATGTTTAGTCCACAACAACGGAAAAGATAACATCGGCAAGTTCGATGCTAGGAGTGATGAAGGAATATTCCTTGGATACTCCCTCACAAGCAAAGCCTATAGAGTCTTCAACAAAAGGACTCTTAAGCTTGAAGGAAGTATTCATGTGGTATTCAAGGAGAACTCATCTCACAAGAAAGAATCAAGTAAGAAAGAACGTCGTTCCTCTCCCAAGGACGATGATGAAGATGATGAAGAAGAACCAAGCTGGTCCGCGGGAAAATACTATGTTCCTAGGAGCGCCCTGAAACCCGTGATGAAGTATCTATAGGAGTCCCTAGTAAACAACAAGAGCCCTCTCAAACTTGGTCGCTAAACCAAGTGGAAGCCGCTGAGTCTAGTCAACAGGGAGAACAAAGGCAAAGTGTACGTGGACGCCCATTTTGAGGGGGAACACACTGAGCCTATTGATGAAGAAGACGGCTTCGACTCCGATGATTCTGATTGGACGGATCCTAGTGTACTCCTGGAAGGGACGCCACCTATAGAGGATCCAACCTTTCAAGATATCATCCAACAGACCAAATCATCATAGATACTTCAAAAGGAGCCCAAACCAGATCAGCTGCTCACCAGTCCCAAATTTCCAACATGGCTTTCTGTGCATTCAACGCCTTTGTGTCCTTAATTGAACCTAAAAACATAAATGAAGCACTTCAGGACGCTGATTGGATACAAGCTATGCAAGAAGAGCTCAATCAATTTGAAAGAACCAAAGTTTGGACCCTCGTCCCTCGTACTAAAAACTATAATATTATAGGGACGAGGTGGGTCTATCGAAACAAGCTTGATGAGAGTGGCAGAGTTTCAAGAAACAAAGCAAGGCTTGTGGGCAAGAGGAAGGGATTAACTATGATGAAACCTTTACTCTTGTCGCTAGAACTGAGGCCATACGTCTTCTCATTGCCTTCGCCGCTCACAAAGGGTTCAAGCTATTTCAAATAGATGTCAAGACCGCCTTCCTCAATGGAAAACTTAAGGAAGAAGTGTACGTCGCTCAACCTCCTGGTTTTTAGAACGCTGACTACCCTGATCATGTGTACTTCCTCGACAAGGTGCTCTATGGACTCAAGCAAGCCCCTCGTGCTTGGTACGATAGGTCTGCGTCCTTTCTCTTGTCCAACGGATACACTCGAGGTAACATTGACAAAACCCTGTTTTTAAAGAAAGTTCTTAAAGATGTTTTGATAGTCCAAGTCTATGTCGATGACATAGTATTTTGAAGCACTAACATGAAACTTGTAGAGGAATTCAAGAAGTTGATGAGTAGTGAATTTGAGATGTCCCTCATACGAGAACTCAATTTCTTCTTGGGACTCCAAATTACTCAACTCAAAGATGGGATACGGATTCACCAACAAAAGTACATTCGTGAAATGCTAGAGAAGTATGGGATGAACACGTCCAAACCCATAGAAAATCCCATCTCTCCAAACACTCGTCTTTATGCTGATGAAGAAGGGAAGAGTGTGGATCAAAAGCTCTACAGAGGAATGATAGGATCTCTATTGTACTTGACCGCGAGCCGTCCCAACATCATGTTCATTCTATGCTTGTGTGCTCGCTTTCAAGACAATCCAAAAGAGTCCCACATGCAAGAAGTC
The DNA here is from genome assembly GCA_963924305.1 of Polygonum maritimum. NCBI lineage: Eukaryota > Viridiplantae > Streptophyta > Magnoliopsida > Caryophyllales > Polygonaceae > Polygonum > Polygonum maritimum. The sequence goes on from OZ002729.1 coordinate 15,496,186, forward strand.
AAAAGAATCTTCAGATATCTCAAGGAACGGGCAATCTCTACCTTTGGTATCCAAGAAAGACGTCCCTCAACCTTGTAGCGTACTCTGATGCAGACTACGCTGGCCATGTGGTGGATAGGAAAAGCACCTCTGGAATGGCTCAATTCCTAGGCTCTTGCCTTGTATCACGGGGATCCAAGAAGCAAAACTCCGTGGCGCTTTCAACCGCGGAAGCTGAGTACGTTGTTGCTGCTTCGTGCTGCTCACAAGTCCTTTGGATCAAGTATCAACTGGAAGACTATGGGACATTCCTTGATACAGTCCCTATCTTGTGTGATAACACTAGTGCTATAAGCATTGCCAAGAATCCTGTTCATCATTCTAGAACCAAGAATATTTATATAAGACATCATTTTCTTCGTGATAATGTTGAACTTGGGTTAATAAGAGTGGATCATATTAGGACTGAGGACCAAGTGGCCGATATTTTCACAAAAGCACTTGATAGATGTCCCTTTGAGCACCTTAGGCTGCTCTTGGGGATGATAACTTTTAAATGATCAAGTCCCGTTCTATTATTCCCTCAATGATTGGCTATGTCTTGCTGAGAACTTGTTTTAAAGTATGTCATGCATTGAAAGTCATCTTGAAAGGACGCTAGTCTAAGACATGTGTTTTGCTTTTGTTTTGAAAGCTTTTCACTTCTCTTTTGATCTCAAAAGTATCCCTGATCACCCAACCCTCATTACAAGCTGAAATGATGCGTAAGCGGAGAATCTTGCAAACGCGTCCTATGAGCCTTCTTTGTCTTTACTTTACGGGACATACTTGTTTGATTTTCAAAAATGGTTCTAAGTGATTAAAGGGAAGCTTGTCGAAGTCTAAAGGACGCCTGTATAGAGTTCTAAGAGTAAGTTTGTTGAGATCAGTATTAGGACGCAGTGGTACAGTTCTCAGAAAGAGGTTTGTGGTTTTGAAAGGACGCCAAGTCAGAGTCCTTTCCGGATTTGTGGCAGTTTGAAATTTGAAAATGGGAAGGTGAACCGCCGCGGGGATTTCGGATGAAAATCTGTGTAACGGGTGCAAAGCACCTGTTACTTAGCCAAGAAGTATCACATGTGTTGGGGAGCGGGTGGAGGAAGCCTAAGAAAAAAACCTTGTTGCCTCTGCTTTTCTTTCGTCTTATTCCTATAAATAGCCGTCTGTCCCCTCTGTTTCAACTCTTCGCTCCCTTTGCTCTCTTGCTCAAATTCGGCAAAATCTCCCTCCCAGATCTCGAAATCTCCAAATCTCAAACCCTAATCTCCTATATATAAACCTCTCAATCTCCTCAAATGGCCAACACCAGAAATCAATCTAACACCTCCCAACCTGCTTCGTCTTCAGCGGCAGCGAGATCTCAAACTCCGATTAAAGGTCGGTCACCGATGGAGTCAAGATCCAAGGATGTCCGACGGCCTGACTCTTTAAGAAACCCTCATTCTTCTCACTCACAACCACAGCGCCGCCTTTCCACCACCTCCCCTCAATCAAAATGCCACTCCCAGCCACCTAAACGCCAAATCCCTCCCCCCAAACGCTTTAAATTCCTGGAAAGCCCTTTTAAGCCAGAGGCGGACGTGGCTTCCGCTAAGGGATGCGCCATGGGACTGCCCTCTCAACCTCTCTGCCGTCCCAAGCTTGACCCTTTGGTCGAAGATTGGCTAGAGAAGGAGCCAAAGACCCTTGGCAACATCTGCCAAAGGGCCATTGTCTAGAACTACCCTCCTCATATCCAACGCCTACTCCATTACTTCACTGTGACCTACGTGCAACCTCGCTTGAGGGAGACCAACTTCACCAACCCCCCTTATGCTGGCCCCTCTATCATTGGCCATGAATTTGCTGGGACGGTCGAGGACCTTGTGGCTATTCTTCCTGACATAGCCGAGTTCGTATCCGCTCCCACAGGGTACGTCCCCTCCAAACGCAAGAGAAAGTGCTCCCCTCCCCCACAAAAACTCAAAATCAAGTCTTCCTCCTCCTCTTAACCCAAGCCTATCCCTACCACTCCTTTTCCCGCTACAAAGAGATGCCTCAAAACTTCCACCAAGCTAGAGGGATTTTCTGATGATTAGATGGCAGTTATGCGTCTCGCAGAGCTGAATGAAGAGAAAGAGCAGCTGGGAAAGGCCAAGGCTGCAAAGGACACCGAAGCTGAGGCGTCCTCTAAAAAGAAACAAGTGTTGGCTCTTTCTCCTCCACCTCCACCAAGGACTGAGGACGTGCCAACTACAGTGGATCCGCTAGAGGCGGAAATGGAGGCGGACCTTGCAAATCCCTTGCCCAAGGTCACAAGGGATGCTCCTTCCTTGTAGGTCCAAGACAAGGACGATGCGCCCACAATTATCAATGTGGAGGACTCCCTTGCTAAAAGGCCTCCTTCCCGTCCAGCTCCTCAAGCTTCTGCTCCTCTTGCCCCGGCAAAACCGAGTGCCTCCGCCACTAAAGCTAAGCTTCGCACTCCCTCACCTCCTCCCAGAGCAAATTCTCCTACTCCTCCTCCGGCTGAAAAAACATTGAGGAAGGAGAAGTACAAGTCCAAGGGACGCCTTTAGCTGAAGTCCCTACGGAGTCCTTGGCAAAGACTCCAGCATCGGACGCCCAGGTGCAAGTTGGGGCATCCGGTGAGAAGGACGTGGAGATGGCCGAGTCCCAAGATCAAGGGGACGAGGCCTCAGATGAAGACAATGCCAATCCTCAAGACGAGGAAAATGAAGATGAGGACGGAGATCGTGATGAAGAGGACGCCGGTGATGAGGTGATCGTCACTGGCAACGGGAACAACAAGAAGAGGCTCAAGAAGATGTTGGGGCCACTTCTCTTTGATGCTGAATTTCTAAGGGAAAATGGACGCATAGAGTTCCTTGAGCTGTTGGAATTTCAAGGATGGACGCATCTTGGCGCCGAGGCTGCCACTGTGGACCCTGATCAGGTCAAGCTCTTCTACTAAAAATTTGAAGTGTCCAAGGTCAAGGGCAAGCCACAGGGGACGTTTGAAATTGATGAGGACGGGTACTCAATTGCTTAGGGTACAATTCGCAACCTGCTAGGCCTGCATCCTTCCACTCCTGATGCTCTCCATGACTTTCCCTGCAAGAGATTTGGCCGCTTCATCCAAGAAGAGATCTTCAACAATATATTCAATAGGAAGCAGCCGCTGGCCAAAGACAGGGTCGCCCACGTACTCTCCAAAACGGGAGTCCTTGCGCATCACATCATAGTGCGCATGGTCGTCCCTCAGCAAGAAAAGAAGTCCATTGTGCAGATAACTAACAACATAATTTTGGACGCCTTCTTGCGCCGCCAACCAATCAATTTGGCGAGAGTAGTGCTGGAGCATATGGGGAAGTGTACAAGTGGTCGTCACTCTCTCCCCTACCCTGGGCTTGTAAAGAACATCCTTGTGCAGCTCTGTCTCTATGTGCCTAAGGAAGAAAGAGTCTTTGGCATCCATTGGGACGTCAAGCAGATCATAGCGCCTCCCATTGGAAATATGAGATATGGTGAGGAGCGTCCCTCTGTTAGGAAGCAACTTGCCAGAGAGAAGAGAGAGGCTGAGTTGAAAGTTGCTCAGGATGCTGTTGTTGCCGCCGCTAATGCTGAAGGACAAGAAAATTTACAAGTAGTGGGGACACCGGTTGAGCATGAGGACGCAGATGAAGAAGAGCCAAAGAACGTTCCTACAATGGCCGAGAAGTACTCACACAAGGAACTGTTGGGTATGATGATTGAGGACCAATGTATGATGATTGAGCTCATCCAGCAAGTTCATGATACTCTCTGCCGCAACAATGATCTATTGGAGCGCTCCAACGAACTGGCTGCTCAAACCTTGAAAGCTCTCGGCAAGCGTCCTCGCTGATCACACCTCTCGTCCTCTCCCTTGAAAAATTTAATCTTTTTGGTTATGTTGGTTGATTTTTCAAACATTGATGATGAATGTCTCTAACCGTTAAACTCTCTTTTTGCACTCTTTGGGTTCATGAATGGCGTTCATTATTTTTCTTTTCATAATGTCTAAGCGTTCTTTCCTTTAATTATGACTTTGTGCTTGCATGCTTTATCACTTGTTCTCCATTTCGATGATGCCAAAAGGGGGAAGTATAGTTTTGCAGAGATGCGTTCTTTTTTAAAGTTATCATAGAAAGCATGTGCTTAGGAGGAATTTCGGCCAAGTCCAAAGGAAGCTAGTTTAAAAACAAGTTAGGACGCCCTTGAAAGATGTTTGCATGATAAGTTTTTGTCAAAGGACATTAGAGCATAGTTCTTCATGCTAAAAGCTTTATTTTTGTGCATATTGTTTAAAGAGTTTGTCATCATCAAAAAGGGGGAAATTGTAGGGACGATATTAAGGACGCAATAACTTCTCCTACATACTCATTAAAAATTACAAATAAGAACGCGCCTCACGCGCGGGACAAAAAGAACGTTTTTCCAGGGTTCCAGGCCTCTGTCAGGTCTGCGCCGCCGGGCAATCCCAAGGCCATGGCCAAGGGAAAAGGTGCTGGCCGACGTAAGAAAGGTTCTCCATCCAAGGATGCGGGAAAAGCTGCGCCTGCAGCTTCATCCTCTGTAGCAGTGGTGTCTGAAAACACGATTAGATCAGTTAACAAAAGAATTTTGAGAAGTACAGCCAAGGCTGGTGCAGGGGAGGGAAATTCCATTGATGGATCACATGAAGTGGAGCTTCATTCGAATGCAATGACGAATGAAGAAAGTGAAAAGGTCCCTGACCCTCATGCAGCGTCAACTCCTGCTAGTTCAAGCCTTCCAGAAGCCTTGAGCAAGACCAGCGAAGCAGAGAAAGTTGAGCTGGAAGAAGGGCAAGTGCAGCAGGATGAGAACACTCCTGTGCATGAATTGGAGAGTACTGTAAAGAAGATCTCGTTTAGGGATGCTCTTGTTGGGAATAGAGCAAACAAGACTGGGAGAAAGTTGAACTATGTTCCAGGATTTGTGAATGGGATCATTCCTTTCAAGAAGAAAGATGTCGAGAAGAATGTAGAAAAATGGAAGCTTACACTGCTAGGAATGATGGCACGAGGCAGGACATCTTTCAATGTGATGCAGAATTTTGCTAATGCCAGATGGAACTTGGAAGTGGCACCAAAGACATGGAATGGGTGTTATCAAATGGACCCTGGATGGTTGGTGGAGTGAGACCACTGGCTTTGAAAAGATGGAGTGAAGGCATTAAGTTGGATCCCTCTTGCTTTGAAACCACCCAAGTTTGGGCGAATCTTCCTAACCTTGATGTGAGATTCTGGGATGAAGATTTCTTTGAAAAGGTTGGAAGTGCCTTAGGGAAACCTGTTATAGTTGATAAAGTCACAGAGAATCAAGAAAGGTTGTCTTTTGCCAGAGTTTTGGTTGAGATCTCAGCAAGAGTACCTCTCAAGAAAGAGGTTGCTTTTCATGGAGAAGATGGAGAAATAGTAAATCAAAAAATTGACTATGAGTGGGTGCCAGACAAGTGTGATAAGTGCAGTGTGTTTGGCCACAAGGAGGGGGAATGTGATAAGCTTAATAGACCATCTGTTTTCAGCAGATTGGGTTCTAGGAAACATCCCCCTGCCCCTAAGAAGGCGTGGGTTAGAAAAGAGACTCACAACCCTGGTCTTAATACAGCTCCAAACAAACCTGAGACAAGCAAAGCTGCTATGGAAAAGAATGCCAGTAAACCTTGTCTCTAGGGAACACAGGAAGTAGAGTGTCAAAGCCCAGCATTGGTCCTTAAAGGGAAAGAGTCCTCAGAAGAAGATGAATGGGAAACTGTAAGATCTAAAAGTGGTAAGAAAGGCCAACCAATTCAGGAAGATTTGAAGGGAAAGAGAGTTTTGATAGAACAATCAAAGTTTGCAGCTCTTGAGGGCCAGGAAACTGATGGTGAGGAGGAATTGGATGGGCATGACAATGACACCATTGTCTTTAATGGATAGTCTGAATATTGTAGCTTGGAACATTAGGGGGCTCAATGACCCCTCTAATGTAAATTTTGTTCATAAATTAGTAGAAGATAATCATTTAGATATTTTGGCTATTCTTGAGACTAGAGTGAGAGATAATAAAGTTGATGAAGTGTCAAGCAGGATTCTCAAAGGTTGGAACAGGTGCACCAAATGCACTGGGAACAATGGGAGGATCTGGCTATTTTGGAAGTCACACGATCAACTTGAAGTTGATGTTTTAGTTAACAGTTATCAGTTTGTTCATTTCTCAGTGAGCTCAAAAAAGCTCAAATGTTCTATCTTGGCTACTTTTGTGTATGCCTCTAATGTAGAAACAGAAAGACTGGACCTTTGGGACTCCTTGGATCAGCTTGCTTCTAATGCTAAAGCCAATTCTCTCCCTTGGATCATTATGCGAGACTTCAATGCTATCTTGGAGGCCAAGGAGAAATGGAGTGGAAAAGGCACCAACACCAATTACAGTAGCTCTTTTCTAAGCTGTATCAACAGAAATGGCTTAGCTGATCTCAGTTACTCAGGAGCTTATTACACTTGGTCTAATAATCAAGAAGGCAGTTCTCAGATTCTTTGCAAGTTGGATAGAGTGCTTGCCAATCAGGAATGGATTGACTTGTTTGACAATTACTCAGTCAGGTTTGACACTCCGGGCTGTTCAGACCACTCTCCTGCAATTCTCATCATAAAAGGTGACCATGCTAAAGCTAAAGTTCCTTTTAGATTTAACAATGTGTGGGTGAAGCACCCCAAGTTCCTGGAAGTGGTGAACTCAGAATGGAGAAAGTAGGCCCCAAGAGGATTTAAAATGTTCAGATTTGTGAGCAAACTAAAAAAGATGAAAATCCCTCTCAAAAACCTGAGATCAAATAGTATAGATGATCTTGAAGAAGAAATCAAGGATAAGCATGGAAAACTCAAAATGATTCAGATGGATAGGCAAGGCAGACCTTCAGATAATGCTCTTATAGCTCTTGAAAAAGAAGTTCTTGGTAATTTGAAGAGTTCAATCAGAAGCCGTGGAGTAATGCTACAGCAGCTGGCAAAAATTCATTGGATCAAATATCAAGATAGATGCAGCAATTACTTCTACAATTCCATCAAGAGCAGGAAAATCCAAAACCATTTCAGCAGCATTAGAAATGAAAGAGGTGACATTATTTCTGATGGAATTGAGGTAAAAAATCTGTTTGTGCAGCACTATTCTGAGTTCCTTGGTCAGAAAGGGAGATCTTGGCAGTTTGATCAAAGAGTTATTAGTGAAGGTGCTATTCTGAATGAGGCAGACAGTCTAGAAATGATAAGATTTTTCAACAAAGAAGATGTAAGAAAAGCCTTATGGAGCATTAGCAAGAATAAGGCACCTGGGCCAGATGGTTACAATGCACATTTTTACAGACATGCGTGGGAAACCATAGGGGATGATCTGTCCAATGCTGTCCTTGAATTCTTTGAAAGTGGTAAATTGCTAAAGGAGCTAGGGAATACAGTTATAGCTCTTATTCCAAAGGTGGACAATCCTTCCTCTGTTAGTGATTTTAGGCCAATCTCATGCTGCAATGTGCTGTATAAAATTATCTCAAAGATGATGGTAGCCAGAATTCAGTCTGCTTTGCTTAAAATCATTGATAAAAATCAGGGAGCCTTTGTAAAAGGGAGGTCTATTCAACACAATATTGCTGTTTGCCAGGATATCATGAAAAGCTATGGTAGAAGGTTTGTAAGTCCAAGATGTTCCCTCAAGATAGATCTGAGAAAAGCCTATGATACAGTTAGTTAGGATTTTCTATTCAAGATGCTAAAGGAAATGAATTTTCATCCTATAATGCTCAACTGGATTAAGGAAAGCATCTACAATACTCAGTATACATTGAAGATAGGAAATGAGTTTTGTGGTCACTTCAAGGTAGGAAGGGGTCTGAGACAAGGAGACCCTCTATCTCCTTATATCTTTGTGATTGTCATGGAGTATCTCACTAGGCAGTTGAAAAAGGAAGCAAGCACCAATAATTTTAAATTCCATCCTGTATGCAAAAGGGCAGGTGTATCAAGTCTTTGTTTTGCTGATGATCTGTTCCTTTTTACTCATGGAAGTGCAGATGCAGCCAGGTGTATAAAGAATGTTCTTGATGAATTCAGTAGGTGCTCTAGGCTGGGAATTAATACCAGCAAATCCCAGGTCTTCTTTGCAGGACTTTCTAGACAGGAAGAGGAGGATTTCAGTGCTATTTTGTCAATGGAAAAGGGTGAGTTGCCAGTCAAGTACCTAGGGGTCCCTCTGTGTAGCTCAAAGGCCCAGTGTAAAGACTACATTGAACTCACAAACAAGATCAAAAGGAAAGCCAATTCTTGGGCAGCCAGAAATCTTTCCTATGCTGGAAGATTGGAAATTGTCAGAGTCGTATTCTATGGAGTGATTCATTATTGGTGCAAAGTGTTCTCTCTGCCTGCTACTGTGGTTAGGAAGTTAAATTCAATCCTTAGAAGCTTCTTTTGGCATGGTTGCAGTGAAGGGAGAAGTGCTCCAATTGCCTGGCACAGAATATGCAAACCAAAACTTGAAGGTGGATTGGGGCTGAAGGAAGTGATGGCTCGGAACAAGGTCAATATAGCAGGTCTCCTTTATGATGCTCTATTTGAATCAGATTCTATTTGGTACCATTGGGTTCAAAGCAATCTCACCAGAGGTAGTTCTGTGTGGGAAGCAAGAAGTAAGAGCACCTCTAGTGCAGTTTGGAAGATGGTACTTCAAATGAAAGATAAGGTTATAGATTCTCTCTTGGTCAGTGACAATCCTATCATTCTTCATACTAGATTTGGAAAGCTTGACACCAGAAGACTGTATTATGATTTCAGAGAGAAAAGCTCAGAAGTTCAATGGGAAAGTATGATTTGGACAAGACTGAACACCCCCAGAGTAGCATTCGTGGCTTGGAAAGTTGTTAATGGTGGTGTGAGAACCAAAGATAAGCTGTGTGAGTGGGGGGTCGTCCAGGAGGATTTGTGTGTGCTTTGCTCAGAAAACAAGACTGAAAACCCAAACCACCTATGGTTTGAATGTTCCTACTCCAGAAATGTCCTCAGCAGTGTCCTGTAGTGGAGCAAAAATTATAGAAGAAGCTGCAACATTGAGCACTACATTGCCAACACAAGTAGATGGAAAGGGAGGCATTCCCTGGTGTACAATCTGTGGAATAACTGCCACTGTGTGGTGATTTACCATATTTGGAAAGCTAGAAATGCTAAAGTGTTTAAGGACCAAGCTATTAGTATCGAAGAGTGTAGTGGAATGTGCATTAGACACCTAAGCAATTGCCTAAAGGCTAGATGGAAGAAGTGTAATAGGCAAGATAGAAGAGTTTTGGAGAGATTAGAGCTTGATCAAATTGTAAATAGCTAGATAAGCTAGCAATTTTGTAACCTTTATTTTGAGTAATATATTACCCTTTTATTCAAAAAAAAAAAGATATTAAGGACGCAATCATCAATATCTAACCAATAATGATCGTCCTTAGTTTTGATAATGACAAACTCAATGGTATCTGATAGTTGTCCAAGTGTTGATCTTAGATAAGTCCAGAGGACGCAGATGAGTGAAAAGGACAAAAAGTGAGCGAGAGTCCCTAAGCAGTTGGGACGCACTCCATTAGAACTTCCAAAGCTGAACAGAAGAATGGAGTCTCTGCGAGATAGGACGGCGTCCGCATCGAGTAGGGACGTGTGCCAAAATACAGAAGAAGTTCAAAATTCAAACCAAGGCCGCTCCAACATGATTACATCATAATCGGCCGTAGTCCTCAGAAGGAAGGTTCCTTTTTTTTGATCAAACAGAAGGAAGGTTTCTATGTCTCGGCATGTGCGAACACTTCCAAAGATGGTTCTTTCCAGAAGATGGTCCCCTGACCATGCGGAGGCTTCCCAAGCGTCAACAGAGTTGACTTCCTCAAGATGCAAATCGCACCGTTGAAGGAAGACAACGAATCCTGCTAAAGCTTCAGAGGACGCTACAGGATAAAAGCCACTACCGCTATAAATACCCCCCAAGGGTTATGCATAACGGTGTGGACTTTACAGGTTTTCTCTCGAGCTCACTCCCGAAGCATTCAAGCTCAAGAACTAAGATCAAGTGAGCTTGAAGCAAGAGAAGAAAAGTCCAACCACATCAAATCCAAAACAAATCATAAAGTGTTAAGAAGTTAGTTTGTCTCTCACGACGTATTGTGAGAGATGTGAAGTGTTTAGCTACCTTATAGCTCAAAGAGTTAGGTTATAAGTTAGGTTGAAAGGGGAGTTACTAGTGAGACTAAAGACGCACACTTAGCTCAGAGAATTGTAACATCTCGCCTATAAGTTGTAAGGACTCTCTCTGAATAAGATAAGGACGGCTATTCGAAAATCATCCAACGGAGGTAGAGGTTTACCCATAAGACTAGTTAGTCTTAGTAGGGTTCCTCTATAACTACTTGTGTCGTTTATCTTTTTCGTTTTCCTGTCTAAGTCATTTTTATTCCGCTGCATCTAAGGACGCCCCTAACCCAGTTAAGGACGTCCATTCTAACTGACTTACGATCCAACACTTGTTTTTTTTGCCGTGCCCGCGTTGCAAGATCTAGCTGTATAGTTGTCAAATTAGTTTGATTGTGCCTCGTGAGGTCTATTACTGAGTAACACCACGTCGGAAAGTCGGGGCGTTACAACACCCAAAGAAAAAACGTGAACATTAAAACATCCATAATAAAGTATTCTACATTCATATACCATCTTTATTAAAATTTTAACCATGACATAAAATATGTGAGCAACCTCATCAAATATGTGAACACCTAAAGAAAAACCGTGAACATGTTAACATCCATAATAAAGTGTTTCTGCATTCATATACCATCTTTACTAAGATGTGTACCACGACATAAAATATGTGAACAACTTCATCAAATATGTGGACACCCAAAGAGAAAACATAAACATGAAAACATCCAGAATAAACTATTTCTGGATTGATATACCATCTTTACTAAGATGTGAACCACGACAATAAATATGTGAACAACCTCATCAAATATACCATCTTTACTAAGTGTTTCTGCACGTCTCGGGCCCGACTGGTCGTGACTGTAAAAATCTACATTTGCGGCTTGATGATCCGTGGTCCTGGCTCTTCCGGATGGTGAGTAATGGTTTTCTGATCAACACTGACCTCCTATAGGGTTGCTTCTGACTACAAAAAGTAAACAAAGACTTCTACTTAAAGATTATCAGGCGGTGGCTTTTTTTGTAAGAAAGAAGAGATAGGTGTGGAGAATGGGTTGAATATGCCTTGCTATTTATAAGAAATTTTGAGCCAAAATTGTGGCTAGGTTCATTAAACTCAAAGGTAAATGCCACCATCACATCTAAGACACTAGAGGACAGTGAGAAGTGATCTAAAGTAATACCACCAAGAGCCCGAACTAGGATCCATCCACAACAAAGGTGTCCCTTCACCCAACCTAGCCACGGAAAGTCCACCCGCGATCGCGACACTCGCACTTAGGCTCTTCCGTGTGACATAATAAGGTTGTTGTGGTAGAACTCACACAACTCCCTAAATCCTTAACCAAAATGGCTCAAATTTAGAGGGCAAAAAATAAACTTCCCTGTCTACTTTAGAATCACTCAAATCAGAGTTTTAATGAAGACTACGTATTTTCTCAAAGTTAAGAGACCACTACTAGGAAAGGGGTCTTTAACGACCAACAAACTTGTCGTTTGATCGGTTTGGAATGTGAGGGTCAAAATTTAATTTATAACCAAACCTAGTTGTAGCACAAGGTAGGGTGTCGAACACTTGGGAGTTCGTGCGATGAGTGTACCAAAAAGACTTGCAAAAGGGAAAGAAAAGCTAAAATCAAGGAAAAATCAAGAGAAACCACTCGGGGCCGACATGGTCACTTCGGGCCCGAGGTGGATTGACGGAGATTTAGCCGGGACCGACACAGATATAAGTCGGGCCCGATGTCTGGGTAAGTCGAACCTTTGCAAAATAGAGAGATAGATCTTGAGTTTTTGGGTTCCTCCTCTAGTAGATGTGGGTTATTCCACCCCAATTCAACCAATAAGTGTTGATTCTCGTGAGATCGAGGTTGTCCGCCTCGGCCCCGCCACTTCTACACATCGACCTTACGGAATTTTACCTCCCCTTCGGTGCAAGGTCAAGTGATAGGCAATCGATCGCTTCCGCTCACTCTTGCCAATCACAAGCCCTTGCTCCCTTGCTTCCACAAGAGATTGTAGCTCTATGTAGAGTGGGTTCTTAGATCAATCACTTAAGGCTATGGAATTGGGGGTTCAAACCCAACCTAGCTAGAGGTTTCCCCCATAGCCCAAGATCAATGGAATCTGCTCCATAAGGCTAGAGTAACAAGCAATCAAATCACAAAGCAAACAAATCTCAATCATCCAAATCAAAGCAAAGCCAAATTATATTCAAAGCAAAGGAAATCCACAAACTCTAATCCAAATCCACAAATTGCAAATCAAAACAAGAACAAACTCACAACTCCACCCTGGATCTAACTCTTCTCCACCGATTTTCTCTTCCTTCTCCTTTCCTTTCCTTCTCCTTGCCCTCCAAGTCCTCCTTGAACCTTTGAGAGTGATTAGTTGTGTGTAATGATGTGTTCTCCTCTAATTATCTTCTCCCCTTTTAATTAGAAGCTAAGAATACCAAAAATGGAAGAGGGGCAAAAGTAGTAGATCAAATTTGTGTGCCTTGGTTTCCAATCCACACTTCCGCCGACTTGGACCGACACGGGGCAACCTCGGGCCCGATGTGCTGGCACCACGGTCCGACGTCCTGGAGTCGGTCTCGGGCCCGAGTTTGCTGGGGAACTCGGTCCTAGCCTCGGTCCACTCCTCTTCTTGGCTTTTCTTGTGCTTCTCTTCATGAATTGCTCGGCTCTTCCGCTCCTTTATGCTCGTGCTTTGCTCCTCCTTCGGGTCTCCTTCCAAAACCTCCTCAAATCATGCCAAATCACCTACAAAATGCACCAAATTCGCATAGTCTCCGAATCTCATGGAAAATCGGAATCTAAGCTAAAAAGGAACAAAACTCACAAGAAAAGGAACAAAAGACACATATTTACATAGGGAAATAACCTCTAAAACACCACCAAATTGAGAGACATCAGAATACCCCATACTTAAACTTGCTTGTCCTCAAGCAATAACAATGTAAGCAAGACCGAAACATAATCTTCAAGTAAAGCCTCATATGAAAAACTCATTTAAGCACAAGTGATAGATATTCAAGCAAGATTACATCATCACACATGATCAAGTGTTCATAGGAATAAAGTCAAATGCAACTAAGCCTCACTTTAGGGACATGAAAATGTATATCACTCACCATGTGTTTAGGTATAGCAATGAACACTCAAGCTCAAGAATCATGCAAGTAAAGACTTTACTATTGAAGCTAATATCACCAATTCCTCCACCTAGAGATGCCTATTACAATGCACACAAAGAATATGAACTTGGCTCAATGGAGGTCCTCAAAGAGGTTCCATTCGGCCGGGTTGTAATGGGGCTTTTGGTATTTCTCAAGGTGGGAATCATTTTGGTCTTGTGGTGCTTACAATGGGGATTGAACTTCCTAATCTCTCACCAACTTCACTAATATTCCACTTTTAACTTTTCACTCATCCAAAAGAATTTGAATTTTCTTCTCAACCCACAACTTCACTTAACATTCCACTCCATCTTTGCACTAAGGCTTTTTGTTGGATTTTTCAAACTTTTTGTACTAAACCGACTTGCACTACACGTCGGGCCCGATGTCACTTGTTACTCAGTCGGACCCTTTTTCTCCACTTAAGCTTTTTGCTTTCAATCCACTTCCTTTCCATCTTGTTCTTTCTTTTATTTTCTTCTTTATGCTCAACAAAGATGCACTACCCACTTGACTAATAACACCATTCTTTTCCCTTCACCAAAGAGAATCTCAACTCTCCAAATATACTCCCAAACCTCTCACTAAAGTCCAATCCCATAAGGGTCAAGTCATATAGGCTAGGAATTATATTTTTGAGGAGTTTCAAACAAAGGCTAGGCCAGAACGGGGCTACAAACAACGGTTTAATTTCAAGGTAGGATATGGAATACTTTGTGACTAGAAACATAAAGTTCAAAATCAATGTGACAATGCATAGACAAATCACATGACGGTCTTAGAAAATAGATAAACACCGCAATAGCAAGTTTTACTAAACATGCATGAGCTAATCACACAAGAAACATGAGGGATATGCAAATATGAACAAGCATCCCTAAAATGGCCAAAAATCAATCTCACAAGGGTCACTCATACTTAGTTGCATAAGAACTCATCCTAGAACTCATGTGCTCAATAAAAACAAGCAAGATATCACATCACATCAAAAGCAACATCAATTTAGAGGATAAACCATCCAAAAATATGCAAAGGAATTTACATGCTCACATCATCATTAGTCTTCATTTGGACATCTAAGATGGGAATTCCTAGTCCAAAAACAAAATCTTTTTGTCATTTTCAACCGAAATTTTCAAATTTTTATGGAATTTCTGAAAACAAAACAACCTCATCCATTCAAACGAAATCGAGTTCATTCATACCGCAATCCAAGAGCAAACATCTCAAAACAAACTAGGAAACAAACACAAGAAACTAACACATGAAACCCTGCGAGTAATTTCTGCAGAATATTTCACTCGAATTTTTGATTTTTCAATATGAAAATTATGTTTTTTTTCTTGATTTTAATAACCGTTTTTGGATCAAATCTCCCCAGATTTTTTTCGTAATTTAGGTTGCTACATCCCTATAATTTAGGAGCCTTTTTAATTATGGTAACCGGTATAATAATTCCCTATAACCACCAAAATCATGCCTATTATGGACCATAATCTCCTACCATTAATCCCCTTTAATCTAATGATTAATAGGAAGCCTAAGGAAGCAACATAATAGTTATCTCACCAGAGCGTTCCCCGTTAATTAAACCATCATAATCCATTACTAGCCATGTGAAGAATGATCACCCCCACCACTAGCTATTTAATTCACGAGCACCTTCACTCGAAACAACTCATCTAAATTCACTTAACCTCCTTAACTAATTAGGCTACCCTCACCAACTCCCTGAGTGCCTACGGAACCACCAACTCCACCAACAACTTGTATTCTACAAGAGACCCGCAGACATTAGCACAAGCATTGCCAACAACCCCACCTCCTCTAACCACTCATCTACGGCCCTTCCGAACACTCCCCCGGCTCCCCTCGCGCTTACTCAAAGTCCAAACAATCAACTAACAAGGAACAAGGCGGTCGGGAAGGGAAAGGTACCAGTGACGATGACAACGAGGGCAACCACCAAGCTCGAACGGAGGCGATTGGACGACGACAACCACCAGGCGGCTCGAAACGACGGGACTACAAGGGCTCGACAACGGAGGGGTACGTACGACACCAGCGATGGCGGAGCAAACACGTCCCTGGCGAGGACCGATGACGAGGCTGGTCGGAGTAGCTCGATGAAGAAAGCAATGAACGAATTGGAAGAGGCTAAGGTTCCAAGGAGGTGTACGAAGCTTACCAACGAAGGGCCGGATTGCTTTTTGGTTCTCGTAGACTTGAAGAAGTTGAGAGAGTTGCGGACGAAGACTGGTGACTCAAATACGAATGTGGTCGATGATGTTGGTATGAGGATGTGTACTTAGCAACGAGTGAGGAGGTTGCTAAGCGAGAGTGGGTGATGGACAGTGCCGCCTCAGTGCACGTGTGTGGAGATCAAGCGATGTTCGACACCTTGAAGACGGGTGAAGAGTTTGTCCATCTAAATCTTGCTGGAGGAGAGAAGTTGAAGATTGAAGGTACCGGAAGCGTGACGATGAGGCTTCATAACGGTACAAGTCATACTCTTCATGGTGTGAGGTACGTGCCTTCAAGCAAAGTTAATATTATCTCGTTGGGTACAATGATGTCTAAAGGATATAGGCTCGTTGGCACATACAAGTGGTGTAAGGTGTTCAAAGGGAGACGTTTGATCATGCGAGGTCAGAAGAACACGAAGAATATTTGCATCTTAGATGGACATGCTGTCAAGGGTGGATGCAGCGTTGGAACTAAGAAGCCGAAGACGGTGAAATTTACCGTATTTGGATATATGAATTAAGGGAGGAATTGTTGGATATAAATCAAATATCCAAAACATATTTTGGGTTAAAAGAGCCCAAAAGAGAGAAGGCTCAAATATTAGAAATGTGGAGATTATTGTGGAATAACCTATAATAAGTGGGAGCATTTGATAATTGGTAGAAAATTAGGGAAAATTCTAGAAAGTAGTAGTATCATGTGAAAAAATAGAATTCTCTAAGCAAATATCTAGAATCTACCTACAACATGTATAAATAGGGGTAAGTGTGCTCATTCTATGGCATCGATCAAAGTAATCGATCAAGTGTGTTGAGTGTGTGAGAGCTAGAGTGAAGTGTCCCACATAAAAAAAAAAGAGTCTCGAGTCACCCGTATAATTAGCCTTGTACATTTCCACTATATAATACAAAATCACTTTTATAATATTGTGTCTTTATCTCGATCGGGTTTGGGTGGGTGTACAAGAGTTTTGGGAGGGATCAATTTCCCAACACATAGTATATCTCTATAAAAGCTTTGATGATAAGTAATCTTTACTTCATATATATCCATCGATCACACTCTTACTAGCTAAGGCTTCTGTTAGAAAATCTGTGTGTGTGTTTTGATGGTTCCAAACAGGTTGCTGACAAGAAGTCGCCGACATCAAAAAGATAAAGTCAGAAGTCGCCGACCACCTCGACAACCTGGTTGCCCAGAAATCCGACGCCGAGCGGAACTCTATAAAAGGCAAAGCGCGTAGCAGATTTAAGGAAAGCGCGGCAGAAGGATTCTGGAGGTTCGTTTAAGGCAAGAAGAAGTTCATACATGCCGAAAATCTTCATGGATTATTCCGAGATATTTTAGAAGATTTTATTGTGTCTTAAGGAGCTGATTAGGAAAGATTTGTAAAGATTGTGTCTAATTCATTCCTTGGACAGAAAGGATGAATTATACCACAATCTCCCTAGTTTATATATTCAGTTCGGTGTCCTGAGAGAGTTGGGGTTGAACGAAGAGAGGTCAGGAAACTAGGAGAGAACGGCGCAGAACTAAGGGAGAGGTTTCTGTAATAGTTTTTGAGGTTTCCGATATTGTATTGTGCGAGTGTTGTTGAGAGTAGAAGACAGGTTCGTGTGACTCGAGTCTGTGGAAGGGAGGGTACGAGAAGAGTTGTATTGGGTGAGGGTAGAGTACATAGGCAGAGTACTTGCAAGAGGGCGTGGGATTCGCATCTTGAAGTAGGAGAACCTTTGTAAACCCGAGAAATCAATATAACGAGTCGAAGTGCTCTTCAAGTCCTACCAAGTGAGAAGCTTGGGAGGCAAGTGGTTTTTCCCGAAACAAACAAGTTGGTTTGTGGAGGGTTTCCACTCTAAATACCTGTGTTCGAAACCGGTAACTTAAAGTCTTTTTTGTGTTTGAATTTCCGCTGCACAACCTACAGGTTGTTAACGCTAGTCGACGACATCGTAGGTGTCGACGACCTCTGAACTACTAACAGATCCTACAATTGGTATCAGAGCCTTGGTTCTAGATTTTTCTAGTACTTTGCAGGAAAGATGTCTACCACCAACACCGCTATTAATGACTCCTTCTGGAAACCTCCAGTACTCAAGCCCGGAGAGTACGATTGGTGGGTGAAACAAATGCAAACCCACATTTGCTCTTTGGATGGACAACTTTGGAAAGTGATTTCCAATGGTCCTGAGAAGTTCCTGAAAGCTGATGGAAAAGAAAAAGATGTCACGGAGTATGACGACGTGGACTTCAAAAAGCTTGAGAAGAATGAGCGTGCCAAGAAGGTTCTCCACCACGCTCTAACTAGCAGTGAAATCAAAAAGGTCATAGGTTATGACACTGCTAAGGAGATTTGGGATGCTCTCAAACGTCTCCATTAGGTAATGATGATGTCAAAAAGGACAGAATCATAACCCTTGAGAGAGAATATGAGAATCTATTCCAAGGGAAGAATGAGTCCCTCCACGACTACCACTCCAGATTTCAGTCCGTGGTTAATCAGTTAGAGTTCCTTGGAGAAAAGCTTCCACAATGGAAGCAAACCAACAAACTGATTTCGGGTCTCAACAAGAAGTGTGACGGCATGGCGACTTCTCTCTTGTCCCAAAAGGACACGAAGTCGATGACCGTGGAAGATGTAATTGGTCAACTGACCATGCTTGGAGGTATCCAACAAAGAAGGGAGGACAGGTTTGACTCCGAAAAGGTCAAGAACATTGCTCTGAAAGTCGAAAAGGCTTTCGACATCGCTCAAGGACAGGATGATGAAGAGGTCGACGACGACGTCGTTGCCCTTATCTCAAAGGCGATGAAGAGACTTTGGAGTCGCAACAAAGCTCCAGCCAAAACCCCCGAAGCTGCAAGAGACATGAAGGGAGTGATATGCTATCACTCCCAAGACAAAGGGCATTTTGCTAAACAATGTCCAAAGAGGGAGGTTGGCAAGAGCATGATGGCGACTTGGGACATGTCTGATGAAGAAGAAGACAGGTCGCCGACCAAAGAACACTACTTTATGGCCTTGAGTGATGACTCCTCAAGTGAGGTAAAAGATACTGAACTTTCTTCACTTTTAGCTAAGAAGACACGGGAACAACTTTGTGCTATTATTGAAAAACTTGGACTTCAAGTTTCGGAACTAAGTGAAAGAATTGATGAAAAAGATGAAAAAATTGCTAATCTGATTGATGATAACGAAGTTTGGTCTTCTAAAGCTATAAGTCTAGAAAAGAAAACTCTCTCTAAACCTGTTGATTGCACTAAATGTTCTAATTTTGAGTCTCAGGTTGTTGACTTTAGGAAACAGGTTGACGACCTAGAAAAACAGGTGTCTAGTCTTGAAGGAGAAAAACTCATGCTGAAACTGGGAAACGCTAAGTTGTCTAGTGACCTTGAAAATTTGAAGATAGATGATGAAGCTAGGAAACAGAAGTGGAAAGATGAGTTTGTCGCCGACAAGGTCCAAGAAGTCAAGGGAAACTTCGGAAGGAGATTTGTGAAGGTTGCTGACCGACCTGGTCTCGGTTATGGGAAAAGCCAGAATGAAAAGGGGAACACTTCTAACTCTCAGACATCCAGAGGAAAATCCCCTATGCATGGTCACAACGCAAGTTGTTCATCGCATGTGGCGGACCCCAAGGGTAAAGGGAAGCAGAAGTGGTACCCTAATCAAAAGGTTCGTACCATGTGGGAAAACCAAGTCCAGAACGCTGGCCCTTCGCGAATTGATTTCCAGGCCCGGGTCGACAACAAACCTGTCTACCCAGGATATAGTAAGTATGTAGGGTTGAAATCTCACATCACATGTTGGTATTGTGGCAAAGGAGGCCATTACCAACATGAGTGCTTCAAAAGGACTAGGGATTCTGAAAATGCTAGGAAGTCGAGGACTGCTAGGAAGAAATCTAATGTCACCAACTCTGTCAAGAACCCTAGGAAGAAACCTTATGTTACCAATTCTGTCAAGGACCCAAAACCTGCTAATGCTGATGTTTTTGATGATACTGTGAAATCTGTTTCTCGACCCAGAGGAGTTGTGAAACAACTCTGGGTTCGTAAAAACTAATCTTGTTTGTGCAGGTTGAAGTGGGCGTCGACGACCCTTGGTTCATCGACAGTGCGTGCTCAGCTCATATGACTGGAAAATCTGAAGATTTTGTCTCACTTCAACAACACAAGGGAGGTAGCATTACCTTCGGAAACAATAGCAAAGGTGTGGTTTCTGGTATTGGAAAGGTGAAGATCTCAATTAAGGTTTCAGTTTCTGATGTTAGCTTGGTCGACAACCTTGGTTTTAATTTATTGAGTGTGGCTCAACTGTGTGCTAACGGGAAAAATCAAGTTGTCTTTGATCATAAGCAGTGCCAGGTAATTGAAATTAGTACAGGTAGGACGCTTCTGAAGGGATTATGCAGAAACAATGTCTACAAAGTTGATCCCAGCTTCCAATCTGAAGAGAGTTTATGCTTAAAGTCTGGTACAGAGGTCGCCGACCTCTGGCACAGTCGGTTCTGTCATGCTAGCCAGCAGTTGTTGATCAAATTGCATAGAGAGGAGCTAGTTCGTGGTTTGCCCAAGATTAAGGTCTCTAAATCTGGAATCTGTGATGCTTGTGTGAAGGGTAAGCAAGTAAGGTCCTCCTTTAAGTCCAAGAAGGAGGTAAGTACCTCCAAACCCCTTGAGTTGATTCACATGGACTTGTGCGGACCTATGCGCGTGCAGAGTAGAGGGGGAAACAGATATGTTTATGTTATTGTTGATGACTTCTCACGCTATACTTGGACTATCTTCCTTGCTTCTAAAGATCAGGTTTTCGAGGAGTTCGAGACGTGGGAAAAAGTTGTTGAAAGAAAGCTTGGTCATTCTTTGGTGGCTATCCGATCTGATCATGGTACAGAGTTTGAGAACTCTGAGTTTCTGGAGTATTGTAAGAAGACTGGAGTTAGCCACAACTTCTCGGCGCCAAGAACCCCACAGCAGAATGGCGTAGTTGAGAGGAAGAATCGAGCTCTAGAAGAGATGTCGCGGACCTTGCTTATCTCTAGTGGTCTTCCAAGAAATTTCTAGGGAGAAGCAATTCATGCGGCCTGCTATGTGATGAACAGGGCTTTGCTGCGTCCACTACTTGGAAAGACTCCATATGAGCTGCTGAGAGGAGTCAAGCCCAATGTCGCCCACCTCCGCGTTTTCGGGTGTAAATGCTATATTCATAACAATGGGAAGGACAGCCTGGGCAAGTTCGATCCAAGAAGTGATGTTGGCACCTTTGTGGGCTACTCGCCAACAAGCAAAGCTTACAAGGTGTACAACAAGAGGACTAAGAAGATTGAAGAAAGTATTCATGTGGTGTTCGATGAAAGCACCATGGCAGGTTCTCTGGTTCAGGATCGTGATGATGGTGATCTAGGTTACTTCTTATGTCTTGAAGATGTCTCTGACAGGGATAGTGCTGAAAGTCCATCTGGGGTCGCCAACTTTGACAGTGTCGCCGACTCAGATCAGAATGCAGAGGCAGATCAGAATCAGAATCAGGATCAGAATGTTGATGTTGTGCAGGATCAAGGTATTTCTGAGGCCAGGGAAGCAGATCAAGCAGGTCAAAGTTCAGATCAAGCAGTTCAAAGCTCAGTTCCAGGTAGCTCGTCTCAGGATCTGCAGGTCGACGACCTGACTAAACTTCCTATCAGGAACTATCAGCAGAAGGATGCTCATCCGGTCACCAACATCATCATTGATATTATTCGAAGGGTGTGCAGACGAGGTCCTCACTTAACCTCTTTGCATTCAATGCCTTCATTTCTATGTTGGAGCCGAAGAACGTTGAGGAAGCATTGAGGGACCTGGATTGGGTCAATGCCATGCAGGAGGAACTTCATCAGTTTGAGCGCAATAAGGTGTGGCACTTGGTCCCTAGGCCGAAGGGAAGAACGGTTATTGGAATACGTTGGGTGTTCAGGAACAAACTGGATGATGAAGGGAACGTGGTCAGGAATAAGGCCAGGCTTGTAGTGAAAGGTTACAATCAACAAGAAGGAATCGACTATGATTAGACATTTGCCCCCGTAGCTCGTCTTGAGGCAATAAGGTTGTTGATTGCTTATTCTACCTTTCATGGGTTCAAATTGCAGCAAATGGATGTCAAGACAGCATTTCTTAATGGATACTTGAAGGAAGAAGTCTATGTTAAGCAAACTCCAGGTTTTGAAGATGTCGCCAACCCAGATCATGTTTACAAGCTTGATAAGGCTCTCTATGGGTTGAAGCAGGCTCCTCGCGCGTGGTATGATAGGCTATCGCAGTTCTTAATCCAGAATGGATATGTTCGAGGAGAGATTGACAAGACCTTATTCTTGTTGAGGAAAGGGAATCACACTCTGGTGGTTCAGGTCTATGTCGACGACATCATCTTTGGCTCAACAGACCCTGAGCTAGTGAAGAGGTTCGCCAACCTCATGTCGAGTGAGTTTGAAAGGAGCATGGTTGGTGAACTCAAGTTCTTTTTAGGACTTCAGGTCGTGCAGGATGAGGAAGGTACCAAGATCCATCAACAAAAGTACCTGAGGGAGTGTGTGAAGAAGTTTGGTCTTGAGAGCTCTCGCTCTTTTGACACTCCCATGTCGACGACCACTTCACTGGGAAAAGATGAGAAGGATCCAAAGGTGAATGCAACTTTGTATCGAGGTATGATTGGATCTCTCTTATATCTTACAGCTAGTAGGCCGGACATTGTCTTTGTCGTATGTCTTTGTGCAAGATTTCAGGCCGACCCAAGAGAATCCCATCTAAAGGCTGTAAAGAGGATTATTCGTTATCTCAAGGGTAGTGACAACTTGTGTCTGTGGTATCCGAGGGTCAGCAACCTCGACCTGGTCGGCTACACTGATGCAGACTTCGCAGGAAACCGTATTGACAGGAAGATTACATCCGGGATGGCTCAGTTTCTGGGGTCTTGCTTAGTTTCCTGGGGTTCGAAGAAGCAGAATTCAGTCGCTCTATCTACAGCTGAAGCCGAGTATGTCGCAGCCGCTGCATGTTGTTCACAACTTCTCTGGATCAAACAACAATTTCTGATACTGGGTCATGACTCTACCTCTCTCCGAATAGAGAGGTGAACACTCTTGCAAAGTGTTGAGGATTAGGTTCCTCACTTTGGTTCGTCCCTCATTAGGGTTGCCTATCTCTAAAAGTCATTAAGTGAAGTGCATTGATTTATAACTAATGAAAGATTAGTGCTTCATGCATAGTAATCAATGAACGCGGGGTGATTAGTACAACTTGGAAAATCACTTCGGGTCCACATTATTGACAATCGCCTATCCAATCTGAATGCATGACTCGAGTTGTTAAAACGCCTATAAAATGGCAAGATGGGTTCAGGTGTTTAAGCGTCCTTGTGGCCACCTCCCTGTCGGCATCTTCGAGCTGTGATGAGGTTGATACGATTTGATTTATGTTGGATGCTTTTCAAACTCTTGAATGATTAAAGTTCCCAACAAATCAATAAACACATTTCTTTCTTAGGCGTTATCTCCTAATAACGTCCTATTCCAAGGAAGTTCTATCTTCTCTCGTTACCCTTCGTACACCGTGCCAAACACATAAACCTCTCGCTCAAAGAGCCATATGCGTTCCACTATAAAGAACCCTTGACTGTTGGGCATCAGTCGGTTTTCCGTTGGTCTACGATGCCCTTATGTCTAAACCTTTCTGAGAACCGAACTTTATTCTACCACTTGCTTAGTCTCGCGTTAGACTAACATCCCTTCTTTCTTTCCCAACTTTGTTGGCTAGTATTCCTTGCCTTTATGGGGATATCAGATAGGAAAGGAAAGGCTGTTCAGAAGGAAGCCGGGGACATCAAGATCTGCAGGAAGGAAGGAAGACAAGAAGGAAGGAAGGAAGAAGTCTTTAAAACGTCTTTTGTTTTGACCATACTTTATGGTTCCCACATGCTTTCGTCTCTCTTCGAGACTTATCTTTTCCGCTGCAACTCTTTACTTTTGTATTATCAAACAACTAAGGATGTAAGAGCCTTTGTAACCCAATCCAACTTTTGTTATAAAAATAAAATTTGGTTTTGTTATTCTCGTGTTATGATACTCAAGCCTTAAACGGCTTCGGACCGTGAAATCCGAGGTCGTTGGCGGTAATACCCTTATGCTTGTGAAATCGGGGTGTTACAGTTAGTACTGAGGGACATCCTTTACTTTGGTAAAGGCGTCCTTAGGTTAGGCGTCCCTACGAGGAGTAGGGGCGTCCTTGAGTAATGCAGCGGAAATTAAGTACTAAACAGATTAAAGATGAACGCAGAGAATTATAGAGGAACCACTCAAGACCAAGTAGTCCTTGAGTGTAAACCTCTACCTCCTTGGAGGATTTTTGAATACTTCTTTCCTTTCTATTGAACGTCCTTACAGTTGTACTGGCGAGTCTTTACAGTTCTCTGGCACTTAGCTTTTCCCTAAGTCCACTAGTAAAGGACTCCTCTAAGCCTACAACTTAAGCGAGTTCAATCCACTAAAGGACTCTATTCCTACGTTCTGCAGTACTTCGCAGAACTCTCTATCTCTCTTTTTGGGTTTTCTGTTACAAACTGTTTTTGTGATTCGGTTACAAGTCTCACTCAATCTAACACAAGTTCTATCACTATTCTTGAGTTCTTGAGTTAGTTCTTCGTGTTCTTGAGTGAGGCGCTTTCTACTGATTCTCTCTGAATATTCCTGAAAGCGTTAGCGTCACAATAAATGCCTTGGGGATATTTATAGGACTTGGGGAAGGGCGTCATTTCTCTGGGACGATCATGCCCTTCATGGACGTGGCTATAGGATCTTCCTCCACGTAGTAGGGCGGTGATGAGGAAGCTTCCTGTATCCAGCTGTGTATGATGAACTCCGCTACAAGATCGGCCGCCACGTGTTGATGGACTCTGCAACAGGATCGTCCGCCACGTAGTGTTGGACTCCGCTACAGGATCGGTCTCCACGTGTCCTTGGATGATCAAACATTGTCGAGTGATGTCATCCTGTCGGCTAGTGAGTAAGGACTCCTTTCTTGCGTTCCTACTTGCTTGGGACTCCGTCCTTGCTCAAGTAGTCTTTAGCTAGTCCTTACTTCCTGTTAGCTAGCGTCCCTAAGCTTATGGGACGCCCATACACACTTGTTGTCCTTCTGGTCATTGGCGTTCCTGAACACTTGGACAACTTTATTAGAATGAAAGTGAGTTTGTCATATCAAAACTAAGGGACGATTGTGTGGAACACTAACAAGTACGCAAGCGTTCTTGATAGCGTCTGTTGGGACGATATTAAGGACGTCAGTCGTTAATATCTAAACCAATAATAATCGTCCCTTGTTTTGATAATGACAAACTCAAATGTATTTGATAAGTTGTCCAAGTTTTGATCTCAGGTAAGTCCAGTGGACGCACATGAGCGAAAAGGACAACAAGTGAACAGCAGTCCCTATGCTGTAGGGACGCATATTACCAGAACTTCCAAAGCTAAACGTAATTGGCGGAGTCCCTGCGCAAGATAGGACGGAGTCCTCATCAAGAAGGGACGCGCGCCAAAATACGGACGAAGTTCAAATTCAAATAAAGGCCGCCCCAACATGATTACATCATCGTCCGGCCTTAGTCCTCAGAAGGAAGCTTCCTTTGTCTGGGCACGTGTAGACAATGCCAAAGACGTCGCTTTCCCAGCAATGGTCCCCTACCCACGCGGAGGCTTCCCAAGTGTCAACAGAGTTGACCTCCTCAAGACGCTCATCGCACCGTTGATCAAAGATCGAGGATCCTGCCAAGTCTCAGAGGACGCTAGAGGACAAGAATCACTTCCGCTATAAATACTCTCCAAGGAGTATGCATAGCGGTATGTGGGTGCAAGAGTGGACTTTGAAGACTTTCTCTCAAGCTCTCCCGAAGCATTCAAGAACACGAACGAAGATCAAGAAGATCAAGTGAGCTTGAAGCAAGAGAAAGAAAGTCCAACCACATCAAATCCAAAACAAACCACAAATCAATTAGAGTTGTAGTTTGTCTCTCACAACGAACCGTGAGAGACGTGAGTGATAGTTTCCTTATAGCTAAGAGTGTTAGGTTACTTGTTAGGTTGAAAGGAGTGTTACTAGTGAGGCTAAGGACGGACGCTTAGCTCAGAGAAGTGTAACGACTCGCCTAAGTTGTAAGGACTCGCTCTTAATAAGATAAGGGACGGCTATTGAAAATCCTCCAACGGAGGTAGAGGTTTACCCATAAGACTAGTTGGTCTTAGTGGGGTTCCTCTATAAATACTCGTGTCCACTTATCTTGTATTCTGTTAAGTCTATTTTCCGCTGCACTAAAGGACGCCCTTAACCCAGTTAAGGACGTCCTCATTAGCTGACTTACGATCCAACAATTGGTATCAGAGCAGGCGCTCTAGATTTTTGTTGAGTTGCAGGTACAAGATGGACATGGAACCTATTGGAATCTCTTTTGTAAAGCCTCCTCGTCTGACGGACGGCAACTTCAACCGCTGGAAGATCCGCTTCGAAAACTTTTGCAGAAGTCAGAATTATCAATGCTGGAGAGTGATCATGAAGGGTGACCTTACCATCCCTGATGACAAGAAAGACAAAGAGGACGAGTGGGGTCCTGACGAATTCAAGCTTTTGGAAACAAACGCTAAGGCTATATGCTTCCTTCAAGCGTCCCTCTGCGAAAGGGACGCCACCCGAGTTAGCAATTTGGCAACAGCCAAACTACAATGGGAAGCTCTTGAGAAGTACCATGTGGGTACGGCAGAGATGAAGGAAGACGTCAAGCTTGAAATCAAACGAGAGTTCTATGCCTTCAGAATGCTTCCTAACGAATCTGTCAAGGACTACTCATACCGCTTTGAAGCTCTTGTGACCAAGATGCGAAATTTAGGCATCCCAGAAGCTGAAGTCTCAATGAGAAACAGAGTCGGAGTAGTCATTGATGGGCTTACAGGAAAATGGAATTTTGATAGGACTACGTTCAAGGAGAACACAGCCAACAAAACCCTGGATATGGAAGAGATCTATGGGAAGCTGAGAGGCTATGAAGCGAGAAGGGAAGCCGATATGGCTGAATTGGCTAGGAACCCCCAGACAGATCTCGCCTTGATGACGTCAACTCCAGAGTACGCTGAGTATCTGCGCCACCAAAGAGATATTGCCCTAATGGTGGAAGCAAATAAAAATGAGAATCGTGAAAGGATGCGTACTCAAGCTTTGAAAGAAAAGGAAAGCAAGACTAAGGAACAGCTGGAAGAAGAGGAAGAGATTGCCCTTCTACACAAAGTTGCTCGCTTATGGGGTAAAAAGGCCAGAGATTCCAAGAAACACAAGATGCCTTACAAAAAGGAGAGTCCCAAGTATACAGAGGCAGAGATGAAGGAACTTACTTGCTACAAATGTAACAAGAAAGGACACTTTGCTAAAAGGTGTACTACGGGACTAAACTCAAAAGAAATGAAGATGAAAGCTCTCTTGGGAGCGTGCGAAGCCGCATGGGATAATGTGAGTTCTGATGATGAAGAACCAGAAGGACCAGTGGCGTACATAGCCGTAGAGGACGCCTCAGATGATGAGCAAGTGGCGTACATGGCTGTGGAGGACGCCCCAGTCCTTGAAGAGGACGCTTCTGAAAAGGAACAAGAGGTAACTCGTGAATCCATGATGAACTCCTTAGAGAATTGTTCCAAAACCAAACTTATTAAGCTCATTAAAAGAATCATGGAAGAAAGCGTTGTTATGCAACATAGAATGGATGATCTTGAACTTGAAAGTGAAAATAGGCTAGTTGAATGTGAGAACTGTGCTACAGTTTCGTTACAACTAGAGTCCTCGCATGTCGAAGTTAAATCCCTGAAAACTGAAGTGATGTGCCTTAAGCTAGAGAACGCTAAGCTTAGGGAAGAGGTGAAAGTGTTAGGGAAGAGCCCGGTAACTGAGGTAGTTCAACCAATGGTGTTTGTCCCAGCCAAAAGAGGACTAGGATACGAGTCTGACACTAGGAACTCTCTCCCTAGTGACTTTGAGGCTAGCAAAACCTTAGAACTTGAATTAGAAAGGGAAAAGACCAAGAACCTTCTTGAAAGAATTCGAGTCCTAGAGAGTGGAGAGAAAGGTCAAAGGGACTATTACACTAACTCCACTAGTCATAGGATCTATAAGAAGATTGCTAAGGGGGAAGGTTCAAAAGTTTGTGACCCTCAAAAGATGAAAAAGAACAAAATCCAACGTCCCAACAAGAAGTACTACCTTGGTACTTACTATAGGACGTGTTGGTACTGTGGAAAAGGAGATCACTTCAAATATGATTGCCTGAAACTGAAGAACGACATTGAAAGTGGCAAAGCTGCTAGGAATAACATTGAAAATGATAAGTCCGTCCCTAAGGCTAACCCTAGACGTCCTAGACGATCTAAGAGTTCTTTCAGAAAGCATGCTATTTCAAATGATGTGAATATAAGTGACTACATGCCAGAACCAGAGTTCTATTTCTGTAACGAACCAGGTAAGGAACACCTTGCCTGGGTCGCCATACACTAACCTTGTTTTGGCAGGTGGAAGTGAGGGGACGCCCATGGATCATTGATAGTGGCGCCTCAAACCATATGACAGGAAGCCAGATCCATC
The DNA here is from genome assembly GCA_963924305.1 of Polygonum maritimum. Taxonomy (NCBI): domain Eukaryota; kingdom Viridiplantae; phylum Streptophyta; class Magnoliopsida; order Caryophyllales; family Polygonaceae; genus Polygonum; species Polygonum maritimum. The sequence goes on from OZ002729.1 coordinate 15,524,494, forward strand.
TCACTTCTATCCAAAGTAGCGCCACGGGAGGAACTGTCTCGTTTGGCAACAAGGGCAAAGGAGAACTGCTATTCTCAATCCGTCTATCAAAGCGACAAATGTTAGCCTTGTTGAAGGACTTGGCTTCAACCTCCTAAGCGTCTCTCAAATGTGTGATCAAGGTGAAAACTTAGTCACATTTGACTCAAAGGAGTGCCTCGTCATCAACAAGAAATCCAACAAAGTCGTCCTCAAAGGAGTCCGAAAGAACAATGTCTACATCTTCAATCAGGAGTTCAAGCCAAAATCTGAGTTGTGCTTATCTGTGTCAAAGGAGGACGTTGACCTCTGGCATCGCCGACTTGGCCATGCTGGACCAAGCACAATCCTCAAGCTTCATCAAAGAAATCTTGTGAAAGGTCTTCCCCAAATTGATCCTGAGAAAATTGAACAGTGTGAAGCATGTATCAAAGGGAAGCAGACAAGAACGTCCTTTAAGTCAAAGAACGATGTCAGCACAAAGAAACCTTTGGAACTTCTCCATATGGATCTTTGTGGACCAATGAAGACGTTAAGCTATGGTGGAAAGAGGTATATCTATGTCCTTGTAGATGACTTTTCTCGATTCACCTGGGTTCTTTTCTTAGCTTCAAAAACAGATTGCTTCAACGCATTCAAAGTCTTCATCAAACAAGTGGAAGTTGCGCTTGAGACGCCTCTCAAATCCATAAGATCAGACCATGGGACGGAGTTTCAAAACTCAGAGTTCGTGGCCTACTGTGTTCAACATGGAGTCTCTCACAACTTCTCAGCTCCAAGGACTCCTCAACAAAATGGAGTGGTGGAAAGAAAGAATAGGACGCTGGAGGATATGGCAAGGACTATGCTCTTAGCCAATAGCGTCCCCAAGTACTTCTGGGCTGAAGCTATTGCTACAGCGTGCTACATTATCAATCGAGCCATGATCCGTCCTTTGCTGAAGAAGACGTCCTATGAGTTGCTGAATGGAAGAAAGCCTCGCATCGACTATCTCAGAGTCTTTGGATGCAAGTGCTTTGTTCACAACAATGATAAAGAAAGACTTGGAAAGTTTGACGCAAGAAGTGACGAAGCCATATTCCTTGGATACTCCCTCTCCAGTAAAGCGTATAGAGTTTTCAATAAACGAACTCTAAAGCTTAAGGAGAGCATTCATGTTGTGTTCAAAGAAAGTTCTTCTCACAAAGATAAACCAAGTAAGAAAGAACGCTCATCTCCTCTGCAGCAGGATGACTCCGATGATGAAGTTGATTTCGGGTCCTCTGGAAAATACTATGTTCCTAAGGACGCTACTAAAAATCCTGAAGAAGTCTCAGTAGAAGTTCCCAGTGTTGTTCAGGAAGTTCCATCTCAAAGTGAATCTCCAGCTCAACATGAGGTCGCTGAATCAAGCCTACAAGGAGAACAGCGTCAAGAAGAGGACGTTCAACCTGAGGGGGAACTCTATGAAACTCTCAATGAAGACGACGGGTTTGACTCAGATGAATCTGATTGGACGGACCCTAGATGTACTCCTGTAAGGGACGATACTCATAAGGGATCCCATCTTTCGAGACTTCATTCAACGGATCAAATCATCTCAGATATGTCAAAAGGAGTTCAAACAAGATCAGCCGTGAATCAGTCCCTTAATGCTAACATAGCGTTCTGTGCCTTCAACGCCTTTGTGTCCTTGGTTGAACCTAAGAACATAAAGGAAGCACTCCAGGACGCTGATTGGATTCAGACCATGCAAGAGGAACTTAATCAATTCGAAAGAAATAAGGTTTGGACCCTCGTCCCTCGTCCGAGAAACAAAAACATAATAGGGACGAGATGGGTCTACAAGAACAAGCTCGATGAGAATGGTCGCGTGTCAAGAAACAAAGCAAGGCTTGTGGCTCAAGGCTATAGGCAAGAGGAAGGGATTGATTATGATGAAACCTTCGCTCCTGTTGCCAGGATTGAAGCCATTCGCCTCCTCATCGCCTTTGCCGCTCACAAAAGGTTCAAGCTTTTTCAAATGGACGTCAAGACAGCCTTTCTCAACGGCAAGCTCAAAGAAGAAGTGTACGTCGCTCAACCTCCAGGATTTGAGGACGCTGATCACCCAGATCATGTGTACTTCTTGGACAAGGCACTCTATGGACTCAAGCAAGCCCCTCGTGCATGGTACGATAGGTTTGCGTCCTTCCTCTTGTCCAACGGATACACACGAGGTAACATTGATAAAACCCTGTTCTTAAAGAAAGTTCTTAAAGATGTCTTAATTGTCCAAGTCTATGTCGATGACATAGTCTTTGGAAGCACTAACATGAAATTTGTAGAGGAATTCAAGAACTTGATGAGTAGTGAGTTTGAGATGTCCCTCATAGGAGAACTCAACTTCTTCTTGGGACTCCAAATCACTCAGCTCAAAGATGGGACGCGGATTCATCAACAAAAGTACATCCGTGAAATGCTTGAGAAGTATGGGATGAACACTTCAAAACCCATTGATACTCCCATCTCCCCAAACTCTCGCCTCTATGCTGATGAAGAAGGCAAGAGTGTAGATCAAAAGCTCTACAGAGGAATGATAGGGTCCTTGCTATATCTTACGGCAAGTCGTCCCGACATCATGTTCGCTGTATGCTTGTGCGCTCGATTCCAAGCAAATCCAAAGGAGTCCCATATGCAAGAGGTCAAAAGAATCTTCAGATATCTCAAGGGACGGGATGACCTATGTCTATGGTATCCCAGAAGGACGTCCCTGAACCTTGTAGCTTACTCTGACGCAGATTACGCTGGCCATGTGGTGGATAGGAAGAGCACCTCAGGAATGGCACAATTCCTTGGCTCATGCCTTGTATCTTGGGGATCCAAAAAGCAAAACTCCGTGGCACTATCAACCGCGGAAGCTGAGTACGTTGCTGCTGCTTCGTGCTGCTCACAAGTCCTATGGATCAAGTACCAACTTGAAGATTATGGTACGTCCCTCAACACAGTCCCTATCTTGTGTGACAACACCAGTGCTATAAGTATTGCCAAAAATCCCGTTCATCATTCTAGGACGAAGCATATTCACATAAGGCATCACTTTCTTCATGATAATGTTGAACTTGGATTAATTAGAGTGGATCATGTTAGGACTGAAGACCAAGTGGCCGATATTTTCACAAAAGCACTTGATAGACGTCCCTACGAGCACCTCCGGTTGCTCTTGGGGATGATAAGTTTTAAATGATCAAGTCCCGTTCTATTATTCCCTCCATGATTGGCTATGTCTTGTTGAGAACTTGTTTTAAGGTGTGTCATGCATTAAAGTCATCTTTAAAGGACGCTAGTCTAAGATATGTGTATTCGCTTGTGTCCTTGAATGGTATTCATTTCGCTTTTCATCTCAAGAGTATCCCTGATCACCCTACCCTCATCATAAGCCGAAATGATGGGAACTCTAAGCTTACCCAAGCCGAGAATCTTGCAAACGCGTCCTATGAGCATTCCTTGTTTCACCTTTACGGGACGTACTTGCTTGATTTTCAAAAATGGTTCTAAGTGATCAAAGGGACGCGTGCTAAGAGCTGAGAGTTGTCTGTACAGAGTTCTAATTACAGAGGTTGAGATCAGTGAATGGGACGCCGTGGTTCAGTTCTGTGTTGTGTAGTGTTGTGTGTTGAAAGGACGTCAGGTCAGAGTCCTTTGCAGTTGTGAGAAGTTTGAATGGTTGAAATTGTGAAGGTAAACCGTTTTAACGAATCGTCAGCGAAAATCTCGGGATATGCGCAAACAGTGCTCAACAGCTGTACTCCTTAGCAAAGAAGAAAGCCACGTGTGGGAAGGCGGGTGGAGGAAGCTGTGTGTAAAGACCCTGTTACCCCTGACCGTCCAACTTCGTCTTCTTCCTATATATACCCACCTGTGCACTCCGAAAACCTTTCTTCGCTCATCTGCTGTTTGCACACTTTTAGAAATCTCAAAGATCTTCCAAATCTTCAACCGAATCCCGAAATCTCTCTCCAAACCCTAATCCTCCCCTATTTAAACCATCTCAAAAATGGCCAACACAAGAGCCTCAAAGAATCCCTCACCCTCGTCGGCAGCGAAAAACACTAGCTCTTCGAGATCTCCTCCGGTGAAAGGCCGGTCATTAATGGAGTCGAGAGGCAGACCTTCCGGCCGACAAGAACCCCCTCGCCACCATTCCTCCTCTCAAAGCACCCAGCGCCGCCACTCCAACACCCCTCCTCAACACCTTCGCTCCCAACCTCCTCAACAAAAACAACCATCCCGCTCTCAATCCAAAACCCAACCGAAGAGGTTCTCATTTCTGGAGAAGCCCTTCAAACCCGAGCCTGAGCCAGAAAATATCACCAAAGCCTCTGTTTACAGTGGCTCAATTGGCCGGCTCCCCTCTCAACCCAAACGCCGTCCTCCCCTTGACCCTCTCATTGAGGACTGGTTTGAAAAGGAGCCTAGGACGCTCGCCAACATTTGTCTTAGGGCGTCCACTCACGAACATCCTCCTAAAATCCAACGCCTCCTCCACTATTTCATGATCACATATGTCAAGCCCCGCCTTCAAGAAACCAATCACACCAACCCACCGTTCATGGGGCCAGGAATCATTTCTGACTCCTTTGGTGGAACCGTGGACGAGCTCGCCAAACTACTTCCTGATATAATGGAGTTTGTTGTGGCTCCTACGGGCTCCATCCCTTCTCAAAAAAGGAAAAGGCCTTCCTCTCCCCCTCCGTCCAAATCGCTCCAAATTAAAGGCCCTTCCTCCTCCCCACCAAAGCCAATCCCTTCCTCCCCTCCTGCCCCAAAACGACGCCTCAAGACCTCTGCTCAGCTTGAGGGCGTCACGGATGAAGAAATGGCCGCCATTCGCCTCTCCGAAATTCAACTGGCAAAAGAGGAAAAGGCGCGCCAAGAACAAGAGCAAGCAGAGAAAGCAGCCGTTGAGAAGGCGATCCAAGCGAGTATGCAGGACCTTCGTCAACTCCCTCCACCTCCTCCAAGGGTAGAGGACGCTCCTCAAGTCCAGGCCAAGGACGCTCCACAAGTCCAGGTCCAGGCCAAGGATGCTACCCCTGCTACTCTGCCGCCTCCTCCCTCTGCTCCGCTCAAGGTGAAACCGATCTCAGTGGTTCCGCCCAGCTCCTCCTCTGCTCCTCCCCCAAAAGCTAAGCTCCGCACTCCCTCTCCCTCTCCCCCTAGAGCTTCACCTCCTCCTCCTCCTCCGCCTGCTCCGGCCGTCGAAGAAGCTGCTCAAGTTCAAGGGACGTCTCCTCCATCTGTTCCCACAGAGTCCTTGGCAAGGACTCCAGTAGTGGACGCGCCTCCCACAGAACAGGCGTCCACAGCTGAGGACACTGCAATGGTTGAGTTCCAAGAACAACGGAACGAAGCCTCCGATGACGAGGACGCCCCTCCCCAGGATGAGGAACCTGAGGAAGAGGAGGGAGATGGAGATGAAGAAGATGCTGGTGATGAAGTGATCGTGAGCAATGGCTCAAAGCAGAAACGCTTCAAGAAAATCCTATCGCCGCTCCTCTTCACCGCCGAGTTTCTGGCAGAGAACCAGCGCCAAGAGTTCTTAGATCTTCTTGAGTTCCAAGGTTGGACGCACTTAGGCGCTGAGGCCGCTGATGTTGACCCTGATGAGGTTCTCCGTTTCTACTCAAAGTTCGAAATCACAGAAGTAAACGGGAAGCCTCAGGGGACTTTTGAAATCGATGGGGACGAGTACTCAGTTGCTGAGGGCACCGTCCGCAGAATGCTAGGCTTGAGTCCTTCTCCGCAAGATGCTTTGCACGATCTGCCGTGCAAGAACTTTGGCCGTTTCTCCCAAGATGAAATCCTCAACAGAATATTCAATGGGAGACAGCCAGCTGCTAAGGACAGAGTTGCTCATTGCCTCACCAAGACGGGCGTCCTTGCGCATCACTTCATTGTGCGCATGGTCGTCCCCCGCCAAGAGAAGAAGTCCATTGTTCAGATCACTGATAGTATTCTCTTGGACGCTTTCTTGGAACGCAAGCCGATAAACTTGCCCCGAGTAATCTTGGAACACATGGGCAAATGCACAGGAGGCAGGCACTCTCTTCCTTTCCCCGGCTTGGTCAAGCAAATTCTGAAGCAGCAGGGACTCTATGCTCCTAAACAAGAGAGTTCCTTTGGCATTCATTGGGACGTCAGGCAAATTACACTCCCTCCAGTTGGGAAACTCAGGTGTGATGAGCCCCTTCCGTCCGTTAAGCGCCAACTGGAAAAGGAACGGAAAGAGGCTGAAAGGAAAGCCAAAGCTGAGAGGAGAGCTCAAGCTGCTGCTGCTGCTGAACCTGGAGAAGGAGATCACGAAGCTGAAAATGTCCAAGTAGTTGGGACGCCAACTGAGGACGCTGCTGATGACGAGGACGAGCTCGATGGTATGAGCGTCCCTGATGAGGCTGAGAGGCACTCTACGAAGTATCTGATGGGCATGATGATCGAGAACCAGTGCATAATGATTGATCTAATTCAGCAGGTTCACGACACACTTCACGTCCACACAGACCTTCTTGAGCGCAACAACGAGCTCCTTGCCCAGAACAACCATCTTCAGGAGCAACACCTCAAAGCCCTTGGCAAGCGTCCCAGAAAATGATCACCTCCCCCTTCTCTAACCCTGAAACAATTTATCATTTCTTGAGTTTTTGTTAAGACAATGGGACGCTGTCCCCGTTTTGAACACTTGTTGTGAATGTCTGTAATGAACGTTCTCGTTTCTCATTCTGAATGCCATTCACTACATTTGTGCTTCATTTTGTCTAAGCGTACCTTTCTTTAGTTATGACTTTGTGCTTGCATGCTTTTCGACTTGTTCTCCTTTTCGATGATGCCAAAAGGGGGAAGTATAGTTTTGCAGAGATGCGATTGTCCTTAAGTTATCATAGAAAGCATGTGTTCAGGGGGAATTTCGGCCAAGTCAAAAGGTCGTTAGTTAGGAATAAAATAGAACGCACTTAAAAGAATGTGTTGCATGCCAATCTAAGCTGAAAAGAAAATCAAAGTGTAGTTCCTCATGCTAAAAGCTTTACTTCTGTGTGCATTATTTGAAAGAGTTTGTCATCATCAAAAAGGGGGAAATTGTTGGGACGATATTAAGGACGTCAGTCGTTAATATCTAAACCAATAATAATCGTCCCTTGTTTTGATAATGACAAACTCAAATGTATTTGATAAGTTGTCCAAGTTTTGATCTCAAGTAAGTCCAGTGGACGCACATGAGCGAAAAGGACAACAAGTGAACAGCAGTCCCTATGCTGTAGGGACGCATATTACCAGAACTTCCAAAGCTAAACGTAATTGGCGGAGTCCCTGCGCAAGATAGGACGGAGTACTCATCAAGAAGGGACGCGCGCCAAAATACGGACGAAGTTCAAATTCAAATCAAGGCCGCCCCAACATGATTACATCATCGTCCGGCCTTAGTCCTCAGAAGGAAGCTTCCTTTGTCTGGGCACGTGTAGACAATGCCAAAGACGTCGCTTTCCCAGCAATGGTCCCCTACCCACGCGGAGGCTTCCCAAGCGTCAACAGAGTTGACCTCCTCAAGACGCTCATCGCACCGTTGATCAAAGATCGAGGATCCTGCCAAGTCTCAGAGGACGCTAGAGGACAAGAATCACTTCCGCTATAAATACTCTCCAAGGAGTATGCATAGCGGTATGTGGGTGCAAGAGTGGACTTTGAAGACTTTCTCTCAAGCTCTCCCGAAGCATTCAAGAACACGAACGAAGATCAAGAAGATCAAGTGAGCTTGAAGCAAGAGAAAGAAAGTCCAACCACATCAAATCCAAAACAAACCACAAATCAATTAGAGTTGTAGTTTGTCTCTCACAACGAACCGTGAGAGACGTGAGTGATAGTTTCCTTATAGCTAAGAGTGTTAGGTTACTTGTTAGGTTGAAAGGAGTGTTACTAGTGAGGCTAAGGACGGACGCTTAGCTCAGAGAAGTGTAACGACTCGCCTAAGTTGTAAGGACTCGCTCTTAATAAGATAAGGGACGGCTATTGAAAATCCTCCAACGGAGGTAGAGGTTTACCCATAAGACTAGTTGGTCTTAGTGGGGTTCCTCTATAAATACTCGTGTCCACTTATCTTGTATTCTGTTAAGTCTATTTTCCGCTGCACTAAAGGACGCCCTTAACCCAGTTAAGGACGCCCTCATTAGCTGACTTACGATCCAACAGCGTCCCAACAATTTCCCCCTTTTTGATGATGACAAACTCCTCAACAAAATAGTTTTGGCGTTTGAACTTAGCATGCATGAAAACTTGAAAGCTTCCTCTAACACTTAGAGAAAATTCATTTAGCACAAGTTTTCAATCTTTGATTCTCTAGCTTTTGGATTTTAAGGGGAGAGTCGCGTCCTAGAAAAGTTTCTAAGCGTCCTCTGTTATTCTAGCATGGGCGTTCCTTGGACCTTTCACTTAATAGTTCCCCCTTAGCACTTGCTTATTCTAGATAACTAATTTGTAGTGCATCTCTGCAAAACTACACTTCCCCCTTTTGGCATCATCGAAAAGGATAACAAGTGATAAGAACGTTAAGCACAAACACATAACTAAAGGCAGTGGAACGCTTAAACAAACACATGCAAGCAAATAGTGGAATTGCCATTCAAACAAAATTAGAGTTATTACAGACCAAGGTCATAAGTTTGAAGTTCAAAAGAAGCAAAGGCAATAAAATAGTGGATAAAATGGGGTGGTGGCAATCACTGGGAACAGCGCTGGTCGTGATAAAACTTTAGGAGTTGCTCTTGAAGTTCAGCAGCCTTGGAGAACGCAGATGACAAGTCCTTTAAGGCGGAGAAGATGAGGCACTGGTTGTCCATAATTGCTCCCATGAGTTCTGCTGGAGGATACTGAGCTATGTTTGCAGGGGCAGAACGGGGCAAAGGACCTGAACTCGATGAAGGAGCGTCCGTGGGAAGAGCTGGAGAAGAGGGAGTCCCTAAGAGCATTTGATCAAGGGTTGTAAGGTCTACGGCGGGCTCTTGATCTTGAGGGGACTCTTGAGGCGTGGAATTAAGCCTTGCGGCCTCAGCCTCAGCAGCTAGGCGTTCTTCTTCTGCTTTCAGTCTTGCTTCCTCAGCCTCAGCTTCTAACTGTTTCAGAACGGACGGGAGCTCTTCATTATGCCTTATCTCAACAAGTCCTTTCTTGGCATTCCATTTTAAGCCAAGTTCTTCAGAAGGAGCGCTCTCATCGTAAGCATCCTGGGACTGCAAGATCGCCTTCACTACTCCAGGGTACGGCAAGGCGTGCCTCTTCCTTCCACACTTGGCCATGTGTTGCATAGCAATTCTAGCTAAGTTGATTGGGCGGCGTTCAAGGATTGCGTCAATTAAGATTATGTCGTGAGTTTGCACAATTGAACGCTTCTCCTGCCTTGGAATAATGGCGCGACAGATGAAGTAGTGAACGATTGCGCCAACTTTGCTCAGAACGTGAGCTACCCTGTCAAGTCCCATAGGCCTTTTGCCCTGAAAGATGTGCTCAACCAGAGGCAGTTCTTGATCAGTCGTTTCAAAGCCGCCTTCAGGAAGTGAGCTAAGAGCATCGGACGGTGGCTTGCGTGGACTAAGACCAAGGAAGGAGCGCATTTGGCGTTCTGTGACTGAAGCTTTCTCACCTTCAATTTTGAAGTGGAGGGAGCCATCTTTTTCCTTGTAGTGCAAATCCCTGTAGGTCCAACGTTCTGCCATCCTTGAAATCGCAGAAGTTCAAGAAACTCCTGAACGGATTCATCGTCGAAGGAGGCTAGCCACTCTTCAGAGTAAATGAGAGGGCTCAGGACTTTAACGGGCACATCAGCGTTCTTCCTTTTGCGCTTGCCCTTGGGGGACTCAGAGTCCTCATCATCATCTGACTCGTCTTCTGCTTTCTCCGAGTCACTGTCAGAAGCGTCCTTGGAATGATCGTCCTCTGTGCCTTGTTCTTTTTCTGCATCGCCACCAGCTGTGGCTTGATCAGCACCAGAGGTCTAACCTTGGGACGGGCCCTCAGCGTCCTGAGCCTCTGTCGGATTTTCTGTTGTGGTTGGCTCAGCGTCCGCTGGGACTAGATGGGATTCTGTTTGGATTGTGGGGGAGGGGTTTTCTTGTGGAGCTTGGGAAGGGTTGAGGATGGGGAGAGATTGGTTGTAGGGTGGGACTTCCTGAGCATCACGCTCGAGCTCTTCAGAAAGAGTTGGCTCGGCGTCCTTTTGAGGAACCTGGTGCTCGCCAGCGTCCTCAGGTACTTGTTTTTCAACGGGAGCATTCTCAACTCCTTCAGCCTCGTCGCCGGAGTCCCCAACAACGTCAATGATAGGGGAAACTCCTTCAGCATTGGCTTGAGGCGTTCCGCTGTTGCTCTCAGATGAGCTAGAGGAAGAGGAGGAGATGTGCTCGGGCTCTGGAGCAGCTTGAACCATGAGCACCTTGGGAGATTCACCGGCTTTGCGGCGTTTGAAGGTGCGCTCAAGGGCTGGACGCTTCTCAACGTCCTCTGGTCCACTCTCAGATGATGGACGGCGAGATCTGGGGGTCTCGGGGTCTTTGGGGGGAGAGATGTGGGCCGGGGCTTTGGGGAAGTTGGCAAGGTTTAGGGGGGAGTAAGGTTTGGGAGGAAATGGAATGAGAGCATTTGTTTTGGAAGGTTGGGGGGACGGAGGAGGAGTAGGAAGTTGGACGATTGAGATTGGTTGAGGGGGAGGAGTGGATTCTTTGGAGAGGTTGGAAGGCCTTTTTGTGGTGCTAGGCCTTTTTGAGGGTTTAGAGGATGGGACGCTGGATGTCTTGGCCTTTTTGAGGGGCTTTGGGTCGTGAACCTTTTTGGAGCGTCCCTCCTTTAAGTGGGAAGGGAACTTGTCCACAATCTCCGTTGGTTTGGAAGTGGATAAGGGTTGGGAAGATTTGGAGGGGGGAGAAGAAGGTGCAGGACGCTTCAGTAATTTTTTGGTGGTAAGGGTAGGAACTTGAGGTGGTGGTGGAGAAGGACTTGGTACTCTTTTTTTTAATCATTTTATAAGCCAAAGAGTCCTTTGGGTACATCGGAAAATCGGGAAGAACGGCGTTATGGAGGTCGGGGATAAGATCAAGTAAAGGACCCAGATTCTCACCTCCAAACTGTGAAAAGAAGAGAACGTCGTCCATCCGTCCTGGCAAGTCCTTGTAATTGGTGTTGTGGAGGCCTTGAATGACGAACCGTTCGATGAACCGCTCGTAGTTCCTTGTTTTGACGGCGTCATTCTTTACATCAGGTTTGTTCATGCGTTCCCTTATCAAGTTGTACAGCGTCCTTGGCTTTCTGTTGATAAAGTCCAATAGAGACTCATTGAGAACTATAGGTTTGGGCTTCTCTATGTAGTCGGACTTTACCAGCTTTCTGCGCTTCCCGCCGGTGGAAGATCCGGCTACGTTCAACTGTCTTTGACACATGTTTCCAGATGAAGTGTAGAGAGAGAAAGTCGCCGGAGTTCTAGAGAGAAGTCAGAGCAAATTTGAGAGCGAGAAAGTGGTTGAGCGTAATAAATTTGATTGCGACTGTTCTGGCCTTATATAGAGGAAGCGGTGGCACAAATGGTAATTAACACTGTTTTACTGTGCGACACGTGGCAAAACTTCCCCCTTAAGATTTGAGCAAAAGTAACGGTCACTGTTCACACTTTCAAAAGTTCAAAAATCTGACTCTTCAACTGCTCCTCAAAAACTGAACTGGCGTCCTTTGCAACAAACACTGAGCGTTCTCTCATACTTAGCAAAAATTAACCTCTTCAAGCAAACTTCCTTAAGCAAACCAACAACCAACTTACCGTTCTTGTGATTACCTTTCGAACCAGTTGAGAACAACGCAAGTACGTCCCGTAAAAGAAAATATGAAGCTCATAGGACGCTTTTGCGGAGTTCTCGGCTAGGGTAAGCTTAGAGTTCCCATCATTTCGGCTTATAATGAGGGTTGGGTGATCAGGGATACTCTTTTCAAGACAAAATAGAGAAAATTTGAATGGCGTTCCAAAGTAGCAAACATATGAAGTTTTAGACTAGCGTCCTTGCAAATATGAATTCAATGCATAACAGTCCTTAAACACTTAGAATCTACAAAACATAGCCAATCATTGAGAGAATAGTAGAACGGGACTTGCTACTTAAAAGTTATCATCCCTAAGAGCAACCTGAGATGCTCATAGGGACGTCTATCAAGCGCCTTAGTGAAAATATCAGCTATTTGGTCTTCCGTTCTTACATGCTCCACACTAATGAGTCCTAGTTCAACATTATCACGCAAGAAATGATGCCTTATATGAATATGCTTTGTGCGTGAATGAAAAACAGGATTCTTTGAAATTTCAATAGCACTTGTGTTATCACAACAAATGGGTATAGTTTCAAGATTGATACCGTAGTCCTCTAGTTGATATTTGATCCAGATAACTTGTGAACAGCACGAAGCAGCAGCAACGTACTCGGCTTCCGCAGTTGAAAGCGCCACAGAGTTCTGTTTCTTAGATCCCCAAGAGACTAAGCATGAACCAAGGAACTGTGCCATTCCTAAAGTGCTTTTCCTATCAATTACATGACCTGCATAATCAGCGTCCGAGTAGCCAACAAGCTTGAAGGACGTCTTCCTGGGGTACCAAAGGCAAAGATCGTCGCGTCCTTTAAGGTAACGAAAGATCCTCTTGACTTCTTGCATGTGGGACTCCTTTGGATTTGCCTGGAAGCGTGCACACAAGCAAACGGAAAACATAATGTCGGGACGGCTTGCGGTCAAGTAGAGCAAAGAACCAATCATCCCTCTATAAAGCTTCTGATCAACATCCTTTCCCTGTTCGTCTGCGTAAAGACGCGAGTTTGGAGAACAAGGAGTGGCAACAGGTTTGGACGTGTTCATCCCGTACTTATCAAGCATTTCACGGATATATTTTTGTTGGTGAATGCGCGTCCCTTCCTTTAGTTGATTGATTTGAAGTCCCAAGAAGAAATTGAGTTTTCCAATGAGGGACATCTCAAACTCACTACTCATTAAGGACTTGAACTCATCTACAAGCTTCATGTTAGTACTACCAAAGACTATATCATCAACATAGACTTGGGCAATCAAAATGTCCTTGTGAACTTTCTTTATGAACAAAGTTTTATCAATTGAACCTCTAGTGTACCCATGAGACAAAAGAAAGGACGCAAACCTGTCGTACCATGCACGAGGGGCTTGCTTGAGTCCATAGAGCGCTTTGTCCAGGTAGTACACATGATCTGGGTGAGAGGCGTCCTCGAAGCCAGGCGGCTGAGCAACATACACTTCCTCCTTTAGCTTTCCATTGAGAAAGGCAGTCTTGACGTCCATTTGAAATAACTTGAATCCTTTGTGAGCGGCGAAGGCAATGAGAAGACGAACGGCTTCAATTCTAGCAACAGGAGCAAAGGTCTCATCATAGTCTATGCCTTCCTCCTGCTTGAATCCTTGAGCCACCAGTCTTGCCTTGTTCCTTGACACACGTCCACTCTCATCAAGCTTATTTCTGAACACCCATCGCGTCCCTATGATGTTTTTGCCTTTGGGACGAGGGACGAGAGTCCAAACTTTGTTCCTTTCAAACTGATTGAGTTCTTCTTGCATTGCTTGAATCCAATCAGCGTCTTGGAGTGCTTCTTTGATATTCTTTGGCTCCACCATAGAGACAAAGGCATTGAACGCACAGAACGGTAAATTTGCACTTTGGGACTTGCTTGCAGCTGACCTTGTTTGAACTCCTTGAGAAGGATCAGAAACAATTTGAGAAGTTGGATGGTCCCTAGAGAAACGGGACTCCCTTTGAAACAAATGAGCAAATCTTGGATCAATGTCTCCATCAGAATTATCACTGTCACTTTGAGCATCGTTCTCAATGTGTTCCCCCTCAGAGAGAGCGTCCACACTTTGACGTTGCTCGCTTTGTTGACTTGATTCAGCTACATCTTGTTGAACTGGGGATTCACTACGAGAGGGAACTCCTTGAACAACACTGGGAGCGTCCACTGAGACTTCTTCAGGATTTGGAGATGCGTCCTTAGAGACATAGTATTTTCCAGAACTCCAATCTTCAGCTTCATCTTCAGAGTCGTCTTGTTGTTGTGAGGAAGAACGTTCTTTCTTACTTGGTTTTTCTTTATGAGATGAACGTTCTTTGAACACAACATGAATACTCTCCTCAAGCTTTAGAGTCCTTTTGTTGAAAACTTTATATGCTTTGCTGCTAAGAGAGTACCCAAGGAATATGGCTTCATCACTCCTTGCATCAAATTTTCCAAGTTTTTCTTTATCATTGTTGTGAACGAAACACTTGCATCCAAAAACTCTGAGATAATCAATGCGAGGCTTCCTTCCATTCAACAACTCATAGGACGTCCTCTTCAGTAGAGGACGGATCATGGCACGATTGATGATATAACATGCTGTAGCAATAGCTTCCGCCCAGAAGTATTTTGGAACGCTATTTGCCAAGAGCATAGTCCTTGCCATATCCTCTAGCGTTCTGTTCTTTCTTTCCACAACTCCATTTTGTTGAGGAGTCCTTGGAGCTGAGAAGTTGTGAGAGACTCCATGTTGATCACAGTAGGCCAGGAACTCTGAATTTTGGAACTCCGTTCCATGGTCTGATCTTATGGCTTTGAGAGGCGTCTCGAGAGCAACTTCCACTTGTTTGATGAAGACTTTGAACGCATTGAAGCAATCTGCTTTGGTTGCCAAGAAAAGAACCCAAGTGAATCGAGAAAAATCATCTACAAGAACGTAAATGTACCTCTTTCCACCATAGCTCAACGTCTTCATGGGTCCACAAAGATCCATATGGAGCAGTTCCAAAGGCTTCTTTGTACTGACTTCGTTCTTGGATTTGAAAGACGTTCTTGTTTGCTTCCCTTTGATACAGGCTTCACATTGTTCGACTTTCTCAGGATCGATGCGGGGAAGTCCTTTCACAAGATTTTGCTGATGTAGCTTAAGGATTGTACTTGGTCCAGCATGGCCAAGTCGGCGATGCCAGAGATCAGCGTCCTCCTTTGATGCAGATAGACACAACTCTGATTTAGGCTTGAATTCTTGATTGAAGATGTAGATATTGTTCTTGCGAACTCCTTTGAGAACAACTTTGTTTGATTTCTTGTTGATGACGAGGCACTCCTTTGAGTCAAATGTGACTAGATTTTCACCTTGATCACACATCTGGGAGACGCTAAGAAGATTGAAGCCAAGTCCTTCAACAAGACTGACATTTGTTGCTTTGATGGACGGGTTGAGTATAGCAGTTCCCGTTCCTTTGATCTTTCCTTTGCCCTTGTTGCCAAACGAGACAGTTCCTCCCGTGGCACTACTTTGGATAGAAGTGAGATGGATCTGGCTTCCTGTCATATGATTTGAGGCGCCACTATCAATGATCCATGGGCGTCCCCTCACTTCCACCTGCCATAACAACGTTAGTGTTTGGCGACCCAGGCAAGGTGTTCCTTACCTGGTTCGTTACAGAAATAGAACTCTGGTTCTGGCATGTAGTCATTAATATTCACATCATTTGAAATAGCATGCTTGCGGAAAGAGTTCCTAGAGCGTCTAGAACGCCTAGGATTAGCCTTAGGAACGAACTTATCATTTTCGTTGTTAGTCCTAGCAGCTTTTCCATTTTCAACATCTTCTTTGAGTTTTAAGCAATCATATTTGAAGTGATCTCCTTGTCCACAGTACCAACACGTCCTATAGTAAGTACCAAGATAGTACTTCTTATTTGGACGCTGAATCTTGTTTTCTTTCATCTTTTGAGGATTACAAACTTTTGAACCGTCCCCTTTAGCAATCTTCTTGTAAATCTTATGACTGGTGGAATTAGTGTAGTAGTCTTCCTTTCCTAATTCTCCACTTTCTAGAACTCTAATTCTTTCAAGAAGGTTTTTAGTTTTCTCTCTTTCAAGTTCCAGTTCAGAAGTTTTGCTTGCCTCAAAGTCACTAGGAAGAGAGTTCTTAGTGTCAGATTCATACCCTAGACCTCTCTTAGCTGGGACAAAGACCATTGGTCTCACTTCTTCAACTATGGGACTCTTACCCAAAACTTTCACTTCTTCCCTAAGATTAGCGTTCTCAAGTTTGAGACACATGATTTCAGTTTTTAGGGACTTAGTTTCATCACATGAGGACTCTAGTTGAATAGTCATTGTACTACAATTTTCACATTCAACTACAATGTTTTCATCTTCAAGTTCATCCATTCTTCTTTTCATAGCAAGACTTTCCTCCATTATTTTACCAATGAGTTTAAGTAGTTTTGGTTTTGAACATTTTTCTAAAGAACGCATCATGGAATCATGAGTTACCTCTTGTTCATTGTCGGAGACGTTCTCTTCAACAACTGGGGCGTCCTCTACTGCCATGTATGCAACTTGATCGTCACGTTCATCATCACTTGAACTGAGATCATCCCATGCAGCTGTACATGCTCCAATGAGAGCTTTCTTCTTGTCTTTGGAGGACGTTCCCATAGTGCATTTTTTGGCAAAATGTCCTTTCTTGTTGCATTTGTAGCATGTGAGTTCCTTCATTTCAGCCTCTGTGTACTTGGGACTCTCCTTTTTGTAGAACTTGCTCGCTTGTTCTTCTTGTTATAGTACTTGAGAGCCTTGTGAATAAGAGAAAGTTCCTCATCTGAGTCAATCTCTTCCTTTGGCTTTCTTTCTTTTTCTTTGGGACGCAAGTTCTCAAGTGTTTCTTTGTTTTGCATCATCAATGCTAGATCTCTTTGGCCACGTAGGTACTCGGCGTACTCTGGTGTTGTGGACGCCAAAGCAAGATCAATTTGAGGATTCTTTCCTAGCTGAGCCATGTCAGAGACTCTTCTTTCTTCGTATTGCCTGAGCTTCCCATAGATCTCTTCCATGTCTAGAGTTTTGTTGGCTGTGTTTTCTTTGAACGTTGTCCTGTCAAAGTTCCAGACCCCGGTCAAACCATTAATGACCACTTGAACTCTATTCCTCATGGAGATTTCTGTTTCTGGGATGCCCAAGTTCCTCATCTTGGTGACAAGGGCCTCAAAGCGGTATGAGTAGTCGTTCACCGTTTCATTTGGCAGCATGCTAAAAGCATAGAACTCTTTCTTGATTTTCAGCTGGACGTCCTCCTTCATTTCAGTGGTTCCCACATGGAACTTCTCAAGAGCTTCCCACTGTTCTTTCGCTGTAGGCAAGTTGCCAACTCGAGTGGCGTCCCTTTCGCACAAGGACGCTTGAAGAAAACAGATAGCTTTTGCATTGGTTTCCATCAGCTTGAACTCATCAGGACCCCACTCGTCCTCCTTATCAGCTTTGTCAGCGGGAACCTTGAGATCTCCCTTCAAAATAACCTTCCAGCATTGATAATTTTGACCTCTGCAGAAATTTTCAAACCTAGTCTTCCATCGGTTGAAGTTGCCGTCCGTTAGGCGCGGAGGCTTTACAAAAGAGATTCCAATAGGTTCCATGTCCATCTTTACCTGCAACTCAGTAAGAATCTAGAGCGCCTGCTCTGATACCAATTGTTGGATCGTTAGTACTGAGGGACGTCCTTTACTTTGGTAAAGGCGTCCTTAGGTTAGGCGTCCCTACGAGGAGTAGGGGCGTCCTTGAGTAATGCAACGGAAATTATAGAGGATTTTTGACCAAGTAGTCCTTGAGTGTAAACCTCTACCTCCTTGAGTGTAAACCTCTACCTCCTTGGAGGTAGAGGATTAAAGATGAACGCAGAGAATTATAGAGGAACCACTCAAGACCAAGTAGTCCTTGAGTGTAAACCTCTACCTCCTTGGAGGATTTTTGAATAGTTCTTTCCTTTCTATTGAACGTCCTTACAGTTGTACTGGCGAGTCTTTACAGTTCTCTGGCACTTAGCTTTTCCCTAAGTCCACTAGTAAAGGACTCCTCTAAGCCTACAACTTAAGCGAGTTCAATCCACTAAAGGACTCTATTCCTACGTTCTACAGTACTTCGCAGAACTCTCTATCTCTCTTTTTGGGTTTTTTGTTACAAACTGTTTTTGTGATTCGGTTACAAGTCTCACTCGATCTAACACAAGTTCTATCACTGTTCTTGAGTTCTTGAGTTATTTCTTCGTGTTCTTGAGTGAGCCGCTTTCTACTGATTCTCTCTGAATATTCCTAAAAGCGTTAGCGTCACAATAAATGCCTTGGGGCTATTTATAGGACTTGGGGAAGGGCGTCATTTCTCTGGGACGATCATGCCCTTCATGGACGTGGCTACAGGATCTTCCTCCACGTAGTAGGGCGGTGATGAGGAAGCTTCCTGTATCCAGCTGTGTATGATGAACTCCGCTACAGGATCGGCCGCCACGTGTTGATGGACTCTGCAACAGGATCGTCCGCCACGTAGTGTTGGACTCCGCTACAGGATCGGTCTCCACGTGTCCTTGGATGATCAAACATTGTCGAGTGATGTCATCTTGTCGGCTAGTGAGTAAGGACTCCTTTCTTGCGTTCCTACTTGCTTGGGACTCCGTCCTTGCTCAAGTAGTCTTTAGCTAGTCCTTACTTCCTGTTAGCTAGCGTCCCTAAGCTTATGGGACGCCCATACACACTTGTTGTCCTTCTGGTCATTGGCGTTCCTGAACACTTGGACAACTTTATTAGAATCAAAGTGAGTTTGTCATATCAAAACTAAGGGACGATTGTGTGGAACACTAACAAGTACGCAAGCGTTCTTGATAGCGTCCCAACAGAGGCTTTTGAGTACTCAGTCCCAAGAAGGCACGGACCTGGCGTTCATTGACGGATGCTTTCTCATCATCTATTTTGAAGTAAAGAGAGCCGTCCTTGGACTTGTAGCGCAGGCTTTTGTAGAATGCACGGACTTGTTCTTTATCGACCTTTGTAGGGGCAGGTCCGACGTTCAACCAGCCTTGAAATCTGAGAAGCTCAAGGAACTCCAGAACTTCTTTTTCTTTGGAGAAGGACGAAAGCCATTCCTCACAATAGACCAGGGGGCCTAGAACGTTTATAGGCGCGCCATCGTCCTTGCGCTTTTTCTTGCCTCTTGGGGACTCGGAGTCCTCATCATCAGAACTTTCATCAGCATCGTCCTCGGACTCATTCTCAGCATCGTCCTGGGCAGGAGCGTCCTCAGTGCCTTGTGCATTTTCATCATTTCCACCAGTTGTGACCTGTTCAGATTCTGAGGGAGCTCTGGCTTGGGACGGTTCCTCTACGTCCTGAGCTTCTGCTAGAGTTTCTTGGGCAGGCTCAACGTCCGCAGGAACAAGGGTTTCTGTTTGGATTGTGGGGGAGGGGTTTTCTTGTGGAGCTAGGAGGGGATTGAGGATGGGTAGGGTTTGGTCATAAGGGGGGATTTCATTAGCATCACGCTCGAGCTCATCGTCCAGACTGAGCTCAGCGTCCTTTGGAGCGACCTGGTGCTCACCAGCATCCTCAGCAACTTCAACAATTTCTGTCTCCTTTTCAGTAGGAGCAGTTTCAACATCGTCAGCCTCATCGTGGGAGTCCCCTGTTATATCAACAAAGGAGTCACCGGCAGGAGTTCCTTGGTTACTCTTCGCTGAAGAGCTTGATGAGGAAGAACTTGATGATGGGATGGATTCTGGCTCTGCCACTCCCTGGACCAGCAGCACCTTGGGCGATTCACCGGCTTTACGGCGTTTAAACGTATGCTCAAGGGCGGGACGTTGTTCAATGTCCTCTGGGCCGCTCTCAGAGAAAGGACGACGGGACCTGGGAGTCTCGGGGTCCTTGGGTGAGGAGATGTGGGCCGGGGCGGATGGGAAGTTGGCAAAATTTAGAGGGGAGGGGCAAAACTGTATGAGGGCATTTTGTTTTGAGGGTTGAGGGGACGGTGGAGGAGTAGGGAGTTGGACGATCTTGAGGGCTTTTTGAGGAGGAGGAGGAGGAGAGGATTGCTTGGAGAGTTTGGAGGGGCCTTTAGTGGAGCTTGGTGATAAACAGTATTTTAGTCGCCTAACCGATCAAAATAAACCAAACTACCTACTAGGAATGTAGTAGGGAAGTAAGGGTCGATCCCACAGAGACTCACGTTTTCAATGTTTATTGTTACGCTACTCAAAGTTAGAAAAGGGGGTTTTGGAGTGTGATTCTAACAACTATCAAAACTAAACATGCAAAATTAAGATTGAGATATCAAATATGAGAGAAGTATGCTCAACTAGTTAACATCCATTGTGAACTTGATTATTGATCATTGATTATCAAAATTCTCTTTTTACCTTGACTAATCTACTGCGGAATGCTAATAACCCAACTTCATGGAATTATTAATCCTACTTCAATTCTAGCTATTAGCCCGACCGGTACTAACAACCCTAATTATCAAATAACCTAAGAGACCTCCTAGATTCAATTTGACAACAGCATTAAGATTCAAGTATCAATAGAAACATGTATTCAGAGCAACCAGACATCTAAATAACATGCGATTGAATTCTCTTCTCTAATCAACTAGTCCTACCAGTCCTAGATTGATTAAAGGTTCTACTTATGATCTAATTAACACCTACCGGTCATTAGGAAGATCTAGTTGTAATTGAACCTAGAGATTCAATTAGATGGCCAATCTAACAAAATCCTAAATCAAACTTATTCAATCAAGCATAGAGAAAACAATCTAGTCAAGGGAAATTAAGAACGATCAAATCTCACAATAATACTTAATCCACAACTTCAATTAACTAGTTAAGCAAAAGAGGTTTAGTTGTTCAAAGACATTGAAAAGCTTACAATTTTTCCCAAAGGATTCTTGTTCTCCAAGTCTTCAACAATAATCCTCAAAGTCAAGAATAAAGAGAATATATACCTAGAAACTAATATCCAAAAATATATCTAAGAGGTTTCTAAAAATAACAACCAAAACAAGTTTCAACCCAAAAGTCCAAGCCCATACAAAATATCACGTTTTCGGACACGCGAATGAAAGCGCGGGCAGACCCATGAAAGCGCGGTCGCGCTTCGGCAGCCTTGCCCGCGTTTTCAAGCAAGAGGCTCTGTCGTAGAAGCGTGGCCTAACCCTCTGAAGCGCGGGCGCGCTTCTACCATCCTTGCCCGCGTTTCCGGGCATTTCCAACGAGACACTTGAACACTTCGGGCACTTGAATTCTTCCTTAGCCTTCGTTCTTGCACACTCCTTTGGCACCTTCAAGCTCACTTCCACGTCCACCGTCACCATGATCCGGCACTCGATCAATCATATCTGCAAACATCAACCAAACGAGTGTAGATTCCGAAACTTCCAACACTAGAGCTAAACTACAAAACAAGGGAAAAACTACCTAAAAATGCATGAAAAAATAATCAAAACATGTCCTAAATACTACAACCTATATGCTCTATCACTTGGCCTTTTGTGGTGGAGGGAACGCTTGAGGACTTGGCCTTTTTGAGGGGCCTTAGGTCGTGAGTCTTTTTTGAGCGTCCCTCTTTTATA
Source organism: Polygonum maritimum (assembly GCA_963924305.1). Taxonomy (NCBI): domain Eukaryota; kingdom Viridiplantae; phylum Streptophyta; class Magnoliopsida; order Caryophyllales; family Polygonaceae; genus Polygonum; species Polygonum maritimum. The sequence goes on from OZ002729.1 coordinate 15,545,967, forward strand.
TGAGGTGAAAACTTGTCCACGATCTCTGTGGGTTTGGAGGAGGTTGGTTTGGTTGATTTGGAGAGAGGGGACGATGGGGCTGGACGCTTTAAAAGCTTCTTGGTGGTGACGGTGGGAATTTGAGGAGGTGGGGGAGAGGGACTCGGCAAGCGGTTCTTTAACATTTGAAAAGCTGGGGAGTCCCTTGGGTACATGGGAAAGTCGGGAAGGACTTGGTTATGTAAATCAGGGATGAGGTCAAGAAGGTTACCCAGATGTTCTCCTCCGAATTGAGAGAAGAAGAGAACGTCCTCCATCCGGCCAGGCAAGTCGTGGTAGTTGTTTTTGTGGAGGCCATGGATGACAAAGTGTTCAATGAACTTCTCATAGTTCCTTGTCTTTTCAGCGTCCTGCTTGATGTCTGGTCTATCCATGCGTTCCCTGATCAGCATATAGAGCATTTTGGGCTTCTTATTGATGAAGTCCACTAGAGATTCATTGAGAGCAAAAGGCTTTGGCTTCTCTATGGTGTGGGACTTCACCAATTTCCTCCTCTTACCGCCGGCAGAAGATCGGGCTGCGTTCCATTGTCTTTGAGACATTTTTTGATTGCTTTTAGAGAGAGAAAGTCATCGGAATGCTAGAGAGAGGGCAGAGCAAATTTGAGAGCAGGGAAGTTGTTGAGAGCAATAAATGAATGAGAGCGACTGTTGCATCCTTATATAGAGGAAGCGGTGGCACATTCTGTAATTAACACTGATTTCCTGTGTAACACGTGGCATAACTTCCCCTTTAAGTGTTGAGCAAGAACAACGCTCACTGTTCAAACTTTCAAAAATTCAAATTTCTGACTCTTCAACTTCTTCTCAAAACTGAACTGGCGTCCTCTCTGACAAACCATTGGCGTCCTCTCAAACTTAGCAAAAAATTTACCTCTTCAAGCAAACCAATAACCTTGACAACTGATGAGTTCCGGGATCGGAGGGTCTCACAATTTAAATTTATAAAACCGAACCTCAAATTGTAGTAAAGAGGTAGGGTGTTGAACACACGGGAGTTTGTGCGTCGAGAGTACCCGAAAAGACTAAAAAGAGGAGAAAATTAAGACAAACGAAGGAAAACAAGAGAGATCTCCTCGGACCGACACAGGGTCACTTCGGTCCGAGGTAGGATCGAGGTTGAGTTGCACGGGACCGACGTTGGTGCAAGTCGGGCCCGAGGTTCTGGGTAACTCGGTCTAAGCAAAATAGTAGATCGGTCTTGGGTTTTTGGGTTCCTCCCTCAACTAGACTTGGATATTCTTCCTCAATTCAACCAGTAAGTGTTTGATTCTAGTGAGATCGAGGTTGCTCGCCTCAAATCCCTCCAATCTACACCTCGACCCAAGGGAGCTTTCACTCACCTTCGATGCTAGAGACTTGTCATGGGATAGAGACCACTTTCGCTTACTCTTACCAAACACAAGCTCTAGATCCCTTGCTTTCACAAGAGAATTGAAGCTCAATGAAGAGAGGATTCACAAATCAAGCACTCAAGGCTATGAAATTGGGGTTTTCTACCCAAATCTAGCTAGGGGATTCCCCCATAGCCCAAGACTATGGAATCTACTCCATGTGGTAAGAGAAAAACGAAATCAAAAGAGAAATCAAGCAAAACTCAATCATCAACATCAAATCAAACTTCAATTGCATTCAAACTCAAAGTGTCTACAAAATCCAAGTTCAAATCTACTTGATCAAAGCAAAACAAAGTACAAAACTCACAAATCTTCCTCTCTTCTCCACCGACCTCTCCTTCTCTTCCTTCTTCCTTCTTCTCCTTGCTCTCTAAGCCTTCCTTGAGCCTTTGAGAGTGAAATTGGGTTTGGTGTGTGTGTCCCACTCGTCCCCCTCACACTCCACACTCTCACTTGATCACCAATCACCTCTCTTATCCTTCTCATTGGATTGGGGACCAAGGAATCCCAATTTAGAAAGGGGCAAATGTGGAAAGTTGCTAAAAATATGCCTTGGGGAACAATCTTCTCACACGCCGACTTGGACCGACACGGGATGACCTCGGGCCCGACGTTGGCAACGTCGGTCCCGTTCACTGGACGCTCGATCTCGGGCCCGACGTGGTGTAACTCGGTCCTGGGCCTCGATCCTTGCCTTCTTCCTTGGTTTCCTTTGGTTCCACTTCATTCTTAGCTTGGCTCTTGCACTCCTTGACTTGGCTCCTTCCTTAGCTCTTCGAAATCATCCTCATTCTTGCCATTTTACCTACAAAAACAAACAAACTCGCATAGTTTCCGACTCTTGAAGAAAACCGGGAACTAAGCTAAAAGGGAAACGAAACTAACAAAGAAGGGAATGAAAAACACATATTTACAAAGGAAATCAACTACTAAAACACCTCCAAAATGAGAGACATCAGAATACCCCATACTTAAACTTGTTTGTCCTCAAGCAATAACAAAGTAAGCAAGACCGAAGCACAATCTTCAAGTAAAGCCTCATATGAAAAACAAGTAAGAACAAGTGATAGACATTCAAGCAAGATTACATCATCACACATGATCATGTGTTCAAGGAATAGAGTCAATGCAACAAAGCCTCACTTTAGGTATGTGAAAATGTGTATCACTCATCATGTGTTTAGGCAATGAACACTCAAACTCAATAAACATGCAAGTAAAGACTTTACCATTGAAGATAATATCACCAATTCCTCCACCTAGAGATGCCTATTACAATGAACACAAAGAATATGAACTTGGCTCAATGGAGGTCCTCAAAGAGGTTCCATTCGGCCGGGTTGTAATGGGGCTTTTGGTATTTCTCAAGGTGGGAATCATTTTAGTCTTGTGGTGCTCATAATGGGGATTGAACTTTCTAGTCTCTCACCAAACTCACCAAATTATTCCACTTTCAACTACACTCTCATCCAAAAGACTTTGATTTTCTTCTTTTCTTTCAACTCTCAACCCTCTTTTCACTAACATTCCACTTCATCTTTGCACTAAACTTTTTGTTGGATTTTTCTCACTTTTTCCACTAGGATCGACTTGCACTAACTCGGGCCCGATGTGCACTTTAACTCGGTCGGTGCCCATTTTCTTCACTTAAGCACTTTGCTTTCAATCCACTACTTCTTCCAACATTTCTTTCTTTTTTTTTTTTTTTATACTTCACAAAGATGCACTACCCACTTGATTTATAACTGCATTTTTCGCCCTTCACCAAAGAGAATCTCAACTCTCCAAATACTCTTCCAAACCTCTCACTAAAGTCCAATCCCATAAGGGTCAAGTCATATAGGCTAGGAATCATATTTTTGAGGAGTTTCAAACAAAGGTCTAAGGCTAAAACGGGGCTACAAACAACGGTTTCTCTTCAAGGTAGGATATGGAAGATTTTGTGACTAAATGAAATAAAGTTCAAATCAATGTGACAAAGCATAGAACAATTCTCATATTGGCCTTGGAAAATAGATAAACACCGCAATAACAAGTTTTACTAAGCATGCATGAGCTAATTCACACAAGAAAATGAGGGATATGCAATCATGAACTATCATCCCTAAAATGGCCAAAAATCATCTCACAAGGTTCACTCAAGCTTAGTTGCATCAAAACTCCATCCAAGAACTCATGTGCTCAATAAAAACATGCAAGATATCATATCACATTAAAAGCAACATCCATTTAGAGGCTAAACTATCCAAAAATATGCAAAGGACTTTACATGCTCACATCATCATTAACCTTCATATGGACATCTAAGATGGGAATTCCTAGTCCAAAAACAAAATCTTTTTGACTTTTTCAACCGAAATTTTCAAATTTTTATGGATTTTTGCAAAAATTTCTCAAACCAAAAACAAACTCATCCATTCATGCCATAAAATCGATCATCATTCTCATACATGTCATGCCACAATCCAAAATGAAACATCCTTTAAACAAAAAACAAACAACCTACACATGGAACTAATGAGCAACTAACCCACCCCATACTTAAAATTTTGATGTCCCCATCAAAAAGAAATCAAAACTCAAAAGTAAAGAGAAGAGTAGAGAAAGCTCACAATTCCTTATTCTTAAATGGCATTTTTGAGGCTTAGTTTGGAGGGTGGCCACGGTGTTGTCTCCTTTGAATCCGGGCGTGCCGCTCTCGCTCATACACTTGATCGTTGAAGGGATCTTGGCTTGGCGGTTGTAGTGGTGGCGCGGGAGGTGTCCATTGGTCTTCACGGGATGAGAAATTCCCGGACATCCACTCGTTGAAACTAGCTTGCATGGTCCACCTTTGATCCTCGGACGCCCTCAAGTCCTCCACCTCACGTCTTGTGTAGGCGAGGTTGCGGTTCACCTCATCAAATCGTACTTGGAAGTTCTCTTGGTGTTGGAAAAGTTGTTGTTGGAAGTTGAGTTGGTGCGCTTCTTGGAGCATTGATTGTTGTTGAAGTTGGAGATGCGACAATTGGTTTGCCAAGAAATTCATGTCCACCGATTGGTTAGGCTCGGGGAACACCATCCCGGGGCCGTACCATTGGGCATACCCCTCATATCCTCCATAGCTAGGTGGTACTTGATGTCCTCCACTTCCCTCACCCCGCTCGAAGTGGCTCGGGACCGGATCGGGCAAGAACACGTCGGACCGACGTTGATGGACATCGGGCCCGACGTAGGATGCTCCTCGGTCCAAGAGAGTTGGGGCGTGGTCGGTGAGCAAATGTTGGTAACCACCGTCTTCTTCTTCTTCTTCACCTCCCGGCGCGTCCACCTCCATGTCGTCTCTCCTTACAAACTCATAACGGTTGGGCTCTTCCTCTTCGGTGTCCGGGGAAGCTTGAGGTGTAGTGAAACGGATGTGTTGAGGTCGTCTCCTAACCTCAAGTGTCCCCTCCGGCTCTCCATAAGGATTGACATTCCCCGCCCACACTTGATACCAATTGTAGTAACAGGTGAGGTCGAAGAGTCGAGACTCCAAAGGAACATGCACGTTGTTGAAGTTGGAGTGCGGAGCTAGGTAAGTAGAGGCGCCGGTCACTAGCTTCTCCTTGATAATGTTGGCCTTCTTGAAGTACTTCAAGTCCATGAACTCCACACCATTTGGGGCCGGTGTGTAGGTAGACAAGTCCACCTCAAGACGGTGAGCTAACCGGGCAATCATACCTCCGAAATAGATCCATGAAGAACTTTGGAAGTCCCTCACCATCTTCACCCATTCCCATGTGAGGTTCATCGGCTTCTCATTCTCAAACAACATCTCATAGAGAATCATGGCCTCCTCCTTCATTGGTTTACTCAATTCATGCCTTGCAAAGATAGAACACCCCAAGGCTCGGATCATGACTCGGAAGAGCGGGCTTGCAATCTCATTCGTTGATGCTCCTTTCCTCATCTCGCTCTTCCCGGCCAAAAACTTCCAAAGCTAATCAACCTTCTCATTGTCAACATAAGCCTCCTCTCTCGTAAATGGGAACCCGAAGTAGGTGGCCAAGTTCCGGAGAGAGAGTTCTTGCAATTCGTTGCCCATTTGGAAGGAAATCATGCCTTCACTCTCGGGTCCCTCATATGAGCACTTGAATGTCGCCATGAACTCGGACGTCAAGGCGGGGTAATGAGTGTTGTTCCACCTTAGCAAGACACTAAGCCCAATGTGATTATAGCACCGAGCAAGAGCTTCATCCATGTTCATCTTTTGAATTGACTCCCAATCTAACCACCGAGTGTGGTGAGATAAACCCATGAGACGCTCATACTCTCTAGCATCATCCTCATCCTCAATACGCACATCATCCATTCTTTGGACTCTCTTGGACGACTTCTTGGACTTCTTAGTGGCTTTCTCCATATTAGAAGAAGATGCTCGGGTAGACATGATACCTACACACAATCAAAACCAAAGAACTACAAGATAAAATCCATACAATCCACAAAAACACAAGCTTCCATCACAAACAACTTATCATGCAAAGAGATAACCCCATACTTGAACTTAACACACTCAATCCACAAAATTCAATCATGCATGAAGTAAGATTCTCATATCAATGGTCAAGCCTCAAATCATTTCATGAATAGCATGCTATAACCAACATTCAAGAGCAAGAAATCTTAAAATCACACAAAAGAAGCTCGAAAAACGTCGGACCGATATGCAAACAACAACGGGCCCGAGGTTGGGGACCTCGGTCCGAGTTACTGGACCGACTTCGAACATCGGTCCCGAGGTACTGGGTACCTCGGACCGAATCCATTCCGACTTCTCATCCTAGATCTATCCACAAAACTCATAATCATGCCCCTAAAATCCAAATTCTACCATCAATCAATATCAATCGAAGTTCTAAGTGGGATTTAGCAACAATTAAGCACAAATTTCACAATGCATGCAAATCACCATGGATGCTCAAGGTTCAAGCTCACTCAATCATGGCATATCTCAAATCTAGCAATGAAAGCATGAAATTCACAAAGAATCAAGTAGAGATTGAGATTCACATACCAAATATGAAGAAAACAAGAACTTCTAGCAATCAACTCTTAGAACTCAAATTTTCCTCTTCTAGATCTAGAAGAAGAATGTTGATCTATGGGATTTGGGTGGGATTTTTGGCTTTTAGTTCAATGTTTGGGTATGCTAGGGGATGGATCGAGATCTTGTGGTGAGGTTGCTTGAGGATCGACTATGGTGGGGGGGGAAAGATCGATTTTGGGGTTTTGAGAGAGAATTGGGTATTTTGGGAAAGTAGTTATGGGGATGGTGATGTTAGGTAAGAAAAAAGGCTCTTAAATGGGGAAGAAGACAAAGGTGGGTCAAGAGGGTATAGTAGGAATTTCCACAAGGTCAAGGTCCAACATGGGTCGGCATACTTGGACCGACGTCGGGCACCTCGGGCCCGAGGTACTGGGTACCTCGGTCCTACCCGATTTTGGTTCCTAAAATTCCCACGCCTTGGTTACTTCTATCCACAAGTTCTTGCATCATTTCCACTAGTACCACACATGCTAATGAAGCTCACACAACACATATTTCTACAAAATACAAGCTAGAGAAGAGATTAGGACTAATCTAAACTAAGACAAAAAGAAACAAGCTAGAAACTACGAAAATGAATCTATCAAACCCGGGTTGCCTCCCGAGGAGCGCTTCTTTAACGTCATTAGCTTGACGTCTAACCTCTACCCTTCAAGGAGGGTGAAAAACGGTGAATTGATCCTCCTTGCTATGGACATCTCCACAATCCTCGTAGCCAAAATGCCACCATTTGTATTTGATGAAAGTGTGGCATCCATCATCCTCCAAAGTGTAGTTTGGCATCTCTTGCATCTTCTCGTCTTGCATCTTATCACCTACATCACAAAAGTCTAAAGAATTTCTAGGAGACTCTATGACATCATAACTCAACTCATCTTGCAAATCATCTAAGCAAAGATAATCATCTCCTAAATCCTCTTTCAAATCATCTAAGCACATGAAAGAATCTCCCACATCAAAAGGATATAGATTAGGATACTCTTCATGATTTGGTGGGCTATCTCCATCTCTTGTCTCATCATGAATTTGAACATCGACCATGTCATGGTCTCTCAATGGTGCTTCCTCTCTTGTGGACTCCAACTTCTCCCTCTTGCATTTGGCATTTTCCTCTAGTTTCAAGATCGCTAGTGCATCCGGTTCATTAAGGGCCTTGTTGAAATGGAACTCCACTTTCTCCTCTCCAATCTCGAAGGTTACTTTCCCATTCCTCACGTCAAACTTGGCACTCGCCGTGGCTAAAGACGGCCTCCCGAGAATAATGGGCACCATCGGATCCTCTTTCATGTCTAAGATCACAAAATCATCGGGCACAAAATATCTTCCCACTCTAACCGGGACGTCATCAAGAATTCCGGTGGCCTTTGTTGAAGAACCATCGGCCATGGTGAGACTCATATCAACCGGCTCCATATTTCCGAGGTTAGCCCTTCTCCATATGCTCATGGGCATAACCGAAATACTTGCTCCTAGATCACAAAGAGCTTTGAAGTTTTGGGATCCAATCCCTATGGTGATGGCAAATCTTCCGGGATCACCAAGCTTTTGAGGTAGCTCCAATATCTTCACCTCGTCTTGCATCTCAACAATTGACCTCTTCTTGCTCAAGATTTCCTTCAAGAACTTTGCATAAGATGGCATCTCACTTAGAGCATCGGTGAAAGGGATGCTGATGTTCAAGCCTTGCAAAAGCATCAAGAACCGCTTGAACTTGCCCTCAACAATCCCCTTGGGCTTCTTCATAGGATATGGAAGAGTAGTGCCACCTCGCTTCTTGCTTGGATCGATCTTTCTCAACATTTCCACCTTGGACCGACGTTGGAAGTACCTCGGGACCGACTTCAGGGACATCGGTCCCAGGGCAAAGATCATCTAGGCACGTCGGGCCGACTTCAGGGCAAGTCGGGCCCGAGTTGGGTTCAACCTCGGTCCACTCCAGGGGACTTCCTCCGTCTATAGGATCGACATCTGGGGACGTCGGGCCCGAGGTGCTGGGAACCTCGGTCCGACTCTCTTCTCTTGATTTTGGAACTTGTGGCTCGGGCAAACTCCGTCCACTCCTCAATCCTATGGCACGAACTTCGTTTTGTTGTTGTGGGGCACGGGGATTCTCCTCGGGTCGGCCCGGGAGTCTCCCTTCCTCTCTTGGAAGTTGATTCGCCATGTGAACAAATTGGTTGTCCACTTGCCTTCCCCAAACTCCCAACTCCTTGAATTGATCATCAAACTTCCTCTCCATGTTGGTAACTTGATTCTTCAAATCTTGAGCCCATGGTGGTGCTTGCTCATAGAAACCGGGAGGTCGGTATGGTGGTTGTTGGGCTCTTGGCTCGTTGTTGTTGAAGTTGTTGTTATAGCCACTAGCTTGCCCTTGATTCCACCTTCCTCCATTGTTGAAATTGGATCTTCCTCCGAAATTTCTTTGGACATAATGAGCCTCCTCAATTTGCTCCGCCAATCGAACTTGGCGCTCATTTGGGCATTCTTGAGCTCCATGCTTCAAAGAACCACACTCTTCACATGCTCTTGTGGTTTGTTGGGCATAACTCATCTTCCTCCTCATCTTGTTCAATTCATCCTCCAAGAATTGGATCTTCACATCTTTGTCCACCTCTTCACTTTTGGGATCGTAGAGCTTCTTCGGACCTTCTCTATGGACTCTAGCTTCCTTGCTCACATTGCTAGTACCATACATCGCCTCATAATCTGTGAGTTTGTCCAACAACTCCCATGCTTGTTCCGGCGGCAAGTCAATGAACCCACAATCGGTATGGAGGTTCAATTTGTCCTTTGTGGCGGTGTTGATCCCTTGGAAGAAGATGTCTTGAAGGACGTAGGGTTGTTGACCATGTGTCGGACACGCCCTCAACATCTCCTTGAATCTATCCCACGCCTCGAAAAGTGGCTCATGAGCTCCTTGTTGGAAACTAGCAATCTTCCTTCTAAGCTCCGTCGTCTTGGTGGGCGGGAAGAACTTCATCAAGAATGCTTCATTTAGGGCCCTCCATGATGTGATGGATCGAGGTGCTTGACTTTCCAACCAATGCAAAGCCTTGCCTCCCAAAGACCACTTGAAGGCTTTGAGTAGCACGTACTCAAGTGTCTCATCATCCGTGGAAATGGTCTCACAAAGGTCCTTGAATTGCTTCACATGCTCGATCGGACACTCATTCGGCCTCCCTTGGAATTGCTCTCTCTTGATGAGTGAGATAAATTGAGTTTTTATCTCAAAATTCCTTGACACCTCCGGCAAGACGATGGCCGGCTCCGGGACCTTCAACTCCGGATGCATGTATTGTCTAGCATTCCGGGGTTGAGTGTTTATTTGGGCCTCCAACCTTATCCTTTGCTCCCTCTCTCTACGGGCCTCGGCATCTCGATTTGCCATCTCAATTTGCATTCGAGCCATGTCGGCTCTCATCCTCTCAAACTCCTCATCTCGGGCTTGGTCCGCCATCCTCTTCTTCTTGCGGGCTTGCCTTAGAATACTCTCCGGGTCACACACAAAGTCGAGCTCAAGGGTTCCTCGGACGGAACTAGCTCGCATGCACCTACAACCAAAGACACAAACAAAAACCAAATCAAAACAAACAAGGGGTTTGGGCTAGTCCCTCACCCAAATCACTACCAAAATCAAAGACTCAACAAAGATGGGTACCTCGAACAAGTAGAACTCCCCGGCAACGGCGCCAAAATTCTGATGAGTTCCGGGATCGGAGGGTCTCATATTTAAATTTATAAAACCGAACCTCAAATTGTAGTAAAGAGGTAGGGTGTCGAACACACGGGAGTTCGTGCGTCGAGAGTACCCGAAAAGACTAAAAAGAGGAGAAAATAAAGACAAACGAAGGAAAACAAGAGAGATCTCCTCGGACCGACACAGGGTCACTTCGGTCCGAGGTAGGATCGAGGTTGAGTTGCACGGGACCGACGTTGGTGCAAGTCGGGCCCGAGGTTCTGGGTAACTCGGTCTAAGCAAAATAGTAGATCGGTCTTAGGTTTTTGGGTTCCTCCCTCAACTAGACTTGGATATTCTTCCTCAATTCAACCAATAAGTGTTTGATTCTAGTGAGATCCAGGTTGCTCGCCTCAAATCCCTCCAATCTACACCTCGACCCAAGGGAGCTTTCACTCACCTTCGATGCTAGAGACTTGTGATGGGATAGAGACCACTTTCGCTTACTCTTACCAAACGCAAGCTCTAGATCCCTTGCTTTCACAAGAGAATTGAAGCTCAATGTAGAGAGGATTCACAAATCAAGCACTCAAGGCTATGGAATTGGGGTTTTCTACCCAAATCTAGCTAGGGGATTCCCCCATAGCCCAAGACTATGGAATCTACTCCATGTGGTAAGAGAAAAACGAAATCAAAAGAGAAATCAAGCAAAACTCAATCATCAACATCAAATCAAACTTCAATTGCATTCAAACTCAAAGTGTCTACAAAATCCAAGTTCAAATCTACTTGATCAAAGCAAAACAAAGTACAAAACTCACAAATCTTCCTCTCTTCTCCACCGACCTCTCCTTCTCTTCCTTCTTCCTTCTTCTCCTTGCTCTCTAAGCCTTCCTTGAGCCTTTGAGAGTGAAATTGGGTTTGGTGTGTGTGTCCCACTCGTCCCCCTCACACTCCACACTCTCACTTGATCACCAATCACCTCTCTTATCCTTCTCATTGGATTGGGGACCAAGGAATCCCAATTTAGAAAGGGGCAAATGTGGAAAGTTGCTAAAAATATGCCTTGGGGAACAATCTTCTCACACGCCGACTTGGACCGACACGGGATGACCTCGGGCCCGACGTTGGGAACGTCGGTCCCGTTCACTGGACGCTCGATCTCGGGCCCGACGTGGTGTAACTCGGTCCTGGGCCTCGATCCTTGCCTTCTTCCTTGGTTTCCTTTGGTTCCACTTCATTCTTAGCTTGGCTCTTGCACTCCTTGACTTGGCTCCTTCCTTAGCTCTTCGAAATCATCCTCATTCTTGCCATTTTACCTACAAAAACAAACAAACTCGCATAGTTTCCGACTCTTGAAGAAAACCGGGAACTAAGCTAAAAGGGAAACGAAACTAACAAAGAAGGGAATGAAAAACACATATTTACAAAGGAAATCAACTACTAAAACACCTCCAAAATGAGAGACATCAACAACCGTCCCTGTGATCACCATGCGAACCATTTGAGAACAAAGCAAGTACGTCCCGCAAAAGAAAAATATGAAGCTCATAGGACGCTTTTGCATAGTTCTCGGCTAGGGTAAGCTTAGAGTTCCCATCATTTTGGCTTATAATGCGGGTTGGGTGATCAGGGATACTCTTTTCAAGACAAATAGAGAAAATTTGAATGGCGTTCCAAAGTAGCAAACACATGAAGTTTTAGACTAGCGTCCTTGCAAATATGAATTCAATGCATAACAGTCCTTAAACACTTAGAATCTACTAAACATAGCCGATCATTGAGGGAATAGTAGAACGGGACTTGCTACTTAAAAGTTATCATCCCCAAGAGCAACCTCAGATGCTCATAGGGACGTCTATCAAGTGCCTTAGTGAAAATATCAGCTATTTGGTCTTCAGTCCTTACATGCTCCATACTAATAAGTCCTAGTTCAACATTATCACGCAAGAAATGATGCCTTATATGAATATGCTTTGTGCGTGAATGAAAAACAGGATTCTTAGAAATTTCAATAGCACTTGTGTTATCACAACGAATGGGAATAGTTTCAAGATTGATACCGTAGTCCTCAAGTTGATATTTGATCCAGATGACTTGTGAACAGCACGAGGCAACAGCAACGTACTCGGCTTCCGCAGTTGAAAGCGCCACAGAGTTCTGTTTCTTAGATCCCCATGAGACTAAGCATGAACCAAGGAACTGTGCCATTCCTGAAGTGCTTTTTCTATCAATCACATGACCAGCATAATCAGTGTCCGAGTAGCCAACAAGCTTGAAGGACGTCTTCCTAGGGTACCAAAGACAAAGATCGTCGCATCCTTTGAGGTAGCGAAAGATCCTCTTGACTTCTTGCATGTGGGACTCCTTTGGATTCGCCTGGAAACGTGCACACAAGCAAACGACAAACATGCATGATATCTGAACGGCTTGCGGTCAAATAGAGCAAAGAGCCAATCATTCCTCTGTAAAGCTTTTGATCAACGTCCTTCCCTTGTTCATCTGCGTAGAGACGCGAATTTGGAGAACAAGGGGTTGCAACAGGCTTGGACGAGTTCATCCCGTACTTCTCAAGCATTTCTCGGACATATTTTTGTTGGTGAATACGCGTCCCTTCCTTGAGTTGGTTGATTTGAAGTCCCAAGAAGAAATTGAGTTCTCCAATGAGGGACATCTCAAACTCACTACTCATTAAGGACTTGAACTCATCTACATGTTTCATGTTAGTACTACCAAAGACTATATCATCAACATAGACATGGGCAATTAAAATGTCCTTGTGAACTTTCTTTATGAACAAAGTTTTATCAATTGAACCTCTTGTGTACCCATGGGACAAAAGAAAGGACGCAAACCTGTCGTACCACGCACGAGGGGCTTGCTTAAGTCCATAGAGCGCTTTGTCCAAGTAGTACACATGATCTGGGTGAGATGCGTCCTCGAAGCCAGACGGCTGAGCAACATACACTTCCTCCTTCAGTTTTCCATTGAGAAAGGCAGTCTTGACGTCCATCTGAAATAACTTGAATCCTTTGTGAGCGGCAAAGGCAATAAGGAGACGGACGGCATCAATTCTAGCAACAGGAGCAAATGTTTCATCATAGTCTATGCCTTCCTCTTGCTTGAATCCTTGAGCCACCAGTCTTGCCTTGTTCCTTGGCACACGTCCACTTTCATCAAGCTTATTTTAGAACACCCATCGCGTCCCTATGATATTTTTGCCTTTGGGACGAGGGTCCAAACTTTGTTCCTTTCAAACTGATTGAGTTCTTCTTGCATTGCTTGAATCCAGCCAGCGTCCTACAGTGCTTCCTTGATGTTCTTTGGTTCTATCATAGACACAAAGGCATTAACAGCACAGAAGGCCAAATTTGCACTTTGGGACTTGCTTGCAGCTGACCTAGTTTGAACTCCTTGAGAAGGATCGGAGACAATTTGAGAAGTTGGGTGGTCCCTAGAGAAGCGGGACTCCCTTTGAAATAATTGAACAAATCTTGGATCAATATCTCCATCAGAATCATCACTATCATCTTGTGCATCGTCCTCAGTGTGTTCCCCCTCAGAGAGAGCGTCCACACCTTGACGTTGCTCGCCTTGTTGACTTGATTCAGCCACATCTTGTTGAACTGGAGATTCACTTCGAGAGGGAACTCCCTGAACAACACTAGGAGCGTCCACTGAGACTTCTTCAGGATTTGGAGTAGCGTCCTTAGGAACATAGTATTTTCCAGAGGACCAATCTTCAACTTCGTCTTCAGAGTCGTCCTGCTGTTGTGAAGAAGAGCGTTCTTTCTTACTTTGTTTTTCTTTGTGAGAAGAACTCTCTTTGAACACAACATGAATACTCTCTTCAAGCTTTAGAGTCCTTTTGTTGAAAACTCTATATGCTTTGCTGGTGAGAGAGTACCCAAGGAATATGGCTTCATCACTCTTTGCATCAAACTTTCCAAGTCGTTCTTTGTCGTTGTTGTGGACAAAGCACTTGCATCCAAAAACTCTGAGATAGTCCACGCGAAGCTTCCTTCCATTCAACAACTCATAGGACGTCTTCTTCAGTAGAGGACGGATCATGGCACGATTGATGATGTAGCAAGCTGTAGCAATAGCTTCCGCCCAGAAGTACTTGGGGACGCCATTTGCTAGCAGCATAGTTCTTGCCATATCCTCAAGCGTCCTATTCTTTCTTTCCACAACTCCATTTTGTTGAGGAGTCCTTGGAGCTGAGAAGTTGTGGGAGACGCCATGTTGATCACAGTAGGCCAGGAACTTTGAGTTCTGGAACTCCGTCCCATGGTCTGATCTTATGGCTTTTAGAGGCGTCTCAAGGGCAACTTCCACTTGTTTGATGAAGACTTTGAACGCGTTGAAGCAATCTGCTTTTGACACTAAGAAAAGAACCCAAGTGAATCGAGAAAAATCATCTACAAGAACGTAAATGTACCTCTTTCCACCGTAGCTCAACGTCTTCATTGGTGCACAAAGATCCATATGGAGAAGTTCCAAAGGCTTCTTTGTACTGACTTCATTTTTGGACTTGAAGGACGTTCTTGTTTGCTTCCCTTTGATACAGGCTTCACACTGTTCAATTTTCTCATGATCAATTCAGGGAAGTCCTTTCACAAGGTTTCTTTGGTGTAGCTTGAGGATTGTGCTTAGTCCAGTATGGCCAAGACGGCGATGCCAGAGGTCAACGTCCTCCTTTGAAACAGATAGGCACAATTCTGATTTAGGCTTGAACTTCTGGTTGAAGATGTAAACATTGTTCTGGCGTACTCCTTTGAGAACAACTTTGTTTGACTTCTTGTTGATGACAAGGCATTCCTTTGAGTCAAATGTGACTAGATTTTCACCTTGATTACACATTTGAGAGACGCTAAGGAGATTGAAGCCAAGTCCTTCAACAAGACTGACATTGGTTGCTTTGATGGACGGATTGAGAATGGCAGTTCCCGTCCCTTTGATCTTTCCCTTGCCCTTGTTGCCAAACGAGACAGTTCCTCCCGTGGCACTATTTTGGATAGAAGTGAGATGGATCTTGCTTCCTGTCATATGATTTGAGGCGCCACTATCAATGATCCACGAGCGTCCCCTGACTTCCACCTGCCAAAACAAAGTTAGTGTTTGGCGACCAAGGCAAGGTGTTCCTTACCTGGTTCGTTACAGTAATAGAACTCTGGTTCTGGCAAATAGTCATTCAAATGAACATCATTTGAAATAGCATGCTTTCGAAAAGAATTCCTAGAACGTCTAGGACGCCTAGGATTAGCCTTAGGGACGGACTTATCATTTTCAATGTTAGTCCTAGCAGCTTTTCCACTTTCAATATCTTCCTTGAGTTTTAAACAATCATATTTGAAGTGGTCTCCTTGTCCACAGTATCAGCACATCCTATAGTAAGTACCAAGGTAGTACTTCTTATTGGGACGTTGGATTTTGTTCTCTTTCATTCTTTGAGTATTGCAGACTTTAGAACCTTCCCCCTTAGCAATTTTCTTATAGATCCTATGACTAGTGGAGTTAGTGTAGTAGTCCTCTTGACCTTTCTCTCCACTCTCTAGGACTCTAATTCTCTCAAGAAGATTCTTGGTTTTCTCCCTTTCAAGTTCAAGTTCTGAAGTTTTGCTTGCCTCAAAGTCGCTAGGTAGAGAGTTCCTAGTGTCAGACTCATAACCTCGTCCTCTCTTGGCTGGGACAAAAACCAGTGGTCTAACTTCCTCAATGATAGGATTCTTTCCTAACACCTTCACTTCTTCCCTAAGCTTAGCGTTCTCTAGTTTAAGACACATCACTTCGGTTTTTAGGGATTTGCTTTCTTCACATGAAGACTCTAGTTGCAAAGACACTGTAGCACAGTTCTCACATTCAACCATAATATTTTCAATTTCAAGTTCAAGTTCATCCATTCTTTGTTTCATTGCAATACTTTCTTCCATGATTTTACCAATGAGTTTAATAAGCTTTGATTTTGAACATCTTTCTAAGGAATTCATCATGGATTCATGTGTTACCTCTGGTTCCTTTTCTGAGGCGTCCTCTTCAACAGCTGAGGCGTCCTCCATAGCCATGTACGCCACTTGTTCATCAGGTTCTGAGGCGTCCTCAATAGCTATGTACGCATCCTGTTCATCAGGTTCTTCATCATCATCAGAACTAACATTATCCCATGCAGCTGAGCACGCTCCAAAGAGAGCTTTTGTCTTCATTTCCTTTGAGGACATACTTGTAGTACACTTCTTGGCAAAATGTCCTTTCTTGTTACATTTGTAGCAAGTAAGTTCTTTCATTTCTGCCTCTGTGTACTTGGGACTTTCCTTCTTGTATGGCATCTTGTGTTTGTTGATGTATTTGCTCCTTTTACCATAGATGCGGAGAGCCTTGTACAGAAGAGCAAGTTCTTCCTCTTCATCAAGCTCTTCCTTTGACTTGCTTTCTTTTTCTTTTAACGCTTGGACGCGCATCTTTTCACGGTTCTCGTTCTTGTTGGCTTCCACCATCAAGGAAAGTTCTCTTTGGCGACGCAAATACTCAGCGTACTCTAGTGTTGTTGATGCCAAAGCAAGGTCTGTTTGTGGATTCCGTCCTAGCTTAGCCATGTCAGAGTTCCTTCTTGCTTCATACTGCCTTAGCTTCCCATAGATTTCTTCCATATCAAGCGTCTTGTTGGCTGTATTCTCTTTGAAGGTTGTTCTATCAAAGTTCCAGATTCCAGTCAACCCATTGATGACTACTTGAACTCTGTTCCTCATTGAGACTTCAGCTTCTGGGACGCCCAAGTTTCTCATTTTGGTGACAAGGGCTTCAAAAATGGTAGGAGTAGTCTTTGACCGTTTCATTCGGCAGCATTCTGAAGGCATAGAACTCCCTTTTGATTTGTAGCTGGACGTCCTCCTTCATGTCAGCCGTTCCTACATGGAATTTTCAAGAGCTCCCATTGTAGTTTGGCTGTTGCCAAATTGCTAACTCTGGTGGCGTCCCTTTCACAGAGGGACGCTTGAAGGAAGCATATTGCCTTAGCATTTGTTTCCATCAGCTTGAATTCATCAGGACACCACTCGTCCTCTTTGTCAGCTTTGTCAGCAGGGACTTTGAGGTCACCCTTCATGATAACGTTCCAGCACTGATAGTTCTGACTTCTACAGAAATTTTCAATTCTGATCTTCCAGCGGTTAAAGTTGCGGTCCGTCAGGCGCGGAGGCTTCACAAAAGAGATTCCAATAGGTTCCATGTCCATCTTTTACCTGCAACTCAACAAAATCTAGAGCGCCTGCTCTGATACCAATTGTTGGATCGTTAGTAACTGAGGGACGTCCTTTATGTAGATAAAGGCGTCCTTGGTCAGACGTCCCTACGAGGGGTAGGGGCGTCCTTTGGTTATGCAGCGGAATAAAATACTAAACAAGTAAAAGTGAACGCAATGAATTATAGAGGAACCACTCAAGACCAAGTAGTCCTTGAGTGTAAACCTCTACCTCCTTGGAGGATTTTTGAATAGCTTTTCCTTTATATTAAACGTCCTTACAGTTGTACTGGCGAGTCTTTACAGTTCTCTAGCACTTAGCTTTTCTTCCTAAGTCCACTAGTAAAGGACTCCTCTAAGCCTACAACTTGAGCGAGTTTAATCTTATAAAGGACTCTATCCCTACGTCCTACAATACTTCGTAGGACTCTCTCTTTCTTTTTTGGGTTTTTCTGAGTACAAACAGTTTTGTGGTTTGGGTTACAATTCTCACTCGATCTAACACAAGCCTAGAACAGTTCTTGGGAGTTCTTGAGCTTGTTCTTCGTGTTCTTGAGTGAGTCGCTTTGCTCTGATTCTCTCTGAATATTCTCTGAAAGCGTTAACGTCACAATAAATGCTTTGGGCTATTTATAGGACTTGGGGAAGGGCGTCTTTCTCTTCTGACGATCATGCCCTTCGTGGACGTGGCTACAGGATCTTCCTCCACGTATTAGGGTGGTGATGAGGAAGCTCTCTGTATCCAGCTGTGTGTGATGAACTCCGCTACAGGATCTGCCGCCACGTGTTGATGAACTCTGCAACAGGATCGTCCGCCACGTAGTGTTGGACTCCGCTACAGGATCGGTCTCCACGTGTCCTTAGATGATCAAATGTTGTCGAGTGATGTCATCCTGTCGGCTAGAGAGTAAGGACGCTTGTTTTGCGTTCCTACTTGCTTGGGACTCCGTCCTTGCTCAAGTAGTCTCTTTGACTCGGGCAAAGTCGTTGTTCCCTTATCAAAAATAAATCCCAAACATGCAAACAAAAGTATAGTAGGCAAGCAAGGGGTCGAACCCAAAGGAATCAGTTTTTATTCAAATTTTAGTGGTTTTCATGCAAATAATCAAAAGGGGTTTTTGAAGGTTGGTTTCAATCAAAGTTATCAAGGAGAGTTTATCCAATCAATTCCACTTTATTAATCTGTTGATCATGAATTCATCCACCTCTTTATATGCTTAGGTCAATTCCAATCCCAATCATTAGAAATCGCAAGTCCACGGTCCAAGCAATTCTATAACCCTAGGCAATGACGCTTAACCTAGAATTAGCATAGAGCACAGGGTGACTCGGGCAAAGTCGTTGTTCCCTTATCAAAAATAAATCCCAAACATGCAAACACAAGTATAGTAGGAAAGCAAGGGGTCGAACCCAAAGGAATCAGTTTTATTCAGATTTTATGGTTTTCATGCAAGTAATCAAAAGGGGGGTTTTGAAAGTTGGTTTCAATCAAAGTTATCAAGCAGGGTTTATCCAATCAATTCCACTTTATTAATCCGTTGATCATGAATTCATCCACCTCTTTATATGCTTAGGTCAATTCCAATCCCAATCATTAGAAATCGCAAGTCCACGGTCCAAGCAATTCTATAACCCTAGGCAAGGACGCTTAACCTAGAATTAGCATAGAGCACAGGGATAATAGGAAATCAAATCATGCAATCAAGCTACGAGTCTCATGCACAACTTAACCATTGAATACTCTTCCCTAAACTAGTCCACGGTCCTAGAATAGAGTTGTTCCGAGAATAGGAAAGATGCATAGACAACAACCAATCCTAATTCAAACAATAGATCTAAGTCAATCAAACAAGTTGATCAGGCTCATAAAATCAAACATAGATCATGGGATGAAGCACAAGAGTATCAATAAAGACCTAAGGATAAAGAGATTACCAGAATTTCACAACTTCATAATAAAGCTTCCTTGATTGAATAAACTCCAAAGGAGAGTTAGTTCTCCATTACAAAGAAAACTCTAATCTTTATTGAATTACAATTGATTGACAAATATTGGATATCTTAAAAACCTAGAACGGTTCCCCTTATATAGCCCCAAGGATCAACCTTTTCGGACTAAACAAGATAGGAAACCGAAAGATAAGAAAGGAAACAAGATAGAA
Organism: Polygonum maritimum; assembly: GCA_963924305.1. Lineage (NCBI taxonomy): Eukaryota > Viridiplantae > Streptophyta > Magnoliopsida > Caryophyllales > Polygonaceae > Polygonum > Polygonum maritimum. The sequence continues at coordinate 15,565,548 of OZ002729.1, forward strand.
ACGGTGAAATCTCGCCCGTCTAGAAGTCGGCTACCACCGCGACCGCGGCACCACCACCGCGCCCGCGGAGGCCTTCACTTGGTCAAATCCTAGGTCAGCTTCTACCGCGACCGCGCCATAGGCAACGCGTCCGCGGCCTTCATGACCTTGGTTGGTTCGCTCCTTCACGCCACCGCGCCCGCGTCATAGACAACGCGACCGCGATATCCATGCAGTGGCGAAACTTCGTCTTTAAGCTCTTTAACTTTTGATTCTTCATGTCTTGTGTCTTCGGTCTTGATATTACAATAACGCACAAATCTAACCTAAACACACTCAATATAGCTCTAAAATACAAGAGTTATCCTATACAAAGTAGGCCGAATCAAATTCCCCCATACTTAGATCTTGCTCGTCCTCGAGTAAGCTCAAAACAAATACAACAAGAAAGCACATCTAAGATCTCAGGAAATACAAGGGAAGATAAAAACACTCAGCTCACAACCCGAACCCAAAAATATAGAGAAATCATGAGCATAAAACAATGAAGCTCAAACACACACCTCACAACAAAGATATATCACTCAAGCTCTAAAAACATGAAAGAGAGCAACCTAGGATCTACCCAAATCTAACATGTAAGCCCCAAAGTCCCCAAGCAAGAATGATCCTAAAACACTCAAATTTTTCCGCTCAATTCTGCTTAGGCGCCCTTTCGGGTTTTCACCTAACCGCTCTTTTCATTTTTCTATAGGTGTGCTCACAAATACTCACAACTCTCATGAACCTCATATTTCCCCAGCCTAATGCTGGTCCGGGTTACCTGCTTATTACCTGAGCCGCCCTTTCGGGTTTTCGACTCATCCCAGGATTTATATGCCTTTTTTCAATTTTTTATGGCTCTTTCTATCTTTTTCTTTTTCTTTTCTCTCTGTAATATGCAAAAAGTATGGTGCAAGTGCTCCATGAAAAGAAGAAAATCAAAAATCTGAAGCAAATGTCTAGCTATACTAACTAGGATAAGCGAATGCGAGTACTCCTTCCCCCATACCCCCCATACGTAAATCCTTCATTGTCCTCAATGAAGCAAAGAGAAAGGATAGAAGCAAGGAGAAAGGTATATCAGAAGACTCACAAACGATGAAGAGGGGTGGAATGGAAGAACTCTTCATATGTGGTAGATAGAAACACTTTGTAACTCCAATCGGTAGCCAAACCGCGGGCGCGACACCAAGGGCGCGGGCACGGAATTCATGCAGAGAGCAAAGTCATCATCGGAAGATGCCGCGGGCGCGAGTGATGAGGCGCGGGCGCGGGACTCATGCACGAACAATGTCTTGACTTCGTCTCGAAAAACGTGATGTGTAGGGAACCCGTGTATCTTGGCTAGTCTCCTTGGAAGATGGATCAATACTCGAACTCAAGCCGTGGAGATGAAATCCCGGGGAAACAAAGCTCCCCTATACGTAGGGTTTACACATAGCCAAAGGATGGAAAGTACAAAGGTGGATGGAAAGAAGAAATAGAAGGTGGGAAGATAGAAAATGGAATAGGATGGACATAGATGGATGGAAAATATAGAGGTAGAATTGTCTCTTTTTTTTTCCAATTTTTTTTTTTTTACGAGCTAAAACCGAGACGCAGTATGGTTGCCGCGAACACGGGCTAGTACCTGTTCGTCGGGGCGCGCTGACGATCCACCGCGGGCGTGGCCAAGGAGGCGTGGGCGCGGTTTCACGCCAGGCGAGTCCTTTCGGACCTAGTACCTGCATGTTAGCTAAAAACACAAGCAAATCCTAAGCTAGGAATGGAAAAAACAATCTATCTAATCCTTGGGTTGCCTCCCAAGCAGCGCTTTTGTTTAACGTCGTTGGCTCGACGTGGATACGATCAATACGGGTCCTCATCAACATCAATTCGGACCGTGTTGCCACCATGAGATATGGAAAGTGATCCATTGACAACGTCAATGACCGTGTTGGCGGTTTTCATGAAAGGACGACCAAGTAAGAGAACCGGATCGTACCGCCCTTCACCTATCTCCATCACATAGAAATCTGCAGGAAAGATCAAACCCTGCACCTGCACTAAAACATCCTCAACTAACCCTTTCGGGCGCACGTTAGAATGGTCAGCCAACTCAATAACAATATCAGAATCCTTTAAAAGACCAAGGCCTGGCCTATCATACATGCAAGCTGGAAGAACATTAATGGAAGCACCTAAATCTAGCATAGCACGCTCAATTTTAGTTTCTCCAATAGTGACAGGGACGGTGAATCTTCCTGGGTCTGAGCATTTTTTAGGTAGTTGTTTTTGGAGTAGGGAATTACAAGTCTCGATTTTGCTATCCTGCGTCTTTTCAACTAGACCTACCTTTTCAATCTTAGGCTTAGTCTTATTCTTTCTTTTTATGGTGCATAGCTCTTTCATAAACTTAGCAAAACGAGGGACACTTTGAATGAGATTAAGGAGAGGGACATTTACCCGACAATTGGCGAAGGTCTCGAAGAGTTCCTTGTCATGTGCCGGCTTCCCTGTGTCCTTGAGAGCATCGGGGAATGGAGGAGAAGGCTTGAAAGAATCCAATGGTGGAAGGGGTTGAGCCACATAGCCATCGTCCTCTTCTACTGCTGGAGCTCGGTTCCTTCTAGGAGAGCTTGGGCGAGTAATTCTTGAAAGCATAGTCGAGTAAAGCCTCGAAATTCCTCTCGGCCTCCTTACCGCGGGCGCGGTCCGGACTCCGCGGGCGCGGGTCGTCACGCCTCTCGTGATTCATGTGTTCTGTTGGATTTTCGCGGGCGCGGAAGGGAGGGCGCGGGCGCGGAATTCCTACAGAAGCTTGGTCTTCGTCTTCCGTTGCCCCGGGCGCGGTTCGTCACCAGTGGGTGATTCCCGGCTCGCCAGCGTTCTACCGCTCCTCAAATTCATGGCACTCACATTCTCCTTGTGATTGAGCGGTTGAGAGGGAAGTTTCCCGGAATCCTTAGACTCGAGCCTATTGATCATAGTGGCAAGTTGGCTCAGTTGAGTCTCAAGATTCTTTACAACAGCTCTTGTCTCTTGGTTCTCCTTCAAGAGGGCAGTAATAGCATCATTCTGAGACGGAGCAGGTGCTCTCGGGGCATAGTTGTTGGATCGGAATTGTTGCTGTTGGCCCTGAGGGACGTACTGCTGCTGCTGTTGTGGTGGATCTTGCTGCTGCTGGTTGTTCCACCTCAAGTTAGGATGGTTTGCCCACCCCGGATTATAGGTATTAGAATAAGGATCATTCCGGGGCCGGGGCGCACCATAGTTGCCAATAGCATTGACCGACTCCTCGCTCTCCCGAATAGTAGGGCACTGATCTATGTGGTGGCTAATATCATAACATAGACCGCAAGCGTTGACTTGCTGGGCTGTCCTCTTCGTGAGCAGCTGCTTCATAAGATCCTTGAGCTCCCTTACTTCAGCATTCAGGGACTCATTCACCACACTAACGGACCTCACATTGGTCCTGGACTTTTGATTGCGGGCTTGTTCCGCCAAGATCTCCACTTTCTGAAAAGCTGCAGCGGGAGTTAAGTTCTCGTAACTACCCCCACACGATGCATTCACGAGCCTCTTGTCATTGTCGCAGAGTCCCTCAATGATGTAGCAAATAAGATCCTTGGCTTGGTAGCCATGGTAGGGACAACTCGCGATGAGCCTCTTGTAGCGCTCATAATAGTCGTAGAGGTTCTCGTCTTCCCCTTGCTCCAAACTGCTGAGCTGCTTCTTAATAGATGTTTGTTTGGAAGCGGGGAAGTACTTCTCTAGAAACGCCTTCTTCATGGCCGCCCAAGTAGTGATAGAGCCTGGCACCAAATAAAGGAGCCAGTCCTTGGCGGTGTCTTCGAGAGAGAAGGGAAAAGCCCGGAGCTTGATTTGATCCTCCGTTACATCAGTGGGCTTCATGCTCACGCACACCGCGTGGAACTCAGTGAGATGCTTGTTCGGGTCCTCGCCACTCAACCCGTGGAATTTGGGCAAGTGGTGGATGAGGCCAGACTTGAGCTCGAACTTTACACCCTCGCCGAGTTCGGGGAATTGAACAGCGAGCTGCTGTTGCTGGAGATCGGGCGCCGTGAGTTGGCGAATAGTTTGCTCCGCCATGACGCCTTCTGGTTCAGAATCAGAGAGAGAGAGAGAGATTCAAGAAGATTATAGGAGGTAGACACTCTGGGGGCACTCCTTATCTTCCGAAGAGTCTTGTCAATTTCTAGATCAAAACGAACAGGAGAAGTATTAGTAGACCGGGTACGGACCATGTGTTAGGTCCGAACCTAAAGGATGGTTCTGCGTACAAACCGCGGGCGCGCCGAGGGGGCCGCGGGCGCAGTTTGGGCGCAGAACGCGAAAACACACAAATCAAAACAAGAAAAAGATTCCCCGGCAACGGCGCCAAAATTTGACTCGGGCAAAGTCGTTGTTCCCTTATCAAAAATAGATCCCAAACATGCAAACACAAGTATAGTAGGCAAGCAAGGGGTCGAACCCAAAGGAATCAGTTTGATTCAGATTTTATGGTTTTCATGCAAGTAATCAAAAGGGGGGTTTTGAAAGTTGGTTTCAATCAAAGTTATCAAGCAGGGTTTATCCAATCAATTCCACTTTATTAATCCGTTGATCATGAATTCATCCACCTCTTTATATGCTTAGGTCAATTCCAATCCCAATCATTAGAAATCGCAAGTCCACGGTCCAAGCAATTCTATAACCCTAGGCAAGGACGCTTAACCTAGAATTAGCATAGAGCACAGGGATAATAGGAAATCAAATCATGCAATCAAGCTACGAGTCTCATGCACAACTTAACCATTGAATACTCTTCCCTAAACTAGTCCACGGTCCTAGAATAGAGTTGTTTCGAGAATAGGAAAGATGCATAGACAACAACCAATCCTAATTCAAACAATAGATCTAAGTCAATTAAACAAGTTGATCAGGCTCATAAAATCAAACATAGATCATGGGATGAAGCACAAGAGTATCAATAAAGACCTAAGATAAAGAGATTACCAGAATTTCACAACTTCATAATAAAGCTTCCTTGATTGAATAAACTCCAAAGGAGAGTTAGTTCTCCATTACAAAGAAAACTCTAATCTTTATTGAATTACAATTGATTGACAAATATTGGATATCCTAAAAACCTAGAAAGGTTCCCCTTATATAGCCCCAAGGATCAACCTTTTCGGACTAAACAAGATAGGAAACCGAAAGATAAGAAAGGAAACAAGATAGAAACGGTGAAATCTCGCCCGTCTAGAAGTCGGCTACCACCGCGACCGCGGCACCACCACCGCGCCCGCGGCGGCCTTCACTTGGTCAAATCCCGGGTCAGCCTCTACCGCGACCGCGCCATAGGCAACGCGTCCGCGGCCTTCATGGCCTTGCTTGGTTCGCTCCTTCACGCCACCGCGCCCGCGTCATAGACAACGCGACCGCGATATCCATGCAGTGGCGAAACTTCGTCTTTAAGCTCTTTAACTCTTGATTCTTCATGTCTTGTGTCTTCGGTCTTGATATTACAATAACGCACAAATCTAACCTAAACACACTCAATATAGCTCTAAAATACAAGAGTTATCCTATACAAAGTAGGCCGAATCACAGGGATAATAGGAAATCAAATCATGCAATCAAGCTACGAGTCTCATGCACAACTGAACCATTGAATACTCTTCCCTAAACTAGTCCACGGTCCTAGAATAGAGTTGTTTCGAGAATAGGAAAGATGCATAGACAACAACCAATCCTAATTCAAACAATAGATCTAAGTTAATCAAACAAGTTGATCAGGCTCATAAAATCAAACATAGATCATGGGATGAAGCACAAGAGTATCAATAAAAACCTAAGGATAAAGAGGTTACCAGAATTTCACAACTTCATAATAAAGCTTCCTTGATGGAATAAACTCCAGAGGAGAGTTAGTTCTTCATTACAAAGAAAACTCTAATCTTTATTGAATTATAATTGATTGACAAAAATTGGATATCCTAAAAACCTAGAAAGGTTCCCCTTATATAGCCCCAAGGATCAACCTTTTCGGACTAAACAAGATAGGAAACCGAAAGATAAGAAAGGAAACAAGATAGAAACGGTGAAATCTCGCCCGTCTGGAAGTCGGTCGAACCCGCGACCGCGGCACCACCACCGCGCCCGCGGCGGCCTTCACTCGGTCAAATCCGAGTCAGCTTCTACCGCGACCGCGCCACAGACAGCGCGACCGCGGCCTTCATGGTCTTGGTTGGCTCGCTTCTCCACGCCACCGCGACCGCGATATACATGCAGTGGCGAATCTTCGTCTTTAAGCTCTTTAACTCTTGATTCTTCATACTCTGTGTCTTCGGTCTTGATATTACAATAACGCTCAAAACTAACCTAAACACTCTCAATATAGCTCTAAAATACAAGAGTTATCCTATACAATATAGGCCAAATCAAATTCCCCCATACTTAGATCTTGCTCGTCCTCGAGTAAGCTCAAACAAATATAACAAATCTGCACATCTAAGATCTCAGGAAATACAAGGGAAGATAAAAACACTCAGATCACAACCCGAACCCAAAAATAGAGAAATCATGAGCATAAAACAATGAAGCTCAAACACACACCTCACAACAAGATATAACACTCAAGCTCTAAAAAGATGAAAGAGAACAACCTAGGATCTACCCAGATCTAACAATGAAGCCCCAAAGTCCCCAAGCAAGAATGAATCCTAATCACTCGAATTTTACCGCTCAATTCTGCTTAGGCGCCCTTTCGGATTTTCACCTAACCGCTCTTTTCATTTTTCTCAAGGGTGTGCTCACAAATACTCACAATCACTCATGAACCTCATATTACCCCAGCCTAATGTTGGTCCGGGTTACCTGCTTATTACCTGAGCCGCCCATTCGGGTTTTCGACTCATCCCAGGATTTATATGCCTTTTATCAATTTTTTTATGGCTCTTTCTATCTTTTCCTTTTTCTTTCTTTTTTATTATGCAAAAAATATGGTGCAAGTGCTCCATGAAAAGAAGAAAATCAAAAATCTGAAGCAAATCTCTAACTATACTAACTAGGATAAGCGAATGCGAGTACTCCTTCCCCCAAACTTAAATCCTTCATTGTCCTCAATGAAGCAAAGAGAAAGGATAGAAGCAAGGAGAAAGGTATTTCAGAAGACTCACAATCGATTGAAGAGTGATGGAATGGAAGAACTCTTCATAGGGTGGTAGAAAGAAACACTTCGTAATTCCAATCGGTAGCAAAACCGCGGGCGCGGCACTAAGGGCGCGGGCGCGGAATTGATGCAGAGAGGGAAGTCGTCCACAAGTGGTCACCGCGGGCGCGGCTGATGAAGCGCGGGCGCGGTTTTTGTGCAGAGACGTGGTCTTGACTTCGTCTCGAAAAGTGTGATGTGTAAGCAACCTTCGTAACTTGGCTCGTCTCTCGAGAGATAGATGAATACGTGAACTCGAACCGTGGAGATGCAATCCCGGGGAAACAAAGCTCCCCCATACTTAGGCTTTACACATAGCCAAAGAATGGAAAGTACAAAGATGGATGGAAAGAAGAAATAGAATGGTGGAAAGATAGAAGATGGATAGAATGGATATAGATGGATGGAAAATATAGAGGTAGAATGGGACCAAAAAGTCCTCTTTTTTTTTTTTCTTTTCCTTTTTTTCTTTTTTTTTTCTTTTCCTTTTTTTTTTCAAAAATAAAAACGAGCTAAAAACCGAGACGCAGTATGGTTGCCGCGAGCACGGGCTAGTACCTGTTCGTCGGGGCGCGCTGACGATCCACCGCGGGCGCGGCCAAGGCGGCGCGGGCGCGGTATCACGCCAGGCATGTCCTTTCGGACCTAGTACCTGCATGCTAGCTAAAAACACAAGCAAATCCTAAGCTAAGAATGGAAAAACAATCTACACTAATCCTTGGGTTGCCTCCCAAGCAGCGCTTTTGTTTAACGTCGTTGGCTCGACGTGGATACGATCAATATGGGTCCTCATCAACATCAATTCGGACCGTGTTGCCACCATGAGATATGGAAAGAGATCCATTGGCAACGTCGATGACCGTGTTGGCGGTTTTCATGAAAGGACGACCAAGTAAGAGAACCGGGTCGTACCGCCCTTCACCTATCTCCATCACATAAAAATCTGCAGGAAAGATTAAACCCCGCACCTGCACTAGAACATCCTCAACTAACCCTTTCGGGCGCACATTAGAGTGGTCGGCCAACTCAATAACAATATCAGATTCCTTTAAAGGACCAAGGCCTAACCTATCATACATGCAAGCTGGAAGAACATTAATGGAGGCACCTAAATCTAGCATAGCACGCTCAATTTTAGTTTCTCCAATAGTGACAGGGACGGTCAATCTTCCTGGGTCAGAGCATTTTTTAGGTAATTTCTTTTGGAGTAGGGAATTACAAGTCTCAGTTTTTCTATCCTGCGTCTTTTCAACTAGAGCTACCTTTTCAATCTTAGGCTTAGTCTTATTCTTTCTTTTTATGGTACATAGCTCTTTCATAAACTTAGCAAAACGAGGGACACTTTGAATGAGATTAAGGAGAGGAACATTTACCCGACAATTAGCGAAGGTCTCGAAGAGTTCCTTGTCATGTGCCGGCTTCCTTGTGTCCTTGAGAGCATCGGGGAATGGAGGAGAAGGCTTGAAAGAATCCAATGGAGGAAGGGGTTGAGCCACATAGCCATCGTCCTCTTCTGCTACTGGAGCTCGGTTCCGTCTAGGAGAGCTTGGGCGAGGAGGCGAGTAATTCTTGAAAGCATAGTCGAGTAAAGCCTCGAAGTTACGCTCGGCCTCCTTACCGCGGGCGCGGTCCGGACTCCGCGGTCGCGGATCGTCACGTCTCTCTTGATCCATGTCTTCTGCTGGGATTTCGCGGGCGCGGAGGGGAGAGCGCGGGCGCGGAATTCCCACAGAAGCTTGGTCTTCATGTGTTGTGGCCCCGGCGCGGTCGCGGCCAGGGGAGCACGGGCGCGGTTCGTCACCAGGAGGTGATTCCCGACTCTCCAGCGTTCTACCGCTCCTCAAATTCATGGCACTCACATTCTCCTTGTGATTGAGCGGTTGAGAGGGGAGTTTCCCGGAATCCTTAGACTCGAGCCTATTGATCATAGTGGCAAGTTGGCTCAGCTGAGTCTCAAGATTCTTTACAGCAGCTCTCGTCTCTTGGTTCTCCTTCAAGAGGGCAGTAATAGCATCATTCTGAGACAGAGCAGGCGCTCTTGGGGCATAGTTGTTGGACCGGAACTGTTGCTGTTGGCCCTGAGGAGCGTACTGCTGTTGCTGTTGTGGTGGATCTTGCTGCTGCTGGTTGTTCCACCTCAAGTTAGGATGGTTCGCCCACCCCGGATTGTAGGTATTAGAGTAAGGATCATTCCGGGGCCGGGGCGCACCATAGTTGCCAATAGCATTGACCGACTCCTCGGTCTCCTGAATAGTAGGGCACTGATCTGTGTGGTGGCTCGCGTCATAGCAAAGACCGCAAGCATTGACTTGTTGAGCTGTCCTCTTCGTGAGTAGCTGCTTCATAAGATCCTTGAGCTCCCTTACTTCAGCATTCAGGGACTCATTCACCACACTCACGGACCTCACATTGGTCCTGGTTCTTTGATTGCGGGCTTGCTCCGCCAAGATCTCCACTTTCTGAAAAGCTGCAGCGGGGGTCAAGTTCTCGTAACTACCCCCACAAGATGCATTCACGAGCCTCTTGTCATTGTCGCAGAGTCCCTCAATGATGTAGCAAATAAGATCCTTGGCTTGGTAGCCATGGTAGGGACAACTCGCGATGAGCCTCTTGTAGCGCTCATAATAGTCATAGAGGTTCTCGTCTTCCCCTTGCTCCAAACTGCTGAGCTGCTTCTTAATAGATGTTTGTTTGGAAGCGGGGAAGTACTTCTCAAGAAACGCCTTCTTCATGGCCGCCCAAGTAGTGATAGAGCCCGGCACCAAATAAAGGAGCCAATCCTTGGCGGTGTCCTCAAGAGAGAAGGGAAAAGCCCGGAGCTTGATTTGATCCTCCGTCACATCAGTGGGCTTCATACTCACGCACACCGCGTGGAATTCAGTGAGATGCTTGTTCGGGTCCTCACCACTCAACCCGTGGAATTTGGGTAAGTGGTGGATGAGGCCAGACTTTAGTTCGAACTTCACACCCTCCCCGAGTTCGGGGAATTGAACAGCGAGCTGTTGTTGCTGGAGATCAGGCGCTGTGAGTTCGCGAATAGTTTGTTCCGCCATGACGCCTTCTGGTTCAGAATCAGAGAGAGATAGATTCAAGAAGATTGTAGGAGGTAGACACTCTGGGGGCACTCCTTATCTTCCGAAGAGTCCTGTCAATTTCTGGATCAAAACGAACAGGAGAGGTATTAGTAGACCGGGTACGGACCATGTGTTAGGCCCGCACCCAAAGAACGGTTCTGCGTACGAACCGCGGGCACGCCGAGGGGGCCGCAGGCGCGGTTTGGGCGCAGAACGCGAAAACGCACACAATCAGAATAAGAAAAAGGATTCCCCGGCAACGGCGCCAAAATTTGACTCGGGCAAAGTCGTTGTTCCCTTATCAAAAATAAATCCCAAACATGCAAACAAAAGTATAGTAGGCAAGCAAGGGGTCGAACCCAAAGGAATCAGTTTTTATTCAAATTTTAGTGGTTTTCATGCAAATAATCAAAAGGGGTTTTTGAAGGTTGGTTTCAATCAAAGTTATCAAGCACGGTTTATCCAATCAATTCCACTTTATTAATCTGTTGATCATGAATTCATCCACCTCTTTATATGCTTAGGTCAATTCCAATCCCAATCATTAAAAATCGCAAGTCCAAGGTCCAAGCAATTCTATAACCCTAGGCAAGGACGCTTAACCTAGAATTAGCATAGAGCACAGGGATAATAGGAAATCAAATCATGCAATCAAGCTACGAGTCTCATGCACAACTTAACCATTGAATACTCTTCCCTAAACTAGTCCACGGTCCTAGAATAGAGTTGTTTCGAGAATAGGAAAGATGCATAGACAACAACCAATCCTAATTCAAACAATAGATCTAAGTTAATCAAACAAGTTGATCAGGCTCATAAAATCAAACATAGATCATGGGATGAAGCACAAGAGTAACAATAAAAACCTAAGGATAAAGAGGTTACCAGAATTTCACAACTTCATAATAAAACTTCCTTGATTGAATAAACTCCAGAGGAGAGTTAGTTCTTCATTACAAAGAAAACTCTAATCTTTATTGAATTACAATTGATTGACAAAAATTGGATATCCTAAAAACCTAGAAAGGTTCCCCTTATATAGCCCCAAGGATCAACCTTTTCGGACTAAACAAGATAGAAAACCGAAAGATAAGAAAGGAAACAAGATAGAAACGGTGAAATCTCGCCCGTCTAGAAGTCGGTCGAACCCGCGACCGCGGCACCACCACCGCGCCCGCGGCGGCCTTCACTCTGTCAAATCCGAGTCAGCTTCTACCGCGACCGCGCCATAGACAGCGCGACCGCGGCCTTCATGGTCTTGGTTGGCTCGCTTCTCCACGCCACCGCGCCCGCGTCATAGACAACGCGGCCGCGATATACATGCAGTGGCGAATCTTCGTCTTTAAGCTCTTTAACTCTTGATTCTTCATACTCTGTGTCTTCGGTCTTGATATTACAATAACGCTCAAAACTAACCTAAACACTCTCAATATAGCTCTAAAATACAAGAGTTATCCTATACAAAATAGGCCGAATCACTCTTGCTGGCCCTTACTTCCTGTTAGCTAGCGTCCCTAAGCCTAGGGAACGCTCACACACTTGTTGTCCTTAGTCATTTGGCGTTCCTGAACACTTGGGTAAATTTATTAGAATCAAAGTGAGTTTGTCATATCAAAACTAAGGGACGGTTTGTGTGGGTACACTACCAAGTACGCAGGCGTCCTTGATAGCGTCCCACCAACAGTGTTTGATTTAATGAAAGGTTATTCATTCTCTTATATGGTTGGCGAAATTCGAGATTTTATATGATGAGAGCATGATTTTTGTGGTGTCCCTAATCCTTTGAAGTTTTTAAACGCCTTGAGAAACCCTTCGAAACTACCTCGTTACTGAGTCTCTTGTGTTGTTACCGAGCCTTCTTCTGTGTGTCATGTTGCATGTTTGTAATTTTACTCTCAGTTACGACCCTTTAAGGGTCGTTACTGCGCGAGTCTCTCTCTACTCTCTTGTTTTTGATTGGTTTTGTTTTGAGAGCTAGATATAGAACTTCTTCTCCCGTGGACAAACCTAACTTCACTATACTCAACGTGGTCTTAATTTATACAATTATATGTTTGGTTGGATTGATCAAGAAACCCTCTCAACAATCTCCTTAAGGTCCTTTACGCTTTTTTTTTCCAAATCAATGTTCCAAAATGCCTTTGGGGGAAGCACTTCTCCCTACTGCTTTTTTAATTAATTGTTTACCCTCTTAGCTAGCATGACACCACCAAAGTCCTCTTTTTTATCTTATGAAAACACATCCAAATTATAGAACCACCAACCTTTCACTTATGACCTATGGATGCATTGTGTTTGTTCATGTTCATGGTCCTCAACGAGGGAAACTTGATCCACATTGTATTAAGTGTGTTTTCATTGGTTACTGTCCAATCCAAAAAGGATATGATATAAATACTACAAACTAATCACTAAGAGAACTTATGTCTTTATATATGTGTCTTTTACTAAAACCAAACATTTTTATTCTTCCAATTGTAATCCCACATTACCTTTTGAACTTGTTCATACTCACGCACAAAAGAGTCTGCCCACATTGAACATTTCCCGATCGTTAGATGTTGTAATAGATTCAGCAGATTTTCAAACACCTTCTATTGATTTCCAATTACCAATTGTCATTACAGAATTTGATGTTGTGGAAAAATCACATGATTCAAACCTAACATTCCCTTATTTTCTTAAGGAGTATTGAAGGAAAGAGAGGAGGATTCTGCTCTAGGAACAAGATCAATCATCATCTCTAGGTTCTGCACATAAAATTGTACCACGTAAAGGTAACTTTTCTCCCACTGAATTTAATGTTTCATCCATGAATTCAAAAATTCTTGACAACGTGTTGCCTATTCCCCTAAGAAAAGGTGCTTGATCTTGTACAAAACAACCTATTTATCCTTTAGCCAATCAAGTGTTAATGCACCGTTCTTCCCCTTCTCACAAAATATTGATACAAGATGTGAATCAAATTCCCATTCCAAAAATGTTTCTGAAGCCTTTAAGTAAAAAAGGAATGGAGATTACGTATCCATGAAAGAAGAGATGTGTGCTTTAGAAAAGAATAACACTTGGAAGATTGTTAGTGAGCCTACTACCAAGAACGCGATCGATTGCAAGTGAGTGTTCAACCTCAAATATACGCCAAATGGAACATTGAAAAGGTACAATGCTCACCTTATGGCCACAGGTTACACTGAAGCCTACAAGATTGATTAGTAGGAAACTTTTGCTCCAATTGCAAAGATGAATAATGTTGGATTTGTATTGTCCCTAAATGTACTTTCTAATTGGACCCTTTGGTTATTCAATGTTAAAAGTGTCTTCCTTCATGTCAACCTTGATGAGGAAATATACATGCAAATTTCTTTTGGTATCTCCTCGTCTTCTCTCAATCAAGTTTGCAAACTAAAGAAGGTTCTTTGTGGCCTTAAGCCATCACCTAGAGCCTAGAAGTTCTTGTGTTGAATAGAAGCAAAGCAAGGGTGATTATACATTATTTCCCAAGCATTTCGCTTTAGGGGGAGTGACTATTCTCCTTGTGCAGTTTAATGATTTAATAGTGACAAATGACATTAGTGTTGAACATGACTCGAAGAGAAATTGAAAGCTAAATTTAAAATTAACTCTCTTGGTAGGCTGTAATAATTTTCATGGAGTTGAAGTTGTTCATTCCTCTTTGGGAATATTTATTTCTCAAGAGAAGTACATAATTGATTAGTTAGAAGAAACATGCAAGAGTGTATGTAAACTAACTTCGACTCCAATTGATCCCACTCATTGACTTGGAGGTTATAAAGACGACCGAGTTGTGGATAAGGCAATGTATCAAAGATTGTGTGGCAAATTTGATCTATCTACTCCATGCCAAATCCAATTTCACTTATCTAGTTTCTGTCACAAGTCAGTTTATGCATGAGATAAGGTAGCCTTATGTCTATACTATGTTATAAATATTTCACCACTTAAAAGGTTGTCCAGGAAAAGGGATGATGTTCAAAACGGGGGGGGGGGGGAACTAAACATAGAAGTCTTCACATATACATATTATGTTGGTTCAATTGTCGATAGAATGTCCACTTCTAGGTATTTTATGTTCATTGGAGGGGATCTAATTACTTGGAGGAGTAAAAAGAAGCAGGTTGTAGAAAGATCTTTAGTTGAAGCATGAAGGGCTCTTGCATAAGGGTTAATTGCAATGTTATGATTGAGATACATTCTAACAAAACTAAGAGTTACATTGTGACAATCAATATATCGTTATGATTGCTCACAACCCTATGTATCATCATAGAACAAAGCATGTGGAGATTAAACGAAATTTCATCAAAGAAAAGTTGGAAGAGGAAGTGATGAGAATGAAGTTTGTGAAGTTTGAAGATGAGCTTGTAGATGTCCTCATAAAGATATTTCATTGCTCAAGATTTGAGAAGTTGACTTCCGAGCTTGGTTTGGTAGATCCAATTGACTTCCAAGGTAGGTCTGGTAGATCTTTACCATCTACCATCTAACTTGAGGGAGAGTGTTAGATTATTTAGCTTTTATTCTACTATTTGTAAATATATGTTATGTTTCCTAACTCTACCAGTTAGCTATTATACCTTCTAAAATTCGTTGGTAATAGATTATAACTCTTCTTTTCTCTTATAGCCTTTCTAACTTTTATACTAGTTAATTTCTAAGATACGTATCCAAGACTTAACTCCTCGTACAAATATGGGTAATTTCCATGGAATAGTTTATTAGAAAATTTCTCAAAATTTTCCTATCTCTAACAAAGCTTTGTCTACTTCACATTTAAATCACAAAAACTAATATAAGTCCCATACTATGGGCTTGTTTGGTTTTTTTGGAGGGAAAGGAATAATTAAGGTATGTATCTAGACATTATTTAGTTTATGGTTCATTGATAAAAAGGATACTCATTACCCCTTTCTTCCACTTTTCATGCAAAATTTGAGCAATTTCTCCCCACTCCCTCAACATGGGGTAATTGAATCACTCATACCTCTCTAACCAGTAACCATTACCCCTCTCCTTCCATTTTCCATCCAAAAAAGAGAAGATCCTCACCATTTTCTATACAAATTTGATTCCTTTCCGTTTCCTTTCCATACATTTTATACCAAACGCCGTGTGGATAATATAAGTATGCATATTTATATAATTATATATGTTTAAATTATATATATTATCCTAATTCACTACCGGTACATTGATTTTTTTTCAATAGTTAACTATTTTATTAAAATAATTTATTCAAGCTTCCATTTTCATATAATAATAATTTGTTTTGTAATCATAAATTAATAAACTTTAATCACATCAATTATCACAATTAAATTTTATCTTTTTCAAATTAATCCCCTTAAATGAAGCAAGTTTACAAAAAGATGGTTTACTTTAATTATGTTAATCAAACATGGTTTTCAATTACTTTTCATATATATTATAGAGAAAGACTCATGTATGAATGAGTCTTACCATAGGAAATAGGAATGAATCTGCACCTTTAATTATTTCCCATCTCACGGCTGAGATAACGCGTACTAATTAAAAAAGGAAGCAATTATTCATTCCCGATCTGCATTCCTGAATCCCGATCCCTTTCGTCCTGTCGCTTTCTCTCACCTCGTATCTCTTCCTCTCTCTCCTCTACTTCTCCGCCGTTCTCCTCTTCTACGCGATTCCAGATCTCTGCCCCCGGATCTTCGGCCAGAGGCGGCGGCGCGCTCATCAACACCGGCGATGGCAGCCTCCTGCGTAAGGGTGAGTCCTACTTCTCCCGTGCTACCTGCGTTCTCGATCGATTTTTCGTGGCAGCGATTGAGAAGCTAGGGAATGGAGGAGGACGGTGGAGGCGGTTTCGATCCGGCCATCAGCGGACTCGATCCGGCCGTCAGCGATGCGGTTGAGGCGAGGGAATGGAGGAGGACGGCGGAGGCGGACTCGATCTGGCCCTCGCCGCGTCCTCTGATTCGAACACCGATAGATCTGGATCCGCGCCTGAGAGTTGTGCTCTGTGCTGTCTAAACCCTAGCCGCCTCCGCCATTCGACGCCGGCCTCAACGGTGCCTCTGCCTCACGCCTCTGTAGAGCTTTGTCGCTGTCGGCGTAGAGGCGAGTCTCGCCGCCGGCATAGCAGAGTGTCTTGTCGCCGTCCACCCATGTTTTCCAATGCCGTCTCGATTTCCGGCTGAGACCTTCCCGATTCTTCTCCCGCCACGGATCCAACGGCGTCACCGTCTCTTGACCGATCGAGCTTTTCTTCCTCCATTCTGATTTTCCAATTATGATTGATTCGGTGAAAACACTGGATGGACAACATTAAACAAGATATTAGCTTGCTAGGGGTTTCAGTGGAGTTGGCTCAGTGCAGGGAGAGCTGGAGGGAGAGGATTAAAGTGGTGGATAGCTAGCAGCGGAGTTGATAGAGCAGACTTTCCTACCCGAAGGATCAAGTCTTGGTGTTAGATAGCTAGTTAAATTTTTCCCTTAAGCTTTTCTATACTTTGAGTTCATTTGCAATTTTAGTTTGGAGTCTTGTAGCTCGTTGTTTGTGGTTGTTAGGTGGTTTGCGTGTTTGTCTTGGGTTTTTTCGGGCGTATTCCATCTAGGCTTGGATTAAAGTGTTGTTGTTGTTGTTGTTGTTGATTCGGTGATAAGTAAGTAATTACGGCTTTTCTTTTTTGTTAACCTTTGATCTGTATGTTGATTGTATCTTTAGGTTGCATTCAAAACAAAGGTCACTGAATTTGTTTAGATTGAATTTGTGATGATTTTGATTTCAACTTGTTCAGCTAATTTGTCTCTTTTCCTAGTTTGTTTGTATAATGTATCTGATTTGTGATGTTGTTGTATTCCGTAGTAAAAAATCCATGACATTCAGGTTGTTCAAGGAATTAGTATGAACATGAGAATGAAAGATGAACTTTCTCTTGGCTTTCTGTATACGCTTTTTTACTGAGAGATTGGAGACTTGTAGGAGGGGATAAACCTCAATGATAATGCATGAAACTGGTTCTGTAATAACCGCAAATTTCATAAATAAGAGAAATAAAAATTTTCTCAAAAACCTTTACGCGTACAACGAACAAATTGTCGTCGATAATAAATTCCTCGCTCGTTTAAGCTTAAAACTTATTGAAATCCAATTATGGAAAAACGAGTCTTTTATGTTAAATTATTCCTTTTGAAATAATTTATTTAAAATTGTACGGAGAGTGAATTAAGAAGAAGAAATCTAATTAAAAAGGATGGAAATTAATAGTTGAATATTAATTAAAATAATTGGGTAGGCTTTTAAATAATTAAACCCAAATAACCCCCTTAGACTAATTTTGACCGGCAAAAATCCCGGTTCCTTTCTCCGGTCGTACACGCGAGTTTGTGCAACCAAAAATCCGGACGGTACTCTGCCATCCTCAAGCCCATTACTATGGAGAGTAACCAGAAGAAATATCTGGGGGATGCTAACAACAAGTCTCTAACTCCTCATCCCCATCCAACTATTACGTATAACCTTGGAGAAACCTTTATGTGATGAGAGGGTGCAGACAAGGCTCCAAAACCCATCACCCCTGTTGAGAAGCTCTTGCGTGTGATGTACAGGACTGCTCTGTAACTCAAGCAAGGAGAGGATGCAGCCAAGGGCGATTCAATGCACTTCAACCTCAACATTAAGTCACCCTTTAACCCCCTGAATTTACCAACCTTTCCCCCCTCTCTTCCACCATTTCAGTAGAACGATGAATTGGAGTTTAGTGAAGGCCATTCCACCACTTCCTTAAATCCAGTAGCAGATTTCGTTTCCTTCCTCCCAGCCCTGAAAACCACTCCAAAAAAAAAATCTGCCCAAAACTCCCGAACTTCCCTCCCGTGCGAATCTGATTTTCTCGCCATTCCCTTGCCCCGACGGGACCAAGCAGTCGCCGCCCGACCAGCCTGCTCGTCGCCCGGCCGTCGTCGCCTAGAAGCCGGACCCGACCCTGCCGGCGCCCCGCCTGCTCGTCGCCGCCCCCAGCCGCTCGCCGCCGTCCCGTTCGACGCTGCCAGCAGTCGGGTCTGCGCGCCCGCCTCGCGTCGCGCCGGACATTGCCAGAATCCCGCGGAGACACCGCCTGCCGTTGCTGCTGTTGGCGGAGTGCTGCTGCGTGCCGTCGTTGCCCAGATCCGGGTCTGCGTGCAAGCTGAACGAAGAAGAGAGGCAAGGTCTCTGGCTGATTACTTTGGTGTGGTTTGGGCCTCTAAATGTTGATTTCTTTTAAGCCCATCATTTAATAACAGCCCATACTAGTGTTAGATACCCAATTAATTAAACCCATTAAATCATCTTCTACTAATACTAGTATATATGTCCGAAATTTCTTTTAAACAAGGAGACCACTAATGATAAACTATGTGTTATTGGAAATGAATTTCATGAGATGATAAAATAAGGGTGGATTTAAAATTAATGTTAGTTTTGAAAATAATTGTTAAATAAGATTAGTTAGCGAAGATTTAACCTTAATAAAAAAATACTACCAATGGTTTCTCAAGGAAAATACAACTAAAATGTTGAGTTAGGTCACGGAATCATATATACACACACATATATATATCAATATATATTCTTTAGAAATAATAATTTATTGTGGCCTTAAGAATATTATTACGAGGAAATAATAGTTGTTTTGGCCTTAATAAGATTAGTTCTAGGATATAATATGGTAGCCAAGTCGTAAATAAGAAATAAGCTCGGTAATTATTTAGCTTACCTTTACTCCAAAATATTAAGTTATCAATATTGGAAGTCTTAAAACCATCTTATAAAGGGGTATAAGAAATGTTCCTCGTTGGGCTAATAATTATAAATCACTAACGAAAAACAATTTAGTTTCATCTCACGAATTCTTATGAAGGAAATGATAATTAGAGAGAATACTCTCTTTAAATCAAGAAGTAAATTAAATACTAACTTATCTCGTGTCGCTCGTCTTGAAAACCGCGCCTAATTTAGGTCGAGTACTCGAGTTGTCGTAAGCCGCGAAACGAATCCGTAGGACTCAAATCTCGAAACTCAAAGGCAAGTGGATGGTTCTCTTACTCTTTACAATTAAACGTGAATTCCCTTTCATTCCGTTTAATATCCATATAATTGTTGGGCACACCTTGTTTGCTAAATAAAATGAACCTAGGGTTATTTTTCTGTGTAGAGATAATGACCCCATTGTTATTTATATTATTGCGCTGCGTTAGTCACTACAACAAAAAGGTGTTTCTGTAGGGAAAATTTTTCTCGCTGAAAGTAGAGATTTCGTCGCTAAAGGTGTTCAGCGAGAAAATTTATTTCCTCGTCGGTTCGTCGTAGAAAGCTCATCAAGAAAGGTTTCAACGAGGAAATAAAAAAATCCACGTAAAGGTGTATTCGCAACGGTCATAAATTTTCTCGTTGTTATTATTTTGCGACCAATGTTTTCCTCGCCAAAAGATATATATTTTCGTTGCCAAATAACTTCACGGATTAGATCTTTGTCGCTAAATATTATTATTGACAAAATTATTTTTCTTGTTAATCCTTTTATTTCCTCATTGATGGTGACTAATCAATAAAATATTTTAAATAAATAAATAATATTTTAAATTATTATTTATGGCCATGAATCCATATTCATCGCTGAAGATAATATTGGCGAGGAAAATACTCTTTACCAAATTATCAATTTTTTGTTGTTATATATCTTTTTAGCGAGAAAATATTGTCTCGATACATCTAATTCACGCAAAACAAAAATGAAAAACAAATGAAAATCAAATATTATAATTTTAATATAAATAATCTTTATTCCAAACATGTGAAAACCTACTAAAAATAAAAATTAATATATTGTTCTAATTGATAAATGCAAACTAAATTTCAAATAAAAAATGACTAATATAAGTCTCTAGCTATCAAGTGACTGATGGTTGAAAGTTGCCATAAACTCTTCAAATCTCTTCGTCTTTTCTTCAAGTTCACTGATTTGCGCATTTTGAGCTTTGATCTTGTCTTCTAATGCCCTGTTTTTGTCATACATATCATGCAATGATGATTGAGAAGGCTTAGCCGGAGTAGGACGAGGTCCAAAACCACAACCTTTGATGTAGCCTGATTTTGCTCCAAGAACTTGTTTGCAGATTTCATCATCAATCATTGTGCGAGTTCCATCTTCATTAGTTGTCTTGATTCGCAACAACACCATTTCATCCTTCAAATGAAACAAAGTATGCTAAGTGCATTATCATCAATGAATAACGAGAACACAACCAAAAACTAAAAGGAGGGAAAGATAGAAAATACATAACGTACATGTTTTTCCTTGGCATTCAAATCCCAACCTTTTCTTTCGCTCTTATAATTTTTTTCAAACCGCTCAATGGCGCCTAATATTTCACCTTCTTGTACGGCCTACATAATTGAACAAAAGATACTATCAACACATATTTGAGGACAAACAAATGTGATGAGAACGAATCAAATATATAAAGCCAATGGTCAGTAAAAATTATTATAATATAGAGTTTTTATGGAACTTACGTTTGACATGAATGACTTCGACCCGGTCTTATGGTGATGTTTTAGTTTTGACCTATTTGCTGCACTTTTCTCTGACCGACTCTGCAAAAATAAGAAACATTCAAGGTATTCATTACTTTAGTGTGAAATTTGAGAATGACATTAATTACATGGATTTGCACCGAACTTTCTAAACATACCTTGCATTTTTCACTTGAAAAATAATTACAAAGAAAAGTCCATGCTTCGTCAGATTTGACATCATTGTGCCTCTTTTGCAATGCTTCCTCCTTGGTTGAGAATTGCTCAAAATGTTTTTTTAACTTATAACGGAAGTTAGTAAAATATGTTTGAAAAGCCTTATCCACATATCTTTTAACCACGGGTAGAGTCATATCAATATCAAACTTGGTCTGCAATAAGTGACATAGTTTTAAACATAATATAAAAACATTATACTAAAATATTTTCAAAGTAGTATATATATGATCATACGAAAAAAGTCGAGCAAAATATATAACTCACAGTTAATCGTTTGACCAAGTCTCTGCTATCTTCTAGAGTTACGTTCTTCCATTGTTCCACATGCAGTGGCGCATGATTTCTGATTGTAAAACCAATTTCACTAGCAAACATTTGTGCAAATTGACCAGTAGGTCTACCAACAGCCTCCAAGATTGTGATTGGTATTTTTTTACCAAGTTGCTCATGAATCCTATCAGCATTGAGCCCTCTACTCTTTCCACGTGTTCTCTTTCTTGTTAATTCTGTAACAAATAATAATAAAAAAAATCATTTGAAACATACAAAACTAATCAAATAAAGTATTATTGCTAGTAAAGTAAAATATACCTGGTTGAGTAGGTCCTTGGACATCAACTGAAGCAGAAGTATCGACCATCATCTCTGTAGTTGCAACATTTGACACTTGCTGGTTTGTAGATGAACTCCTAATGTGGGCATCAACCATGGAGCCATCTGTTGTAAATCAGACTTGTTAAAAAAACAATTTGATGTTCTTAATCGTGTGAATACATAATTCACAAGTTAAGACATGTACTACCAACCAACTATAGGATTAGAGTTTGGATTACTTGGTAAGATAGATTCAGCTTCAAGAGAAGGGGGATTTGCATGGACACGTGCCCTTTTCATCACACAAGCACCTGAATTTGGGCATCAAGTTTAGCAATTGTTAATTAGTGAATTTATTATTCTATAAAAAAATTAGTATATCAGGGAAAAAGGGGAAAAAGATAATAATTATAAATTGAATGACTGTATATACATACCGGCAATACTATTTGGAGTATTGGAAATGAAATTGCGACGCTTAGATGACTTTGACTTCATAGACATTCTCAATATGACTACAAGAATAACATGTGTAAAATTTATGTTACTCATCTTACTGTATATTTATCACCAACAAACAATAATAAGATGATTTGGTATGCTAACAATTAAAACAATAAAGCCTACTGTAGTGTATCACATCAAGGTTGCTCAACCAACAATCCAATATATCCTGAATGAACAGCGTAGATTGATAAGTGTGAATTCATTGTATCGGATATATATATATATATATATATATATATATATATATATATATATATATATATACTATATACACACTTTGAATTATCTATATGGACAGAGAGAACAAAAGAAGGCAAAGACGCATATCTATTGTGTAGAAAGCAATCTGCAATTGGAAATAAGTGAGTTCATATTATCATATATATATATATATACATATATTTATATAAGCACTTTAAATGATCTATACACATACCCATGTTACGTTTCCTTTTCCTGCTGGATTTGAATTTTCACAAATTGACAAAAGCCTTAGTAACGGGATCAAAAGGGTACGAGGATTGAAAGGGGCACAGAAGTTGCAATAAGATTAATAGTCAAAGTGGTACGATGAACAAATAATTGAATCTTCCTCCAATGTAATTGCAAAGTGGAGAACTAATAGTCGAAGTAGAACAAATAATTGAATATTTCCTACGTTCTAAATCACCATTGGTTATGAGTCAAAGAAAGATAAGAAAAGAACTCACCGTCGCCGACCTCGTCGATCCACAATTGCCGACCTTTGCTTTTTGTGTGAAATTCTCAATGAGAAAGATCTGCTTGTGCGGTTATGGCCTTATAAGGGATATAGACATATTAGGGTTTTATTTTTGAACGTGGTAAAAAATGGAGGGATAAAATATTTGATTCCCGCCTAAGTTGTTTTCATAAAAATTAACGGGGAGGAATGAAATTCTAGTGCAAAATTAGGAAATCTTTAGCGGGAATGAAACAAGATACGGAGTATTAAGCTACGTGATATTTAAGGAGAATATCTTATTCAAGCTACGATCACAATACAACAAGAAGCATAAAAAAGAAATATAACAATTAAGTTATACTAGTTTAAGGTTTAACCCCCGTACCATATACGGATAACTGTAATAAATTTGTTAGACACATAGGTAAGAAAATATTATATATATATATAAAGTTTACTTATTTCAACAAAGATTTAATTAAAACAATTTATAAATACCTAATAAATTAATTTATATAATTTTAAATTTAAATTTTTACATGAAGTTGGAAGGGAGTCTAGACTCTAAAAAACAAATATATAAGATTTTCAACTAATAAATTTTATGGGATGAGGAAAAATCTTTTTAATCACTAGCAATTCACCTACCTTAATTTAAAAGATCGTGTTTAATCAATATAGATATAGAATCTCAGATATAAAATCATATACATATAGATATAGTGTAAGTTATTTCTTTGACAAAATTCAAGAATTATATTTTAGAAATTACTTAACTTGAATTTTTGTTTGAGTGGAATATTATATTTTATTAAATAATAATAACTATTAGAAGATCAAAGTTATTATATTATAGACATGTCATGTGGTAAATTGTTTTGTGCAAAAACATTGACTCCGCTTTATACTATAGTAGTATAGATATGTCGTAAGTAATATGACGTTATTGGTCCTATTAATCATGTCGGTTCTATCGGACTTGATCGGACTTGAGTTTAATAGTTTTATATTTCGTTTGCATTGAGTATTGGTTCGAATCAATCGAGTCACATATCAAGTAGGGTCGGTTCATGCAAACCATTGTAAGGGTTGTCCATTTTCGAGCTTCCACATTAATTTTTGCCCCATTTCATATTGAACTATTTATACTTGATCAACAAGAATATTTATTTATATTAAAAATTACAAGTATTTTTATTTTATCCAAATAATATCTTTCCTGTTTATTTTAGAAAGTATAAGCATCTTTATTTAATCCATATAAATACACGTTTATAACAAAGTATAAGTATCTACATCTATCTAAATGGAAGAAAAAAATTATATATATATATAAACATATATAATTGTATGAGTTAGGCTAACGGTCGAACCACGAATATGCTTTTAACTCGAGAATTTACAATCCAAACTCGATAGATCAGAGTCCGAACCTACTGACCTATATATATACTTTTATTAATACAATGCTAATTCTAAAACAAGTTTGTTCAAACTATATTATTGCCCATACCTCGTACGGGACACAATCGATAATAATTTTTTGATGTACTATTCAATTAATATATAATTAAAATACTAATAAAACAAGGATGATAAAAATAAAAAACTAAGTTAATCATGACTTATTTAAATAAATCTAGCTTTTAGAAAAATAGGCTTGTATTTGTAAAAACAATTGAAATAAAATGCATATTTAAATAGGTCTTATAAAACTATAATTAATTTAATAATAGTATATTTATAGATCAATATAATTTATATATGTATATTATAATACAAATTTAGTTTATAAATTTTTAAGATATTATTCAAATATATTTTTAGATATCTGTAGCTTAGATTTAAAATTTATGGGACAAAAAAATATGGCAAATGTATATGAGTATAAAAATAGAATGAAAAAAACAAAGTGACAAATAAGTTTACTTATTAACTATAATTTTGATTTTAAAAAAATAATTTATGGAAAAATAGTTGAAAAATATAGAAATTGGGTGAAAAAAGATAGAAGTTAGAAAAAGAAGAAGATAGATGATAAACAATCTATCTATACTATATATTATAGCCGAGACTTTTTGAGCCTCCACGTTAATTCTGGCCTCACTCCATTTAAAAGAAATTAAATTTAGAAAATTAATTTTAAAGTCTTTCTTATTCTTATTGATTGTAATTTGTATATCATCTATCTTCTTCTGTTTCTAATTTCTATCTTTTTTCACCTAATTTCTATTCTTTTCAACTATTTGCTTAGACATTCTTTTTTGTAAATGAAAATTATAATTAATTTCTTAAACTTGTTTCTCACTTCGAATTTTTTTATTGTATTTTTTAAAATCATATACATTTTCCATATTGTTTTGTCAATCTTTTTTATCCCATAAATTTTTAATTTAAGATACAAATATCTAAAAATATATTTGAAAATTATCTTAAAAATATATAAACTAAATATGTGTTATAATTAATATTCAATTGTAAATTATATTAATCTATAAATTTACTATTATTAAATTAATACTAATTTTATAAGATCTATTAAAATATTCAATTAACTTTTGAAAATATTATTATTGATACAAGTCTATTTTTCTAAAATATTTATTTGAATAAGTCATAATTAACTTAATTTTTGATTTCTATTATCATATAAAAATCTTATTAACTAGTAAATATATATGTTGATAAAATATTTCACTTGAGATTTCATATCGTATTACATATGATTTTTTATTAAACAAATATATTTTGAAATAAAATGATAGTATTTTATCTATTCTTTTTACTTAAGTCATATTATATAAAATTCAAATTTAATTTTATTCTTAACATCAAATCACGATTTTGGATTAACAAAATATTGTCACGATTTTGGATAAAAAAGAAGATATCAATGTCTAATTCCTAAAAATATTATTATGCATTCTTTTATTAATTGAATAATACATCAAAAATAAGAATACATCAAAAAATATTATTATTGATCGTATCCCGTATAGGGTACGGACAATAATCTACTAAATAAGAGTAAGAAAGACCGTACTTTAAAATTATTTTTCTAAATTTTATTTTTTTAGATGGAGTGAGGTCAGAATTAACGTGGAGGCTCGAAAAGTCTCGACTTTAATATATAGTATAGATTTATATTTTTCACAACTTAAACATGGTTAATTAAAATTTAGAATATATATTGAATTGCTTAATATATTATCTATTAAATAATCATGTAAAATCTTTGACCAAAAAAGAATAAATGTAAAATTATTTTGTTTTGATAATATCATGTAAAGTGATATAATCTCTATATATATTTAAAAGCATTAAGGATTAGAACCTCCTTATTGCGCCACGTAGGATTATGCCACATGGCGAATCCACATTAGGCCACCTAAGATTTCTCCACATGTCATTTTCTCCTTAATTCTTAAAATTTACACCTCACTAATTTGATTGCATGTCATATGCCACATATCAATTAGTTTTTTTTTTTTTTTTTGCAATTTTTCAAATTTGATTTACATTCAATTCTAACCTCTTTTATTCGGCTATTTTAGTTAACAAAATATTTTTTGCCAAATCTTTTATTATCAAGTTTGGTAAAAATCTTTGTCTCAAACGAAAATATTTGATACAAATCAAGATAATTTTACATAGTTTCCAATTTAATAATTTGATTATAATTTTTTTTTATTTATATATAGTGCCTATCCAATCAAACATGATCTACTTATAATTTTCCAAATCAATAAAGTTATATCTACATAACTTCGTCTACGTGATTTGTGTAACGCTCCGTTTTTCTAACAAGGCGTTACTCGGTAGTAGGCCTCACGAGGCACTACCAAGCTAGTTTGACAACTGAACAACTGGATCTTACAACGCGGGCACGGCGAGAAAACAAGAAAAACATCCAACTCGTATTTTATAAAAATTGCATTTCAAGTAAACATCATGATCCTAACTTATACAACCACTTAACAACAACAAAACATCAATGTCAATTAAAGAAAACCATAGCAACAATGAACACTCTACTAACTAGGACATATGCATCCCTACTCCGCATCACCATTCCGCCGAGGCTTGGTCATGACATCCTGAGATCACCTGAACTGAAAAATAGTGTCCCAGAAGGGTCAGGTCCTACTCTATCAAGCTAGAATAAGCAAAGCAACTACAAGATGTTCAAAAACAGTTTTCCTAAAGTCAGCAACCAAGGTCCACAAGCACACACATAACTCTAGCCAATTCCTAAATCCAGAGTCACAAACAATTTCAAAGTTCATATCTAGGCAGTTACTACTACACATGATCACTTAATAAAGCACTCAACCAAATTCATCAATTTAACACACACAATCACGAATCCACACATTGCGCACACACACACTCAAACACACACACACACAGTTCTTCACACGCGTTCACAAATCCACACATTCACATACACACATACCATCCTGCTTTCACAACCGATCATCTCCACACAACGACATACACTTCTCCACTTACACGCCCATACTCACACATACACATATACCTCCACTCAGTGTCCTAGTGAGGGCGGAGCTACAACTTTCGTTGCACTCCTAACCGGCAATGCAATCCTTCTCAATCATTGCACCCCGATTGGACATACAACCCTTCTCCACCATTGCACGTCCCCAGTCGATGCAACCCTTCATCTCCATTGCACCCGGGATTTCCTTTACATATAAATCTTAGCTTCCTTGAAGCCTCCGTAACACTGAAGTACACTCAAAAGCATTTTCAACCATGAAGCATGGAACAACCACGTTGCACACAATATCACACTTTCACAAGTTACAACACAATCACACAATCTGTAACAATATACTCAGAGAAACTGATCAGACAAAGTCACACAAATCATCACAACATTCACAACAAACCCACACACAAACTGACAATCAATAACTATTCATTCTCACAACCAAATCAAACAATCATTTATAAGACACGTTCACTCATATCACAATAATCATGAAAAAGCATTTCAAAATCGATCGGGACTAGTTCCCAAAACCAATCTCATAATCACAATACAAACCCTAACAAGCTAGAACAGAACCGAGTAAGCCGAAAATCGACTTACCTGAAAGACGAGAGAATTCCTTTACGAACGGGGAACGACAACGACCCAGTAAGATCAAATTCTTGGCTAAACCGATTTGCCCATTAGAATCCAACCCGATCCACCCATAATCCTAGTCACTACTAATTAATCCAAACACCACCCTCACCCGGTCCCACTTTGCCCAAATCTAATCCCGGTTAAAGCCCGCTTAATTAAGTTCCGAGGTGAACTTTGGACCATCTCCATCTCTGACACCCATGAAACCACTTCTTCTTACCCACTACTATACTTATACTCTACTATATTTTTATATAATCCTCCTAATTTTCCTCCAATAGTCCGAACAATCCACTTCCCCATATTGCCTTTTACTCTCATGCTCCCCACACCATTTCCTTCTTCAACCCCTTCCCCGAAGTCTCTGTACAAGACCCGGCCGCCACTCTAGCCCCAACTTCACCCACAACGACCGCAACTCGCCCCTTACTCTCGCCACTCGCCCTCCCTCTATACCCACCTGCCGCTTCCGGCTCGACTCGACTCCGGCCACCCCATGACCTGACTCGAAGCCGCCGCCCGAACCCGATCTCCTCTCCCCCCGGTCTGCTCCCTTACGCCGGTACTCCTCACACTCAACCCATCGCTCGACCTCCTCCTCCAAAGTTGCAACCCGACGCCGGTGACCTTGCTCATCTTCTCGACTCTGCCACGAAGGCCTGCCCCTCTCGCCCAACCTCACCGAGCCTCCACTCCTCGGACCCAAAACCCCAGCCCCAAAGACCGACGAAAGAAGTGGACCAAAAAAAATGAAAATCCCCTCTCATCTAGACTTGTGTGTATATAGATGAAGATGGAGGGTTGACACAAATAGAAACTTACGGCTGAAGTCTTCCCTTATACATATCTAGCTAGACCTTATATATATATCCACACACACGCAAGTATTTTTATTTTATTTTTCCTTTATATTTTTTTAACTTACTCCCTCCGTCCCAATAAGTTAGTCCATCTTTCCTAATTGGGCGTCCCGAAAAGTTAGTCCATCTTTTTATTCTTTCCATTTTCATCCATCTTTCTTTCCATTTTTATCCATCTACTAATAATCGGGCCTACTGTAACAGAAAAATTGTAATGGTTTTTAGTGGTGTTACAATAGACAATCTAGGGTAATGGTTTTATTTAAATGGTAACGGTTTGAAATGAAAACAACGAAGGTAACGGTTTTTGGTAACAGTAGTATAGTAATGTAACATATGAAAATAACAAAAGTAACAGTTTTTGGAATGAAAATAAATGCAAAATGTAAGGTAACACATTATATTGGAACTGTAACAGATCTTGTAAAAGGCACAAATTTTAGCAAGCGCGCGGGTTTTTGAGATCTGCCTCCAAATTTTTTGGATCAAAATTGCCTCCAATTTTTTATTAGGGCTTTCTTATTGTATTAGCAAATTCAAAATATCATACTATTCATGTGAATAATATTTAATGAATAAAAAGATTATATTGTGGATAGATAATAATTTTATAATTAATTATATCAATCAAAATATCCAGTCAAAATTTTATATTTTCTATCATCAAAATATAAATTTGTTTATCTATGAATATTATTGATTTTGTTGTTATTGTATTTCTCTAATCTTATATATTCGTCATATTATTTGTCCCATAAATTTATAATTTAAGTTATAGATATCTAAAAATATCTTTGAAAAATATATGTAAAATATATAAACTAAATTTGTGTTATATTATTCATTTATAATATATATTGATATATAAATCTCCTTTTATTAAATTAATTTTAATTTTATAAGATCTATTAAAATATTCATTTTATTATAAAAAATATTATTATTGATACAGGTGTATTTTTTTAAAAGAATTATTTAAATAGGTCATAATTAACTTAATTTTTGATTTCTATCATCGTATAAAAATCTCATTAATTATAAAATTATATATGTTGATAAAATATTTCACTTGAGATTTAATATCATATCGCATATGATTTTTTTAATTAATCAATTACATTTCGAAATAATATGATAGTATTTTATCTTTACTATTTATTTAATTCATATTATATATAATTTAAGTTTAAATTATTCTTAACATCAAATCTTGATTTTGGATTGACAATCTATTGCAACGATATTCAGATAAAAAAGACAATACCAGTACCTATTTCCTAATAATATCACTATATTTTTTTTATAAATTGAATAATACGTCAAAAAATTATTATTGATCATGTCCCATACAAGATACGGGCAATAATTTAGTCAAAACTCAAAAGTTACACTCGTGACCTACTAGCTTTTTGAGGTAACACGTTGATTTTGGTCACATCACATATTTTATAAATTCAATTTTGAAAATACTATTTTAGCTTTTCTAATTGTTTGTATATCTTTTATCTTATATAATTAGTCAATATGTCTTTTCTATATATTATGCTAATTTCTATATCTTTTTGCCTCAGTATTCACATGTAAGTATGTAACCATGTAACTAAGTAGTTAAAAAAAATTTGTTGCATTGACGGTTTACGTTTTATCCCAAGATTGATTTTTATGTGATTGGCCAATTTTTATGAAGTTTGGTATAAATTTTATTTTTATGTACAATTTTCCATGTAGGTACGCACTTGATAACCGGTAGATATAGACATAAAAGTCAGTAAATTAAACTAATATCTTTTGTGGACCGACCTTAATTTGCCCTTCATCCTAATTCGCTCAATTGTTCTTCCGTTTGGGATCCACAAACCCTAGATCCAAAATCGCCTTCTTGTTTTCAGATCTCCACTTCTCCTCTCTAGGTTTACCTCTCCCGCGTGCCACTGTCAAGCGGTGATTCATTGTCGATTCGTTAACAACCACCACCGTCGATTTCTGAGGTTGCCGAACGCGAAGTTGCTTGGAAGGCTGAAATTCTCCCTCTGACGACAGCACAGCTCAGTCGTCGCCCCAACCAACGCTATGGATTTCTACCGTCGTCCTTGAAAGTGGAGGAAGAATTTACCGTCGACGGAAGGAGTGCCGATCTCTCTGTATCAACGAGATCCGTTAGAGGAGGGCTATCGTGATGGCCAGCGTAGGCTCCGACGACGTGGTATGCCATCCGTGCTCAGAAGTCAACGGTAGCCCGTGAAAAATACTAAGGTCTCATTCATCTGCTCCCAAACCCTAACCCTAACCCTCTTCTTGATTTACTCTTCCTCTTTTAATTTCCCTTCTGAGTTCTTTCAAGTTTGACAAATTTTTGTCGATTGGTCAGGTAGTCAGCTCGAAGCCAACAAGAAAGCCATGAATATACAGGTTTGTCCCTCTTTATATACATAATGTTGGTTCCTTTTGCAATTCTAATATATCCCCCTTGTTCTGTCAGAGTTTTTGAATCCTTACTTACTGTTTTTGATTTGCTTGAAATGGAAATGGATTGGGCAATTTTTTGCAACCTTTGGGTTAATAAATCAGAGATAAACCTGTACATTCATGCGACAACAATTGATGAACCCTCTTCTTCTTATGTCATTATTGAGTTAACATATGAACGAGATAAAAAGTAAATTTGTATCAACATAGGTTGACATTAGTTTTGAACAGCAATGTGATTTACTTTCCAAAGGGAAATCAGATGCTCATGGGTATGAATGCCTGCTAAGAGGTGAGACAATAGTCTATGCTACTCCAATGTTTTTAGTTTAATATTCATATGATTGTTGCTGACTTACAGTTGTGTAGTCTGGCTCGATTTGGTGAGAGTGTGGATTTGTGGTTTGGTCTTTTGGTTCAGTGTAGTAGAATAAAACATTAGTTTTGTTGAAGCAGCAAAGCTAACAAGAAGAAATCTTTTGATAGTTGATACCATTGGCTGTGTTTGACTTTGTTAATTCTATTGATCTTCTTTCTGAAGTGAAATTGGCGCCTTAGCCTAAATGCGATAGTTAA
This sequence comes from Polygonum maritimum, assembly GCA_963924305.1. Lineage (NCBI taxonomy): Eukaryota > Viridiplantae > Streptophyta > Magnoliopsida > Caryophyllales > Polygonaceae > Polygonum > Polygonum maritimum. Next base: position 15,597,491 of record OZ002729.1, read on the forward strand.
GTATTCTGTTTGGTTGCATAACAGATGCTTTTTCTTTGCTGTTAATAATTTTTTTTGTGTATGGAAATTCCCTTTTCATGTTTTGCTTGTACTACTTCAGAAAAAATTGGAATAAAGCAATGTACTAGCTTTACTCCAAGATTTTATAGTTTTTACTAGATTCATTAATCGATTAGTAGCCTGCTCTGATTGTGTACCCTGATAGTGAAAAAAATTGAAAAAAAGTTGCTTTTTTTGTTTGAAACTTCTAGCCTTGTGCCGTGGGATGAAATTACAAATTGGGCCCAATATTGAAAATAAAATTACAGATATGCTTGTGGACAGTCATTTTTCTCCCTAGACATGTTTCTTAATTAGTGCAAATGATTCTTAGTTGATTTTAACAAATTACTTAAACGGGCATATTTACTTTCTAATTCATCAGATAAAAAGGATCCGTCTAATTAAGAAACAGCAGTCTGTATCAATTTCACCAATATGAAGTTACTCTGCTTAGTGTCCATGATGATTATCGTTAAAGATGAAACTGGATCACATGATCATTATACATATCTCTCAATTTCCAATATGAAGTTACTCTGCTCAATGTCTATGATGTATATAACTTTTTTCCACCCCATGTAACTGTTACTACTAGTTGAAATTGTTGTATATTCATGTCACTGAGACCAAATTGTCTGCTCCATTGATATACAATATTCCCTTTCCATGTTCCATTATTGATTTATTCTATTTGGTTAGGTTGAATGTTTTATTATATTCTTAATAGATAACTTTTTTTTCTGATTTAATCTGGAAACAAATCAGCTAATAATATCATCATTAGGCATGTTAAGATGTAAAGAATTTTAAATCGCAGCAGAAATCATGTTGTTCCTGAGCATTTATATTTTGTTTGTTTAATATGATGAGTTTGATGCAGGGAATCTAGGGATTTCTATGCATGGGCGTCCTCAAGCGTGCTCGCTAAAAGAAAGAGACTACAAGGGATCAAGCGATTAATGATCTAGAGGTATGATGCCATAATCCAATTCCCTAGATATCATATAGTTTTAGCTTCATTGATGTTCATGCTTGCTTATCTTGCATTTTTCTTCTTCTGATTGCTTACTTTATCCATTGAAATTACAAAGAGCTATGAGTCCATGATATTCTTTCCATAGCTTTGCACATTACTGCTGCTGTTTCCTCATTTATCTCTGAAATTTCGTTGATAGTTCTGTACTTTTAGCAAAAGCCATCTTGAGTCCTTTTTGGCATGTATGTTGTACAAAGTTTGCATTAATCAACTTTAACTATGACATTTATAATACTCAAGTGTTTCTTCCACTCAATTGTAGTTTGATAGTATTGATCAAAAGTAAAAGATGAAACCAAGTGTACACTTTTCAACTATGAAATTAATCAACTTTAACTATGACATTTTATACTTATTTTCTATATTATTCAATTCAAAATTGAGCATACTCAGTTTCATCTTTTATTTCAAAAAATGATTAAATTATTCAATTTGAAAATTTGAAATAATTACTCTTTTTTTTTTTTCTATATCATGAGACGTCAAAAATGAGTATACTATGTTTCCTCATTTTCATATGTAGTGATTTATGACAGGAAAATTCTCCTAATGATGTTGAACGGATCCTGATGCTATGGTAGCTATTGGTTTTTGGCCATTTGTGTGCTTGCGATTTGTTACTTAGTGCATGTCTTTAATTACTTTATGACAGGAACATGGTGATGGCCAGGAAGATGATGCAGATTGTTGATTTGTTGATGATGATTAAAATTTTTGGTGGCTAGTTATTAGCATCATTTGTAATGGAATGCTATTGTTGATGATTGGAATATTAATTGGTTGCATCTGGTGTATGTAATGTATGTAATGGATGCATTTAGCACATTTGTATATACTTTTTAAAAATATTAATATGCAAGTTTACTTCATTTGAATGCTCTTAAATATATTTCTTACAATTAGTTGTATATTAATAAATAAATAATATTTAAATTTTAAAATGTGATGGACCTTTTACTAAGGTAACACTTATACAGTTTAAAGTTACGCATGTAAAACGGTAACGAACAACTAGTTAATGTAATGGTTATTACATAGGTAACAGATTTCGCTCAACTGTAACGGTTTTATCAATTGTAATGGATTTTTAACCTATGGTAACGGTTGAATTACGAGAGCATAAAACCATTACCATAGATAAAACATCTGTTACACTAGATCTATGGTAACGGAAGCGGATGTAACGGCTTAAAATTTACAAAAAGTGTTACCGTAGACCTATTGTAACACATTTTTGGCTTATTGTAATAGTTATACGACGTTACAATTGGCCCGATTATTGGTAGTGATCATTTCTTACACTTTTATCCATCATTTCCATTTCTCCTACCTACTCTAACAAACTCCTTACACCCTACTAATCTCTCTCCATCTATCTAAATCAATAAAAACATCACATTTAAACAAATCATAGGCCAAAAAATTCACAAAATTACATTAAAATTTCATTATCAAAATTTTTGTCTTTTTTTTTTGAACCAAACGAAATCCATCTTGTAGGGGTTTGGGCCAATTTTTTTGGGCCCGAAATTGAGCTAAATTGGGCATTAATGGTGGACTTGTGGGTGGAAGGTGAATTATGGGTTGATCCATTAATGTGGGGTTGAAATGGGGGAGGGGACTCAAACCCTAGCTCTCTTTACTCGGGTGCGCCGCTTACTCTCTCATTTCCTTTCTCTCGCTCCTCACTTTCTCTCTCGTTTCTTTCAACTGAAAACCCTTGATCTCTTCACTTCTTGCTTTCGAAGCTTCTCGATCTCGCCTCTCCCTCTTCACTCGCCTTTGTTTCTTGCTTTGTTCTTGCTTGGATTGATCTCCTCTGGCTTTTGGTGCTCGTTTCTGAGGTCGTTTGTGCAAATCTGTTCTTCATTGCTTTGTTGTTGCCGACTTCTTGGTTTGTTTTTCGAATCTCCTTTGTTTGTAAGCTTTTTTTTTTTCTGGATTCTTGCTTTGTTTGTGGGTTCTCCTTTGTTTCGGATTCCCCTTCGTTTTTGTTTAAGCATTCGCCCTTGTTCGTGTGTTTTTCGTTGGTGGATCTGCTTTGTTTTCGATCTTTGGTGTTCTCTGGTTGTGACCTCTCGTTTCTTACTTCAGATCCGAGGGAAACATTGTTTTTGGTTGGTGGATCTTGCTTTTCGTTTTTATTTTGTTCTTGCTTCAGATCTTGGTTGTTACTAGCTTCAGATCTGACTTGGCTTTGGTTTTTCTTTCTTTGGATCCTCTCTGCTTGGTTGTTCTCTGCTTCATCAGATGGATCCATCCGAGTCTCCCCGGTGAGTGTTGTTTGCTTGGTTATTCTGTGCTTATGTGGTGACTTTGGATCCTTGTTCTGACAATTTGTTGCCTTGTTTGTGCATGTGTTGGTGACTTTGGATCTGCATGTTTTGGTGGATTTGGTCCTATTGAATCTTGTGTGTCTGGTAAGCTGTCCATCACTCCTCACTGTTTGTGGATCCACTCTGTTCTTGCTTTTTTTTTTTGCTTGTTTTGCCATTTTTGTTTGACTTGGTTTGGATGACTAAGTTGTGCATAAATGGGATTGCAAGCAAAAAAAGATGCCGTTGATTTGAGGTGTTGATTTTGTTTCCCCTAAAACTGAGAATGCCCCTTTTTTGCTTATGTTGAATGTCGGCTTTGGTTGTTCTGAGTTTGCTTGATTTTCCCCATAAACTGAGAATGCCCCTTTCATAACCCTAAACCCTAACCCTAAACCCTAACCCTAAACCCTAACCCTAAACCCTAAACCCTAACCCTAAACCCTAACCCTAAGACCCTAACTGGTGAACTTTGTGCTGTTTGCCCTTCATTGGCCTCTGGATGCTGTAGCCCCTCATCTTCTGCCATTTCCCCTGTTGGCTGATTGAGATCAAAGCTGGAATGTACCTCAACTGGTGGGTCTACATCTTCTGGAGGTGCCTCGTTTAGGTCAAACACTGAAGCCATGAAGTTGAAGCTGTGATGCAGTCAAGAATTTTTGAATTTTTATTTCCCTCTTTTTTTGGATTTTTTTGAAAGTCAGAGAATGTTTCTCTGCTCTGAAGTTGTAAGCAATTCAATGCTTGTGGTTGGCTCATTTATAGAGCTGGGCGTGTGCATTAAGTGGTGATCCGTGTGCTTTTAATGCTTTGTTTGTATTGGTTGCCAGAAATGTAATCCTTGCTCCTATTGGCTGAAATGTGGTGTGGTGGATCCATCCTTTTCCCTTTTAATCCATTTGTGTTTGCTTTATGCTTTTCATTTTTTTATGGTTTTTCTTTCTGCTTTTCTCCCTTTTTTTTTTGTTTTGCTTTATGCTCTTCTCTTTCCCCACTGACACAAACAGAACATGCATAAAATACAGTGCAATTTCAAAATATGGACTAACTTATTGGGACAGAGGGAGTAGTATATATAAGAGAGTGAAAATAATACCCATATTAAATGAAATTTAGGGATTTTACTTACCCAAAAAGGTAAAATTAATTAAGCATGAATACATACACTCATATTTTTCTGATCAAGAAATAATACCCATACTAAATCGAGACAGGACATTACAATTTGTTTCAATTTTTTGGCAATTCTTTCGAATTTCTTTCATTATCCAAATCAAACGTGATGGATTGATTGATACAAACTTCAAATACAAAGTGGAAATTTTTAAAAATTGTTTTAATTATTTCTTTCCTTTTCAAGTTTTGTATAAATCAATATACTCAGATTTATTCTTAGAATTATCAATTAACAAAATCAGAATTTAACTTAACCTCTTCCTAATTTTACAAGATTAGTTATTAAACAACTTACATGATGTTCTATCTATTAGGTTCAATTTTTAAAATAGTTGTGTTACTAATTAGAGTATTTATCAACCATTAAAGTAGAAAATATATTTAAAAAATGTTGAAATACTCTAATTACCAAGTTTTGTATGAATCAATATACTTAGATTCATTCTTAGAATTATCAATTAACAAAATCAGAATTTAACTTAACCTCCGTATGATTTTTACTTACCAAATTCAAATTTCAAAATATGTACGTAATTAATTAGTGTATTTATATACAAAAGATGTTAGGGTAAATTGAAAAGATGCACTTATATTTGGAAGCATGTTAAATATAAATTTCCTAAGATATTTTGGAAACATGTACTTGTGTATACTATTGTGGTGATTTTTTTTATTTCTTTCCCTGTTATTATTTATATATTTTTCTTAAAGGGCTTTAGTTTCATAAACCGGGAAACATATCATATGCTCTAAGGCTATAGATTAGAAAGACCAATTATAAAATGTAGATCTGTTCAACGAGATCTAACAAAATGTATTATAAGTTTATTACATAGATATTATTTCGAGTCTCCATGTACAAGAAGGTCACGTAATTCGTATGTGGAAGTCTAAGAATAAAGATAACTCAAACATCCCTTTTACATGTACAAAATCTATTCCATTTTACTATTCAAGTCATTAATGTATCATAATTCCAAACAAAAAACAAATTCATAATATGTTATATAACTTTTGAAGAAAAATAATCCAAAACACCACTTACTTTAAAACTAATATAGGTAAAAAAAAATTAAAATTTTAACAAAATCCGCGCAAGGCGCGGGAAACTTCACTAGTTTTTTGTAAAAAAAGTCCGCACGAAATGAGAACGGTATATATAATAATTTTTATCAACTCTGTATTATATAAAATGAGTAGAATCCTCTTATATTATCAAAAAGACATAATATAATCATTAAAAATAACTCGTCAATCTTTTTATTTTGGAAAGTATCACTACATAATAAGAAAGGACTGATAGGAGCTCCTGTAGGCCCATAAATGTATATATGTTAAACGCGGCATAAATGTTGTGGTTTACCTTTTTTTTGGTTGAAAATGCCGTGGTTTACTTAATGCCGTGGTTTACTTAAAAGAATATGATTATGATAAAAAGATTTCTTTACCATTATTATTAAGCACAATATCGCATATCCCGGACTATACATAACGATCAAGCCAATTTGCCCTTCTCAGGTATTTATGAACGTACGTGTAATTAGAGTAAGGCAACATTCATGTGGTTGCCCTTCTCATATATCTATTTCGACAATTTTTGTTTAAAATCAGTTTTTTTACTAAATAAATATTTGATATTTTATGATACTTTTGATCTATTGTTGTATGGTTGGATAGAAATATTATATACACAAAGGCAATATCTTTTAATTAATACTCCCGTATGTATTAATTTTTTTTGGTTGAAACTCCCGTATATTAATATTCTATTGATATATTGATAGATTTTATAATATTTGATATAGGGTTATATATGTCTTTGTATATCGTATACTTGAGGGTCAAGCTATCTTATAGCTAGCTATCTTGTAATCTATATATACCATATTTGATCAATAAAATACGTGTTAATTTATTCAGTTAAAATTATTATCTCTCTTAAACTCTATATATATTCATAAAGACAATATCTAATGGACCTAAGAAAAGAATTTATATATTTGGATAGAATTTGCTATAGTATTAGTTTTCAAGATTCAAAATTTAATGTAAAGTGAAAACTATCCCTTAAATAAAAATATAAAAGATACTATATTATTATTATTATTATTATTATTACTACTACCAAATATATAAACGATTCCTTCAATTTTTGTCTCATGTATAGCATATGAATATATATAAAAAAATTTCCTTTTTCAAGTCACCATATTAATTATGATTTTACTTTAGATTAAATTGATTAAATTATAAAATAAACTTTTTATTATAAAATATATGCAAATATTTTTATCTGATCCATATATGTTTATTTCAAAACAATATCACTTGTGTTTCTTAATATCAATTCTATCTACAAGTTTAAAAATAATAATATTAAACCATCAACATATTTATCAATTTAAGTTATATTACGTATACTAAGTTATTTGTATATATCTAAACTCTATCTATAGAATTGTTTTCTAAACTCTATCTATATACTAAGTTATCTATGTTCTTAATTTAGCTCATATTTTGTAGAATATAAATTTTAATTTCCGTTTAAAATCATATGATTTTGTATTTAACATCTTGATTTTGTTTGATACGGAGTATTATTCTTTGCTTCTTCTTTTTTTCCAATTTTTTTTTTTCTATTTTAGTATTATATTTTATTCCATTAACTAATAAAGACGAATTTGGTAATGTTTCACTACCGAATTATTTTAAACGTGAAAATGGTCTCTCGTAAAAGTCCACTTTTAGTGAGAAAATCAAACTTTCGTCACCATTGAGTTAGGCAGAATCTATATGGCGACAAAGTAATTATCTCCCCGTCGAAGGTTTTTTAACGATGAAAATATTCCTCGATAAATGCTTCAAAATTTGTCGTTATTGACTTTGTACTTTACATTTCAAAATTATTGGTACAAATAGCGATGGACCAAAATATTTGTCGTTGTTAGTAGTGTATAGCAAGGAATACAAGTTTCTCACTAAAAGTCAAGTCACATTTAAAGAGAAATCTTTATGTTCCTCGCCAAAAGCTAAATTTAACGAGCAAAATAAAATTCTCGCTAAAAAATTGGTCGCAGAAAAGCATTTCTGTTGTAGTGAGTCCATGGACCTAGGACCGATGATTGTGGCCTCTGATTGTTTCAAGTCTCTTTTCGAGACTTTGTTATGGACTAGAATAGGGATTAGGGGTGAGAGACTCGTCTCTGCTACACCTCTTGAGAATTTGTATTAGGATGTACCTATACCCTAATACCGAGTCATGACTCTTCCTGCTCTACAAGCGTAGAGAGGTGATAACACCCTAGCTAGGTGTTAAGGACTTCGTCCTTCTCTGATGTGGCCCTTGACCCGTCCTGGGTTGCTGCATCTAAAAATCGATAACTGAATGTGTTGTTTTGTCATTCATGAAAGATAAGTGCCATATGCACAATAATTAATGAACGAGGATGGTGAATACATTTTGTACAACCATTCTAGCTCCCGATTGGAGTATTCCAGTCGACGGAGGCTTTTACAAGGATTGATGTGTATTAATAAAGTTCCCAACAATAAATCGTTCTTTTTCATAAGCCTGAAAACCGTACACTATCCTCCAGTTGAATCGTGTTACGCCTCTTCACTTAAATCCTGATATATCATCCTCCAGAAAATATCTTGACTCTCGTTGCCCATAAAACCCCTTTTATTTAGCCGTTCTTTTAGAACCAAGTCACATTCTACCACTTGCTTAGTCTCGCGTTAGACTAATACCACTTTCTTTTCTTCCCGACATTGGTCGGCTGGTATTTCTTGCTTTTATGGAAATATCAGTAAGCAAGGGCAAGGCCGTCGAGGGATGAAGACGAGACCCAGTAGCTGTTTAAGGAAGGACTGCAAGAACCACTCTTGAAGGACTTGTACTACTTTATTATCCTTATTATGGTTTGTCGTTATCTGTACTCACTTAAGACTTATCGTCTCGAGTAGACGAAACAACTTGTAATAACGTTTCTAACTTCCGCACTTTCGTTTCCGTTGGCTTTCGAACTCTATGGTTGAAATTGTCTTCTGAATTATGAGCCTTGGGTGACTTTGGGATGGGAAATCCTGAGGTCACTGGCGGTAATACCCAGAGTACGGAATAGGGGTGTTACAGGTTCAATGTCTTGTTGTAAATTGGATAAAATCCTAACAATATATTATACTAGAGCTTATGAAATTTTGAAATCATTCGTTGAGAGAATCATGTAATTAACTAATCACTCCTCCAAACGATCACAATATTTGTTTTAGTTTATTCAATTTTGAATGTTTGTGAATTCTAGAGTTTATTCAATATTTGTTTCTGCTTACCTAAATTGCAAAATTTGAACCTATGCAGAATTGAAGGATTAGGTTTGTGCAATAGAAATATGAAATTTGTTGCTTTGACTAATTTATTTCGTTAATTGTTTGTTGTGAGTTTGTGAATGTTTATGATTAAGTTCATCAATTTAGATAGCAATTTGTTCAACTAGGATAAGAATTTGTGCAATAGAAATATGACTTTTGTTCAATTAAGACATGGATTTGACTCCTTCCAATGAAAAGAACTGTTTTGTTAGTCGTTCTGGCTAGAAATTTATCTATTGAACCCATCCACCTATGCAAACTTTCACATGGATGTTGCTCCACGCAAACAAATTGACCATAGAGTTGTACAAATTTGACCATTGAGTTGAACAAATATGACCATTGAGTTGAACAAATATTGATGAACAAGTTGACTATAGAATTCAACACATTGGCAATAGAGTTGAACAAATATTAATGAACAAATTGACCATAGAGTTGTACAAATTTTGACCATTGAGTTGAACAAATTTGACCATTGAGTTGAACAAATATTGATGAACAAATTGACCATAGAATTCAACACATTGGCAATAGAGTTGAACAAATTGACCATTGAGTTGTATAAATTTGACCATTGAGTTGAACGTATTTGACCTATTGAGTTGAACAAGTATTGATGAACAAATTGACCATAGAATTCAACACATTGGCAATAGAGTTGAACAAATATCAATGAACAAATTGACCATCGAGTTGTACAAATTTGACTTTTGAGTTGAACAAATTTGACCAATGAGTTGAACAAATAATGATGAACAAATTGACCATAGAGTTGAACAAATTGGCAATAAAGTTGCACAAATTGCCAAAGCGAAACAAACTATATGATAGAGGGATTTTAGACGCCTTTAATACCTATCAAAGTAAACCAAACAACCCAACTAATGTAGTAGGGAAGTAAGGGTTGATCCCACAGAGACTTGTGTTTTTGTGTATTGAATTTGAATACTCGAATGAATGTAAAACGAGGGGTTTTTCAGTGTTATTCTACTAGCTAATAAATTGAACATGCAAAACTAAGATTGATTTATCAAATATGAGAGAAGTATGCTTAACAGTTAACATCCATTGTGAATTCAATTATTGATCATTGATTATCAAAATTCTCTTTTTACCTTGACTAATCTACTGTGGAATGCTAATAACCCAACTTCATGGAATTATTAATCCTACTTCAATTCTAGCTATTAGCCCGACCGGTACTAACAACCCTAATTATCAAATAACCTAAGAGACCTCCTAGATTCAATTTGACAACAGCATTAAGATTCAAGCATCAATAGAAACATGCATTCAGAGCAAACAGACATCTAAATAACATGCAATTGAATTCTCTACTCTAATCAACTAGTCCTACCAGTCCTAGATTGATTAAAGGTTCTACTTATGATCTAATTAATTCCAACCGGTAATTAGAAAGATCTAGTTGTAATTCAACCTAGAGATTCAATTAGATGGTCAGTCTAACAAAACCCTAAATCAAATTTATTCAATCAAGCATAGAGAAAACAATCTAGTCAAGGGAAATTAAGAACAATCAAATCTCACAATAATTCTTCATTCACAACTTCAATTAACTAGTTAAGCAAAAGAGGTTTAGTTGTTCAAAGACATTGAAAAGCTTATAGTTCTTCCAAAGGATTCTTGTTCTTCTCAAAGCTTCAACAACAATCCTCAAGTCAAGAGTTATGAGATAATAAACCTAGAAACTAATATCCAAAATTATATCTAAGAGGTTTCTAAAAATACTATCCTAAACAAGTTTCAACCCAAAAGCCCAAGCCCATGCAAAAATAGCATTGTTCTCGCGGACGCGGGTGAAAGCGCGGGCATGACCGTGGAAACTCGGGCGAAAGTCTGTGGCTGTGCCTGAGTTCTCACGCCAGAAGTTCTGGAGTCGAAACACGGCCTGTTGCACTGAATCGCGGGCGCGTTTCTGCTGTCTTGCCCGAGTTTCTGGGCTTTTCCACCGAAATCCTTCATTAACCTTGAACACTTGATTTCTTCTTTAGCCTTCATCCTTACACACTTCTTTGGTATCTTCAAGCTCACTTCCAAGTCCACCATCACCATGAATCCGGCACTCGATCAATCATATCTGCAAATATCAACCAAAAGAGTGTAGATTCCGAAACTTCCAACACTAGAGCTAAACTACAAAATATGGGAAAATCTACCTAAAATTGCATGAAAAACTAATCAAAACATGTCCTAAATACTACAAACTATATGCTCTATCAAATTCCCCCAAGCTTGAACCTTGCTTGTCCTCAAGCAAGAAATAAAATCAAGATCACACCACAACTAGCAAGTTAAAGCATCCATCTCAATATCAATCCACATTTCATCAATAAGTTAAACCATGACCAAGACATCATTGCACACATGTATGCGAAGCTTTCAAAATCAAATCATTCATCCATTCTAGACCTCACCAAGGCAATGTGTTTTGCACTCTTCACTCAAGTGTTTAAGGGATGTGTTTCGCTCAAAATCAACCTTGAAAACTAGACTACCATAGGCTTGCATCAGTGTTCTAAATCTCCACTACGAATGATCATACACACAACAAAAATTCATGAGGACTTTTTTAAGGGTTGTAATGGGGCCAAGGTATACACAAGTAGGTAGGGAATTGTTTGGTCATGTGGTGCTAAAACCGGGAACTAGAACTAGCTAACTATCCAAACTTTAACCACTTCACTTTCATTACTCCACCAACTTGTTTCACATCTTCTCCATCACCTTTCTTTATACACTTTTGCTCATTTTTCTTTTTGAACTCACTTGAGGCTTTTCAACTTGATTTCTCACTTTAATTTACTTCAATCAAACACTTTTTTTTTTCTTTTTTCATCATTTTTTTTTCAACTCCTTATCTTTTTCTTTCCTTCAACTCTACACAAATCCTTTCTTTTCAACCAACTCACCCAAGAATCATCTCCAACTACACAAAAATACCCTAGCTAAATCCTAATTCCCGGAAAGGGTCAAGCTTATATAGGCTAGGAAGTTTTTGTGGAGCTATAAAATAAGGCTAATAGGCTCAACAATTGGGTTATCAAACAAAGGATCATGCATAAGGTAGATAAGGATATAATGAGCTAATAAAAATGCCTCAATCATTTTAATGTCATGCACTCAAATCATGTAATGTAGCCTTGAAAAATATATCTAAACGCAAGCTCTAGAGCTAGCAATCAAAGCGATACACTCAAGAAAATTATGCAAATATGCAATGAAAGGCTCAAAATACTCTCACAAGGTATAAATGTCTAGAACTTCATAAACAATTCAAAATTTCAACTTCTTATGCATGCTCAATCCTATAATCAAGATTAATAACATAAAGAATCATGCTTCAATCCAAAGAAACTTCAACCAACAAGCAAGTCATGGGTTAGATAATACTCTTAACTTAGAGAGACAAGTGGTCAAGTAGGGAAATTTGGTTCCTAAAATGCAATATTTTTGTGATTTTTCAATTTTTCAAATTTCTTTTTTTTTTTGCGATTTTTGATTGATGTTTTTCTTCTTTTTTTTTTCAATTTTAATCGATGCAAAACTATAATTTAAACATGCAAATGCAACTATATGAATGCAAAGATGAGATGACTCAACCAATAATCCCCTCCTCCAAGCTTAAACTTTACATTGTCCCAATGTAAAATAAAAGAAAAGAGGACGAAAATACTAACCGAGTCATCCAGATGGGAAGGAAGTGGGATCTACTCCGGTGGTGGTGGTGGTGGGAACTGCTGTGGGTAGCCCGGATATGGATAATACTGATAAGCTGGGAATCCACTCTCCTGTGTCCAACCATCCATTCGAGTGTGAAGCTGATGAAGCTGCTCGTCGTGGTACTGCCTGTAGTGGTCCATCCTCTGCTCCTGATAGTCAAACCGCTGATCCACATGGGTCCTGAACTGAGTCATCTGTGTAGTGAGCCCTCCCATCATGCTCACCAACTGGTCACACTGGCCCTGAGGATAACCACCAACACCCTGAACGTCTACTGCATCAGCATCAACATCCTGATCACCAATCTCTGGCTCGAGCTCCTCCTTAGCGCTGAAATCCTCATCACCCTCAGAATCCTCATCAGCTGTAGCCTTAGACTCCTCAACATTCTTCTGAATCCTTCGCCTCTTGGCCCGACGTCCCTCAACTGCCTCAAGCGGGAGATCACCATCCCGAGGAGTGATCATCCAAGTAGCAGCATTCTCTCGTCCGGTTTCTAAGACAACTCTCTGCACATCAGGAAGCTGCATCACCCTCTTGGTATCTCCAATCGCCCAGTAACAGTGACCGTAGTGTAAGAATAGGGCACCCATCCTGTTGAGGTAGGCGAAGTCTATCGGCACGGGCTCAATCCTCCTGCCAAAACTGAGTCAAATCAAGCTCGTAATGCATAGCCAAAACAGTGACAAGGGCTCCAATAGTAATAGGTCCTGTACCCTTCCTGCTGATGTGAGCCAAGTTGTTCATAAGGACTGCGCCATAGTTCACTCTCCGGTTCTCCAAATACGCAGCCAAGAACATCAGATCCTTCTTTGGTGCATTACCTTCTACGTTTCCCCTTCCTGTAATAGACAGAGCATAATAACGCTGTAGTACACGGAGCACAGGATGGGTAATAGAAGAAGCCTTTGCTCTGGAGGCCTTGTACTCTGTTTTTCCTGTCATCCTCTTCCACTGCGAATCATCGAGCCAGTAAGCTTGACTTTCCCATCTCACCACATTCTTAGCAGGACGGGAAAAACCAAATGCTGCATTGACCTCATCTAGCGCGATTCTCCTTCCCACTCCCCCAAGCTGGAATGTGCACTCCCCCACTCTGGAATTTGCCCCGGAAAGGATATGCGTGTCTGCAGTGCTCAGGAACTCCAAAACAAGACCTTTGTAAGCAGGCTGCTGTAGGTGGAGAAAATCTCTCAAGTGCTGGGCATTCTCACATTTCTTAAGCTCATCCTTCAAACCCAATTCTGTCAGAAAATCCCAATCCAAGTACCGAGGAGCATGTATTGGTCGGTTATGGAGGAGGTTGAATCGAGCAGTGTGTGGAGGATCGCTCAAACTGAACCCAAACTGAGATGGAGTCACCTCCCCTACTCGGGTAGGCGGAGAGAGATGGGCTCGGGGGCGAGCAGAAGATGAACTGGGGCGAAATGACTATGGACGGGCACGAGAAGATGAAGCTTTAGAAGCGCCTCTACGGTTTATTGGACGGGGAGGCATTCTGTACCTGCTCCTGCACCACAAATCAACAAAACAACACCACAAGCAAATTTGATTGTCCCGGCAAGGACAATCTCACAACAATCCAACAACAATCCAATAATTATGCAAATAGAACTCAAACACTCTCTTCCCCCACTACCTAGGTTAGTTGTAGGCAATATCAATCACAATCCAAATTTCACAAGAACAAGCAAGGAAATCAAGGAATCATGGTAGAATCATGCAAAGTAACCAACAAGTAGCAATTAATCATGCAAATTTGAGTTGAAATTGACAAATCTAGAGAATTTAGGCAAAACCTAGATCTACAAGTTCAAGCTCAAAGCTCACTAATTAATCAAGGAAAAGAGAAGAGTAGAGAAGAGATTACTTGTTGATTGATGAAGAGGAGTGGAAAGGGGAAAGATTCACTTTATTTGGTGCTTGTTTGGGACTTGGTCGTGCTCAACAATGGTGGAAGGCTCTAATTCGGCGCAGGTATGGAGGAGGTGAAGTGTGAAGAAAAGGGCCGGCCGCGTTTTTAAACCCGTGCTGTGAGCGAACGGAAACGCGGGCAGGTACGAAAACTCGGGCGCGTTTTGCCTGCTTGCCCGCGTTTCTGAAGCTGAGTCTCTAGAGGCAAAACGCGGGCTGCGTCACTGAAAACTCGGGCGAGTTTTCACCGTCTTGCCCGAGTTTTTGAGGCCGCTCTCTAGAGGCAAAACGCGGGCCGCGTCACTGAAAACTCGGCCGAGTTTCTGGGCTCCTCCCCGCGTTTTTGGACATGTACGCCGGGTTGAAACACACACAAAGCAAAGGAAAAACAACACAACAAAACTACACTATACTAATACTAATCTAGCACTAAAAATCAAAAACAACTATCCTAATGCTTAGGTTGCCTCCCAAGAAGCACTTGGTTAACGTCGTTAGCTTGACGGTCCGGTGCTCATGTCGTTGGCTCGGGTTCCTGTAAAGCCGTTTTGTCAAGTATAGCATTGCTAAACCCATCGAAATAAGGCTTCAATCTCTGGCCATTCACTTTGAAGGTGGAGTGAGTAGTACTATCGTAGACATCAACCGCTCCATGTGGATATGTGTGCGCCACAACGAATGGTCCCGTCCATCTCGACCTTAGTTTTCCCGGGAAAAGCTTAAGACGAGATTGATATTACAAAACTTTATCTCCAACTTTGAAGTGCTTGTGCCAAATATGTTTGTCATGCCAAGCTTTGGTCTTCTCTTTGTAGATGGCGGTATTGTCATAGGCTTCCATCCTTCGCTCCTCTAGCTCCTGCAACTGTAGCTTCCTTAATGCACCAGCCTCATCCAATTTCATGCTACAATGCTTCACCGCCCAATATGCTTTGTGTTGGATCTCCACTGGAAGTTGACATGCCTTACCAAACACCAACCGAAAAGGAGACATTCCAATCGGTGTTTTGTAAGCTGTCCTATACGCCCAAATTGCATCATCTAACCGGATACTCCAATCCTTCCGGTTTGGTGACACCGTCTTCTCAATAATGGACATGACCTCTCGGTTGGACACCTCGGCTTGACCATTTGTTTTGGGGGTGGTACGCTGTAGAGACTCGGTGTGTGACATGGTACTTCCTCAAAAGTGCACTCACCGTCTTGTTACAAAAATGAGTTCCCTTATCACTAATCAAAGCTCTAGGGATCCCGAATCTGTTAAAGATGTGAGTCTTCAAGAAATCTGCCACAACTCAGGAATCATCAGTACGGGTGGCCTTCGCTTCCACCCACTTAGAAATGTAGTCCACCGCTTAAAAAATAAAATAGTTCCCAAAAGAGTTAGGAAAAGGTCCCATGAAATCAATGCCCCAAACATTAAAAACTTCACAAAAAATCATGGGAGATTGGGACATCTCGTCTTTCTGGGATATATTCCCGACTCGTTGGCATCGGTCACAGGATTTACAAAAAGCATTTGCATCCCGAAAGATGGTAGGCCAATAAAATCCTGCATCCAACACCTTCCTAGCAGTCTTTCTAGCGCTAAAGTGCCCCCCACAAGCACAAGAATGACAAATGGTCAAGACAGAGGTTACCTCAATCTCGGGAAGACATCTACGAATTACCTGATCTGCACAATGCTTCCAAAGATAAGGATCATCCCACACATAGTACCTTGCTTCACTCCTAAGCTTGTCTCTTTGGGCTTTGGTCAAAACCGATGGAAGCTCACCCGCAGCGAGAAAATTCACCAAATCTGCATACCAAGGCTGAACAACACGCACTGCGAACAAGGTACCATCCGGGAACTCTTCTCGAATAGGTGAAACTTGTGGACCGCTCTCCCCTTCACATGTCAAGCGACTAAGGTGATCCGCTACCACATTCTCAGCCCCCTTCTTGTCCTTGATCTCAATGTTGAACTCACTCAACAACAAGATCCATCGTATCAATCGGGGCTTGGCTTCCTTCTTCGTCAACAAGTAACGAAGGGTTGCATGATCGGTGTAGACAATCACTTGGTCCCTAGCAAGTAACACCGAAATTTCTTCAAAGAAAACACCACTACCAATAGCTCCTTCTCAGTGGTGTAGTAGTTCCTTTGCGCCTCATTCAAAGTCATGGATGCATAGTGGATCACATGAGACGCCTTCCCAACCTTTTGCCCCAATATCGCCCCCACTGCGTAGTCACTTGCATCACACATGATCTCAAAAGGTAGAGACCAATCCGGGGCTTGGATAATAGGGGCGGTGGTGAGACGCAATTTCAACTCATCAAAAGCTTTCTTGCACCCATCACCAAAATCAAAGGCTGTCTCCTTCTTGAGTAAATCACATAGAGGTGAAGCTGTCTTTGAAAAGTCCTTAATGAACCTGCGATAGAAACCTGCATGGCCAAGAAAAGAACGCACTTCGCGGACATTAGTAGGATAAGGCAAGGATTGAATTACTTCAATCTTTGCCTTATCGACCTCAATACCCCTAGCGGACACTATATGACCTAATACTATTCCTTGTTCAACCATGAAGTGACATTTTTTAGAATTTAGGACAAGATTAGTATCCTTACATCTTTTAAGCACAAGTGTTAAGTGATTTAAACAGAATCAAAGTCATCCCCATGTACGGTGAAATCATCCATGAAAACCTCAATGAAATGCTCTATGTATTCGGAAAAGATACTAAGCATACACCTTTGGAAAGTGGCAGGCGCGTTGCACAACCCAAATGGCATCCTTTGATAGGCGAAAGTACCAAAAGGACAAGTGAACGTCGTCTTCTCTTGATCTTCGGGTGCAATGGCTATTTGGAAATATCTGGAATATCCATCCAAAAAGCAATAGAAAGGGCGACCAGCAATTCGCTCAAGCATTTGATCAATGAAGGGCAAGGGAAAGTGATCCTTCCGAGTAACCGCATTGAGCTTGCGGTAATCGATGCACACACGCCACCCGGTTTGGATCTCGGTGGGAATCCATTCACCTTGCTCGTTCTCCTTGACTGTAATACCGCCCTTCTTGGGAACAACTTGGGTAGGGCTCACCCATTGGCTGTCAGAGATGGGATATATCATGCCTGCTTGGAGAAGTTTGAGAACCTCCTTCTTCACCACCTCCATCATTGGCGGATTCAACCTCCTTTGAGGTTGTCTTGAGGGCTTTGCTTCTTCCTCCAATAAGATTCTATGCATACATGTCGAGGGGCTAATTCCTTTTATGTCTGCAATAGTCCATCCTATGGTGGTTTTATGCTCCCTCAAAACCTCAATCAACCGGTGTTCTTGATCATTCGTGAGTTTGTTAGAAATGATCACCAGTAAGGTCTCTCCATCACCTAGGAAGGCATATTTAAGATGATCCGGAAGTTGCTTCAACTCTATCACTGGGGCTTGCACAATAGAAGGAACAAGTTGCTCGCTTGGCAAGGTTAGTAGCATGGGCTTGGAGCCCGGTGGTAAGAGTGGACGCTTATAGTGAGTGTTCAACTCAACCACAATTTCATGCAGGTTAGCATTAAGCTCAAAATCCAGCATGTTGTTCACCAAAGAATTTTCAAGAGCAGATTGCAACTCATGTATGCCATTCACATTAAAATTTTCTTGAACAAGAGGTTCAATCACATCAATTGCACACAAAGAGTTCACATCAGCAAGGTATTTCATAGCATCATAGATATTGTACTCTACCCTTTCCCCATCAAATTCCATGGTGAGAGATCCACTACAAACATCAATCCTAGTATTAGCTGTCTTCAAGAAAGGTCTACCCAAAAGAATAGGTGAGGCATGCTTATCATGTTCCATATCTAGCACATAGAAATCAGCAGGGAAAATCAATTTATCAACCATAACAAGCACATCTTCAACTATACCCTTAGGATACACATTAGATCTATCAGCTAATTGAATCACAACTCTAGTATCATGCAAAGGTCCAAGCTCAAGAGATTTGTACAGAGAATAAGGGATAACATTGATGGAAGCACCCAAATCTAGCATGGCCTTATCAATTTTTGTTTCACCAATCACACATGGGATAGTGAACATACCTGGATCTCCGCATTTCTTGGGCATACGCCTTTGAAACACAGCT
Organism: Polygonum maritimum; assembly: GCA_963924305.1. Classification (NCBI taxonomy): domain Eukaryota; kingdom Viridiplantae; phylum Streptophyta; class Magnoliopsida; order Caryophyllales; family Polygonaceae; genus Polygonum; species Polygonum maritimum. Next base: position 15,616,227 of record OZ002729.1, read on the forward strand.
GAGATGTGTTCTCTCAAACGGAGCCAATTTGATAGAGGTATTTTAGTCGCCTTTAATACCTATCAAAGTAAACCAAACAACCCAACTAATGTAGTAGGGAAGTAAGGGTCGATCCCACAGAGACTTGTGTTTTTGTGTATTGAATTTGAATACTCGAATGAATGTAAAACGGGGGGTTTTTGAGTGTTGTATTACTAGCTAATAAATTGAACATGCAAAACTAAGATTGATTTATCAAATATAAGAGAATTATGCTTAACCAGTTAACATCCATTGTGAATTCAATTATTGATCATTGATTATCAAAATTCTCTTTTTACCTTGACTAATCTACTACGGAATGCTAATAACCCAACTTCATGGAATTATTAATCCTACTTCAATTCTAGCTATTAGCCCGACCGATACTAACAACCCTAATTATCAAATAACCTAAGAGACCTCTTGGATTCAATTTGACAACAGCATTAAGATTCAAGCATCAATAGAAACATGCATTCAGAGCAAACAGACATCTAAATAACATGTAATTGAATTCTCTGCTCTAATCAACTAGTCCTGCCAGTCCTAGATTGATTAAAGGTTCTACTTATGATCTAATTAATTCCAACCGGTAATTAGAAAGATCTAGTTGTAATTCAACCTAGAGATTCAATTAGATGGCCAATCTAACAAAACCCTAAATCAAATTTATTCAATCAAGCATAGAGAAAACAATCTAGTCAAGGGAAATTAAGAACAATCAAATCTCACAATAATTCTTCATTCACAACTTCAATTAACTAGTTAAGCAAAAGAGGTTTAGTTGTTCAAAGACATTGAAAAGCTTACAATTCTTCCAAAGGATTCTTGTTCTTCTCAAAGCTTCAACAACAATCCTCAAGTCAAGAGTTATGAGTAGAAACTATTATCCAAAATTATATCTAAGAGGTTTCTAAAAATACTATACAAAACAAGTTTCAACCCAAAAGCCCAAGTCCATACAAAAATAGCATTGTTCTCGCGGACGCGGGTGAAAGCGCGGGCATGACCGTGGAAACTCGGGCGCGTTTCTGTGGCTGTGCCCGAGTTTTCACGCCAGAAGTTCTAGAGTCGAAATGCGGCCTGTTGCACTGAAGCGCGGGCGCGTTTCTGCTGTCTTGCCCGAGTTTCTGGGCTTTTCCACCGAAATCCTTCATTAACCTTGAACACTTGATTTCTTCTTTAGCCTTCATCCTTACACACTTCTTTGGTATCTTCAAGCTCACTTCCAAGTCCACCATCATCATGAATCCGGCACTCGATCAATCATATCTGCAAATATCAACCAAACGAGTGTAGATTCCGAAACTTCTAACACTAGAGCTAAACTACAAAATAAGGGAAAATCTACCTAAAATTGCATGAAAGACTAATCAAAACATGTCCTAGATACTACAACCTATATGCTCTATCACTATACGAACTTCGACTGCTATAAAATATGACATGAATGCAAAATTGACCATAGAGTTGCACAAATGAGCAATAGAGTTGAACAAATATGGTTGCACAAATCGGCCATAGAGTTGAACAAATGAGCAATAGAGTTGAACAAATACGGTTGCACAAATCGGCCATAGAGTTGAACACAGTCTGGATGCGCGCTGTATTCGTGTTTTCCGAAAAATACGGGGAAAATACGCCCGTGCAGTTTTTTTTTCTTTTTTTCTTGAGCACTTAATCTCTCCTCATCCAATGGCTATGATTCATTCCTATTTCCCTATCATAATAATCATTCTTATTGGATCCGGACCCTATATTATATATGCTATTATAACATTTATGAAGATAACTTATTAACATTAATTCATTGAAGAATGCCACATGAACCAATTTTATGTACATACTTAAGTTTTGCTTTACACCGTATTAAGGTAGATAAGGGAACCTTCGATCAAATCCCTTGTCAAATGTGACATTACACTAGGAGAATTAATCATATTGTTAAGGGGCAATGTCCGTCAATAATGGTCTCGCTGACTAATCATAATCTTTAACTAGTACAAACCCCGTACCATATACGTGTAATGTAAATATAAAACCGAATTAACCGATTTGAGATCGAATTTTGATACGAATACGCTTTTAACTCGGGAACTTATAATCCAAATTCGATAGACCAAAGTCCGAACCTATTGATCTATATATACTTTTATCATACAATTTTAATTCTAAAATAGTTCTATTCAAAATTTTCAAATTTATATTATTAATAAATATAATAATGACACATGTGAAATTTTTTCACTATTCTTCAAGATTCATGACAAAAATGTATACTAATTAATAAGAAAAAAATTAAAGAATAGAAAAGAAAATCACTTGAATTTCCTTATTCGTATAAGGAGATAAAATTGAGTAAGATATTAAGTATACATAAGGAAATTGGATAAGATATCAAGAAGATATATAAGTTATATTTTGAAAATCAATGCAAATTATAAAATCATTAACAAAGACTTGGGTTCCGCTTTATACTGTACTAGTTCAATTACCCGCGCCATGCGCGGATTTTGTTGAAAATTATTTAGATTTTAAATTTTTTTTTAAAATATAATAATATTTGCAATTATCCATACACTTTAAAAATATTTATAATTATCCAACTATCCATCGCCCTATAATCTACCAAAAATTACTAACACCTTCAAACCATCAAAGATATGGATGAATAGATTTTTGAAGAAAAAAAACGGAAATGAGTGTTCATACAATTATAAGTAAATAAAAAACATTTCTCAATTTTTTTTGTTAAATTTCCCTAATAAACAATATAGAAAAATCTATCCAACTGTTACAATGAACCTTATCGATATAGAGACGTTAATCCAATATAGAAAAATTATATCATTTCTTCTTCAAAGGTTTGCTAAAGGTGTATTTCTTCAAGCTGATTAATTACAAAAATTTCATACGAACTATTAACTTTTCTAAAAACAAATTGTTAGAGTATCCTTAAAAAAATTAGGTGTAGCGTTGGACAGCGAAGGCGGCCACCGCCTCTAGGGTTCCGCTGATGTCGAAGACGAAATCCAGGCGTCGGAAGCAGTTGTCTGTCACGGGGAAGGAGCTGTCCCCAACGGCGAGCTCGGCATCGTCGGTCGTAGCGGTGTCGGAGGACACGATCCGAGAGAACAACAATAGAATATTGAAATCGAAGGGGATGATGGCTCTATTGGAGAATCCCGACATCATTAAGGGCGATTCATTGGAGAAATCATTCGTTGCAGATTCCATGGAGAGTGAAGGGAACAAGGAAAGGGATAAAGAAGTGGTAGAATCAAGCCAAGAGGAGGAGAAAAGGGGCACTGATTCTTCTCATAAGGAGATTGAAAATGCCTTTGATTTGAGGGCGGAAGCTGGAAAAAAGGGTGAGGCTGAGCAATCAGGCGCGTTTGAGGGATATGGCACAAAAAGAGTCTCTTTTAGAGATGCGCTTGCAGGGAACAGAAGCAACGTGAATGGGAAAAGGCTAAAGTTTGTAGAGGGCTTTGAGAATGGCATCATAAAGTTCACTAAGAAGGATGTGGAAAAGACTGTAGAAAAGTGGAAGCTTAGTGTGTTAGGAATGGTGGTTGGAGATTGGATTCCATTCGGAGCTGTGTAGAGTTTTGTGGCATCGAGGTGGACGGCTGTTCAAAATCCCAGAATTATTCTCACAGATTCTGGGGTTTTTGTGTTCAGATTCGAAAAGGAAGAAGATGTCGAGTGGGTGCTGCAGAATGGCCCATGGCTTATAGGTGGAGTGAGGCCCTTAGCCTTGCGAAGGTGGAGCGAGGGGGTGAAATTCGATCAGTCCTGCTTCGAGACTACCCAAGTTTGGGCTAGTTTACCCCAGCTGGATGTGAGATTCTGGGAGGAGTGGTTCTTTGAGAAGATTGGGAGTGCCTTAGGGAAGCCCATCTTACTCGATAAGGTCACCGAAAATGAAGAACGTATGTCGTTTGCTAGAATTCTTGTTGAGATTTCAGCTAAGGTCCCTCTTAAGATGGACATTTCCTTCCATGGTGAAGATGGAGAGGTAATTAACCAGCCAATAGTGTATGATCGGATTCCAGTGGTGTGTGACTCATGCAAGGTGTTTGGCCATGCGAATGGGGAGTGTCACAAGAAAAGGGGCTTCTTTGATAGTAGGCAGTTTAGACCAAGAGTTGTTGTTCAGAGGAAGTGGGTGAGGAAAATGCCAGTCCAAATTGTCCAGAACGAAGCCGGCCAACAGAAAACGCAGGTCACTGTAAATGAGACGACAGGGTTTCAGAGTAAGTCAGATCAGGCGAAGATCGTCCCAGCTAGGGAGGTCAACCCAAACCTAGCTAGCACAAGTAAGCAAGGAGGGGGGCAGCCCAATCAAGACAACTGGTCCGTGGTAAGCAGACAAAAGCAAGCTTCAAGGGATTTTGGTATCAGTTTGCAGCAGAAGGCTAAAGGAGTTGTTGTCTTACAATCAAAATTCAGTGCTTTGAGTGGACAAGAGGATGGCACAGAAGGCCAGAGAGTGGGGATGGACAACGATGCCATCTTGCCCAATGAGTAAAGTAACAATAGCTAGCTGGAACATCAGAGGACTTAACGAGCCCTCTCGATGTTATTTTGTGAATAATTTTGTGAAGACTCAGATTATAGATATGATTGCTATTTTAGAAACAAGGGTGAGAATCAATAAGGTGGAGAGTATTTCTAATTTACTTTTGCATGGATGGGAGAGATCAACCAGGTGTCTAGGTTCAAATGGGCGCATTTGGGTGTTTTGGAATCCAAATGCCATTTCAAAGGTTGATTTCCTTTTGGAAACAGATCAGATATTGCACTGCTCTATTGCTTCTCCTAGATTACAAAAGGAGTTCCTGGCCTCATTTGTTTACGCTTCGAACCACTCACAAGACAGAGTGATACTCTGGAACCTCATGGATGACATTGCTAACAAGTGCTCCCTAAGTAAGGACCCATGGGTGGCGCTAGGGGACTTTAATGCTGTGAGAGATGATACTGAAAAAGTCTGTGAAAGAGGGGTTGTTCCAACGATCAACAAGGATTTCAGCAACTGTTTAGATAGAGCTGGGCTCATGGATCTTAACTTTACAGGTGCTTTCTTCACATGGTCCAATAAACACTCCGATGGGACAAAGACTATGTGCAAGCTCGATAGGGTGGTGGCAAATCAGCATTGGATTGATTTCTTTGGATCCTATTCAGTCAAGTTTGGTCTTCCTCAATGCTCAGATCACAGTCCGGCCATCTTGAGAATTAATGGGACTCACTTGGAGAAAAAGCTGCCCTCTAGATTTAAGAACTCGTGGACTGAACACCCTGATTTCCTAGATACTGTGGCGTCAAACTGGATTGCTGGGAGGAAGTCGGGAGTGCTGATGTTTGAATTCGTTGCAAAACTTAAGCAGCTGAAAAGGCCTCTGAAAGGCTTAAAAGGAGGCAATTTTGACGACGTTGAAAGAGCGATCCAAGATCTGCAAGGCAAGCTTCAATTGGTTCAGAGTGAGATCCAAGCTAGACCCTTTGAAGCTAAGCTGCTGGATTTAGAAAAAGAGATCCTGGAAGACTTAAAAACTGGGCTGAAGAAAAGAAATGCTAACCTCCAGCAATCTGCCAAGTTGCATTGGTTAAGGTTCCAAGACATGTGTAGTCAGTACTTCTACAACTCCATCAAGCAGAGAAGAGTTAGAAGTGTAATAAATGCGCTAGAAAACGAGCAAGGGGAGGAAGTTACAACCAAGACAGAAATCAACAACATGTTTGTGAGCCATTTTAAAAAGCTGCTTGGTGAGAAATCAGAGTGCACACCTTGTGATCTTTCAGTCTTCAACGAGGGCAGATTAGTGGGAGAGGAAGACAATGCCACTTTGATAGCACCCTTCAGCAAAGAGGAGGTTAAGCAGGCTTTGTGGGGAATTGGAAAAAACAAGGCGCCGGGGCCTGATGGCTTCAACTCCTATTTCTTTCAGAAAGCTTGGCCTGTGGTGGGAGAGGAGATGACTAATGCAGTGCTGGACTTCTTTAGGTGTGGGAGATTGCTAAAAGAAGTGGGCAGCACAGTGATTGCTCTTATCCCTAAGAGTGAGAATCCTACTACAGTTCACGATTATAGACCCATCTCTTGTTGCTCTGTCATCAACAAAGTCATCTCAAAAATGCTTGTTAATAGAATCCAAAAGGTGTTGCCCTATTTAGTTGACAAGAATCAGGGAGCTTTTATAAAAGGCAGGAAGATAACACATAACATCGCCGTGTGTCAAGAGATTGTGAAAAGCTACAATAGAAAATATATCAGTCCGAGATGTGCCTTGAAGATTGACCTCAGAAAAGCTTATGATTCAGTGGAGTGGGGTTTCTTGTTCCAAGTTCTCCATGGATTCGGATTCCACTTACCATGATTAACTGGATCAAAGAGTGTACAACCAACACGTATTTCTCAGTGACACATCGAGGGTGCATTTCATGGCTATTTTAAAGCTGAGAGAGGATTAAGGCAAGGGGATCCTATATCCCCTTACTTATTTGTTTTGCTCATGGAGTACTTCAACAGAGCTCTAAAGAGAAAAAGTTTGGAAGGGGGTTACAAATATCATCCGAATTGCCGAAGGTCAGGTATTACTAACTTGTGCTTTGCGGATGATTTGTTCATTTTTTCCCATGGAAGCCTAAATTCAGTGCAAGCTGTCAAAGAGGTGTTGGATGAATTCTATGCTATGTCAGGAATCACCATGAATCAGAACAAATCCAAGATTTTTAGTGCAGGGCTGAGCATGAGTGTAAAAAATCAGCTTGTTGCTGCTTTGCATATGGAAACAGGAGCTTTGCCGGTTAAGTACCTCGGTGTACCTTTGTGTTGTTCGAAAGCAAACAGTAGTGACTATAGTGAGTTGCTCAGGAAAATCACGAGGAAAATTAATGTGTCGGCTGCCAGAAGTCTCTCCTTTGCTGGAAGGCTCGAGTTAGTGAGAGGCGTGCTCTATGGTGTGCTTCAATTCTGGGCAAAGATTTTCCTCTTTCCTAAGAAAGTCATCAAGAGTATCACTAGCTTGTTGAGAAACTTCTTGTGGTCTGGGAAAGCTGAAGGGAGGAAATGGCCTATTGCCTGGAAACAACTATGCAGACCGAAGGAAGAGGGAGGGCTCGGTTTGAAAGAGATTATGGCCTGGAACAAGGCAATGTTTGCTGATCTGTTATATGATATTCTTCTCGATGCAGGCACAATCTGGCATGATTGGGTTGATCTCGTGGTGCTAAGAGGTGAATCCGTCTGGACAGCCAAGCCCAAGTCGACAGCGAGTGCAATTTGGAAAGCCGTGTTGCGCATAAAAGACGAGTTAATAAACAGCCTGGATGGTGAAGGTAATGCTGCAGTGGTAATTATGAGAAATGGGAAGGCTGACTGGAAAGGGATTTATGACAGCTTAAGAAATCGGGGACCTGAGGTTCTCTGGCACAGATGGGTTTGGTGTAAGCTCAACACACCTAGAGTGGCTTTCACATCCTGGAAGGCTGTTTGTAAAGGAAACTACACCCTTGACAAGCTGCGGAGCATGGGAGTGATCCAAGAGGACTATTGTGTACTTTGTGAGGATAGATGTCAGGAGAATATGGAGCACCTTTGGTTCGAATGTCCCTTCTCTCAAGAAGTGCTTGGACAGACTCTAAATTGGGCAAAGATCGCCAGGAGATCAAGAAATATTGACGAGTGGATTACCTCGTCTAAAAATTTTAGGGGCAAGCAATCGATCATGTTCAACATGTGGAACACATGTCATAGTGTGGCAATTTATTTCATTTGGGCTGCCAGGAATAGGAAATTATTCAAGATGGAGAGAGTGGTAATGGAGGATTGTGTTCGACAGTGCATTAGCCATATTAGGAACTCTTTAATGGCTAGATGGAATTGTAAGAATAGAGAGTTTAGGCGGTATAGTGCTAGACTTGGATTATATAATATGTAACCTAGGTGTACCTAGGATTTTGTACTCCACCTTTATTATAAAATGAATGAATCACCCTTTCATTCAAAAAAAAAAAAAATTAGGCCATGATTATCTATAATTTCCTTAAACTGTTTTTTTTTAAGTGTAACTAAATTGATTAAGATTTAGTGTTCAGAGTAATAACATTATTTAAATAAAATTATAACTGATTTTGTTAAGGTTACGATGATTCTTGTAAGGTTAAAAACACCTTAAAAAAGGATTTGGCCAGTATTATATAGTGTTAAAGGTTATAGTTATCTCAACCTACTTACAACTAATATTTTTGATAAAGTTAGGAAAACCATTATAGATTTATTTTGGGATGGTTAGAATTACATTAGAGTTAGAAAATTACCACTTAACAAAGTTGTAACTAATTGTTGTTATAAAAAAATGAAATTAAGGGGAAGGTAATGTTTTGTAAAAGAGAAAGATTTAGAATTTACTTATTGAGTCAATTTGAGGCTTTGTAAAATAGAGAATTTAGAATTAACCTGATCTATACCTAAAAACGAATTCTCTAATAAAGAAATCAATCAAAATTAAGGCAGACTACAAAGATATAAAAAAACATACAAAAATAAAAATATATGACATGAGAAAAATCAATATTGACAGATGGGAAAATAAAATCAATATAAATAACATAAAGTAATAATGAATATTGACATATATTATTTGGTTAACTAATAATAAAAAAATCATGAGTATAAAGTTTACATGTGGATAATGAAGTTGGAAAAAAACGTCATTTGAAATATGAAGTGGAAAATGTAATTAACTTATTATTATTTTTGGATAAGGATATAAATTTATGTGACAAAATCTTATAAAAACATCAATCTAATCCTAGGTGTTATAATGTGGAGACTTCAATCTTGGGTGATTTTAATATATATATATTTATATACACATATATAATAGATTGACCGATAAGATCAACTAAAATTAGATAGTAGAGAGATATGCTCTACAAAAATATATTTTTTATAGAAAACTTTCTTGGATAAAAAATGTAAATGTTAAAATGTTATCATTGCATCATAAATTCATAACAGATTATTATTAAAAATACCACTGTTGAATCGTTCACATCTATAACCAATCGGTAAATTTATATTCCGTATATGAAAAATTGCAAACTCAAAAAGTAAAAAATTTCTTAACAACATATGGGAAAAAATCAAAATCAAAATTTGTATTCTGCATATCTAGCTAATTGTAAATTAGGGAAAAAGGGTTTCAAACGATTCTACTAAACCGATTTCAATTGTACGTCTCAAACAAATTGATTCGGTCATATTTAAATATCTCAATCGAAACTACTATATCTCAAAAAATTTGAAACGGGAAATCATGATCAACTCAATGTTTTTATCTCCATTAGGTATCTGAAAAAAATAAATAAAATTTATCGAAAGCTTAAAATGTTATGTAGAATTGAAAAGATATATACACATAATAATTAGTTTTTTGGTAAATATATATATGATGGGAAGATATATACACATATATAAACTGATTATTATGATTATATTTCTGGTGTACTTTTTGGTATAGTTATTTAGTAAGATTTTATGAAACCAAATCTATGTACATTTGAAATCTTGAAAAAGTTTTATGTAATTCTACGTGGCAGATGTGGTAATACATGGTAATACATATATGATATCGTTAACCTAATTGAGGAAATTTCAAATCATATATGATAACCTAATTGAGGAAATTTCAAATATTGAAAACAAAACGTACTCCAAAAAGTTTTAGTTGAGTAATCTATCATTTTTATTAGCAAATTTTTAAAAATTTTAAAGTTCAAAACAAAGTCCAACAATTAAATTGATCTTCGTTTCATCAATACAAAAAAAATTAAATTGATCTTTGTTACAATGTTAATTTTTTTTTGATACAATTATGTAAAAGAAACTACGGAAGCAATTGGGTAGTTGTGTATTTATTTGATGCAATTACGTAATTCTTTTATTTGATATCAATGGAGTTATTTTTTTGGTCGAATATCAATGGAGTTATTTGATAACTGAATTTTTAATTAACTAACAACCAAATTTGTAAATCATTTAAATCCAGGAGATTTGCTTTCGAGATTACAACCAATTTTAATAAGGCAGTTATATTTAAACTTCGATATCCAAATCAATCTGAATGGTAACCACTTTTTTTGGAAGGTAGTTATACAAAATCACAAAGATAATTTCCATTAGTCTAACTATTCCAATATAAGAAAAAAAACCGAAAATAATAATTATACGTGGCATATGACATGGCTTAACAATAATGCGACATGTGGCAAAATCCAAGGTGGCGTAATGTACGAATGCCATGTGGAAAAAGCTGACGTGGCGCAATGAGAAGACTTTAATCCTTAGTGATTTTAAATATATATAATAGATTATAGTAGATCCCAAATCAACTTCGGTAATAATATACTTTGTTTCTCTACCTATGGACGTAACCCGGCAAGAAGTGACCCAAATAGGGACCCGATTATGGACCGATCTGAATACGATCCAATAAAAAATTGAACCACATCAAAACAACCCGAATTAAATTTGACATGAAATAAATCGATTTGAAATGAACCATATTAAAATTGACCCGAAATCTTCTGATCCGAAATGACCCGATTTAAATTTGAATTGAAATCATCCGAATTAAATCTCACCGTAATCATCCGATTGATTATGCCAACATATATCAAATTCAAAATCTTGTAAGGAAAAAAAGACACGAGCATCAATTCATACGGAGAAACCACTCTTGTTTACTAAAGCACTAATTCTTATTAGTTTCCTAAGGTGAAATCACACATTCTAATTCATAACAACAACATTACCTAGTATAACCCGTAAAACGCAGGATCTAAGGGGTCAGAATGGGGATATTCCAGATCTGAACACATTCTATTTCATAAAATTTGGCAATTTACATATTAGTAAATAATTAATACCAATCATAGGTTATTGACTAGAAATCTCAAGATTGAACATACTCCTAAAAATAAAAACAATAGTTAAACAAGTAATGATGCAAATATTAGGGTAGTCCTACCAACAATATTTAATTACTACCGAAGGGAGGAAGCCCCTGTGGCTTGGAAGAAGGTGCGTAGGCCGAATAGGGGTGAGCATGAACCGACCGAAACCGAAAAAAAAGACCGAACCGACCGAACCGACTCGAACCGAACCGTAACCGAATATTTTCGGTTCGGTTTTCGGTCCCATAATTTTGAAAATTTCGGTTTCGGTTCGGTTTCGGTTTTTTTCGGTTCGGTTCGGTTAAACCGAATTTTTTTAAAAAAATATTTCTTTTCTCTAATTAGTAATTAGGGTTGACTAAGTGGAGGCTTCTCCCTCACCATTCGAGCGCCGTTTCTGCTTCTCCCAACCCAAATCTTCATCTCTCTCCCTCTGAGTCTCCCCTCAACTCCGGACTCCTCTCGTGGTCGCCGGCCTGGACTCCCCTCGGCGCCGGCCTCGACTCCCTTCTCCTCGACTTCACTCGCCAGCCCGTAACCGTCGCCGCCTCTCACCCGACAACCGAATCCGGCGAATCGCCATCATCCTCTCGCCGTCCACTCGTGCCCTCGACCCCTCGTCCTCTACTGCTCTCGCCGTCGACCCCTCGTCCTCTACTGCTCTCGCCCTCGACCCCTCATCCTCTACTACTCTTGCCTTCGTCCAGTTCGGACATCGTCGAGATGGACCAATTCGGGCTTCGCCGTCCACTCGTGCCCAGTGCCCTCGTTCCGACGTTCTCGACCCCCTCCTCCTCTCGCCCTTGTACTGAGTTTCGTGGTTGATTTGGCGATTTGCAGTTGAAGAGATTTCCACACTTGAACGGGGAAGGCAAATTGGAGAAGAAGACATTTCGGTTTGCTTGGTTTGTACAAAAACCGAACCGCCTGAAGCCGAAACCGAACCGAACCGAACCGACCATTTTCGGTTCGGTTTTCGGTTCACATTTTTTTGAAATCTCGGTTTCGGTTCGGTTCGGTTTTCGTCGGTTCGGTTCGGTTTCGAACCGATGCTCACCCCTAAGGCCGAAGATCGAAAGAGGGCTTGGATTGAAAGACATCTCAGCCTGGAATAAGACTAACGTCGCGGAGTTGATCTATGATGCCACCCATGCTTCGGACTCTATATGGCATAAATGGGTTGATGAAACTCATGCTCGGGGTCAGAATTTCTGGGAAATTAGGTGTAAGAGCTTCGCTAGTGCTATATAGAAAGCCGTACTCAAGTTGCGTGATGAGATTGCTGGCTCCTTGAACGATTCTGATGCTCCCTGCATTATTAGCTCCAGAGTTGGGAGGTTCGATTGGAGGAGTTTGTATGATAATATCAGGAACAAGGGTGATCCTGTGATGTGGGCTGATATGGTGTGGATCAAACCCAACACCCCAAGGGTTGCTTTCATGGCATGGAAGATAATCAATGAGGGTGTTCATACAAAAAACAAACTGAAATGCTGGGGGCTGTTGCAAGATGATTTGTGTGTACTATGTGATAACCAGCAGCAAGAGGATGCAAACCACTTATGGTTTGAATGCAGCTTTTCGTCTCAAGTGCTTTCAGGAGTAAAGAGATGGGCTCAGCTGAATAGAAGAACCAAGAATGTTGAGGATTGGATTTGTCAAACAAGCAGGTTCAAGGGCCGGAACTCAATTTCTTTCAATATTTGGAACCATTGTCATTGTGTTGTAATGTTCTCCATTTGGAAAGCTAGGAATTCCCTTGTTTTCAATCAACAAGGTGTTAGTATTGATGAGTGCATTAGGATGTGTACGAAGCACATTAGCAATTGTTGTAAGGCTAGATGGAAGACAAAGTTGAGAGCTTCTAGCAAGTTTTTGGAGAGATTACAGACTGGAGATGTTGTAAATAGCTAGCCTAGCTAGCGAATTTTGTAACTCGGTTCCTTTTTAATACATTTTACCCTTTTTATTCAAAAAAATAATATAGTGGTAAAATTTGATATTACTAATGATTTTAGAAAAGTTTGGAACAAAATTACGGAAATAATACTTATTATCATAATAATATTACGTAAATGGGTAAACATGATTTTTTGAATAAAAATTTATGATAAATCAATTTATTAACCAAAAAGGTAACTATATAATGATAAGGTTGAGATTTATATATCAGGATAAAATTATTTAAGCAACTCAAAATTTAAGATAGAACTAATATTTTAATTATATATATATAAACTTAAGATTATATATTAGATAAAGCTAAGATTGATTACATAGTTTTTTAATAAGGGGATGGTGTGACGCAATATAGTGGCTGAATTTAGTTCTGCTCTTGTATAAAGTAATAAAAATAGATATTCTCGAGCCAAAAAAGATCTTTTGGCAAGCGTTTGGTCTCTTATCCTATGGATCTATAATGGATACGGTTTGCCTTATATTTCTTAAAGGATATAGACAGTTTCATGCAAAGTTGAAAATTAAAGATAAGCTAAAATAATATGGGTGATAACGTTTTATATAAAGCATTTTTTTGAGAACAGATCAGCTAGTTCAAGGAGAGAAGAACAGGGAGAAGATCGAGAAGTTGAAAGTTGTGTTTTACGCTTTCTATATACTGAAACACACAGAATGATTTGACTAGTAACTGACGGACTCATACTCCTCACGTATGTATCTGCTCTGGCATTCATTAGAAATTACCTTCATCGGTTGTCTCCTTCCTATGGCGAACCTTACTTCCCTTAAATGGAATATATTGGTCAAATTGTTTTTTACAATTACCAGAATTCAGATTCACCAGGACCCAAATATCCGGGTCAAACGGCAAGCGGTTGTCATCCCGGGTCCTATGCGTCTGTCAAGGTTAGGTTCAATGTTCATTTACTATTTGTAAAGTGAAGTGTAATCCCTTTATCGAGTAAAGTTTATCAGGTATATATTTTATTTTGATCATTACTACATGTCTCAAATCTTTTCATTTATTTCAATAATATATTATACAATCATTTAACTTACTTATATTTATCGATTGTGGGAGACCTAGGGGATGGCATGGGTGAGTGGCTGCCCTCCCATTGGGCCGAAATAGTAGCGAGGAGTAGTGTGAGCGTGGAGATGTGGTTGGGTTAGAGTTGTCAAAACCTTACCCGATCCGAAAAATCGACCCGAACCGACCGAAATTTTTTGAGTTGGAACCCGACCCGAATAGTAGCGAGCAAAGAAAAAAAAATCGAATCCGATTAATGTGAACCCGATTGGGTTGCAAACCGAACCCGACCTATCCGCCCGATGTTTTATATATATGTAGAATAAATTTATTTTCATATAAATATTATATCATATTTTCTTATATAAACTATAATGAACAAAAATAATATTATAAAAACCTATTAAAAATAATATTTTATTATTAAATATTACAGTATTATTAATCATAATACTATTTTAATAATCATTAAAAATTCAAACTCTTGACTTGTTAGGTCGACCCGAACCCGCACAATAACCTGTCAAGACACAATCCGACTTGACCTGTAACCCGATTGACCCGAACCCACACTCAACCCGAACCCGAAAAGACCGAACCCGAAAAGACCGAACCCGAATCCACCCAACCCGACCCGTTTGACACCTATGGGCTGGGTGGATCGGGGTGGGAGCGAGGCGGAATAGTGACGAGGAATAATGGGAGAGTGAGCAGGGCCAGTCTAGACATTTTAGAATTTAGATGCCTCGGGCGAATTACAATATAAGGGCCCTTTTTATTTAATTTTTAGACATCTTTCGTAAACTTTTATAGTACTTTTGTATAATTTTTTTCTTGTTATAATATTAAGATACAAAGAATTTATAAAATAATTTACCTAAATTGAACTTAATTACATACGTAAAATTGAGTGTTATCATCATATAGCAATGTATGAATAAAAGAATTAAGATTTTTTAAATGCATATGCCGTATATTTTAAATGTAATAAAAAGTAACAAATATAGACAATTTTATAAATAAGATTCATTTACAATAAGTATAGTAATGCACTAGTGTTAGTGCCCGTGCCCTGAAGGCACGACTTGGACTTTTGTGAATTTTCATACAAGAATAATAGTCGGATAACTGTAAAATTATGTACTATTTCTTCAAAATTTTCTCTTATGGGATTCGAGCATCTGTTTACTTTTTTTTTAATGATGTATTATGTAGTAAATGTTTTATGATATATTATATATTATTTTTCAATAACGTGAATTTTCCACATTACTACGCACCATAAATCTCATAAGGAAAATAATCTCTTGAAGAATAAAGTAAGAAGATTTTGGTGTATTTCTGAATTATGTATAAGTTTAAAGTTTATTTTTCTAAGAAAATAATTAAAATGGAAATTTGTAGATAAGAAGAAATCTAATGTGGAGTCTACAATGAAATATAAGCCAATTAAACAAATTTAATTGTTATATTAAAGATGAGTGATTCGGTCCAATGAAAAGATTACACGTGTCAGGCTAAATATTATTACTAACCTCCACTTTAGTATATAGTTATGATGAGTACACTAATTGATTAATAGTAAAGAAAGATAAATTAAATAAAAGATATAAAATAGGGCCCACATTTTAAAATTAACTAGAAAGCTTTCCCGTCCGAAGGACGGACAATTTCTTTCACCGTATTTTTCTGGAAGGTAAAAATTATAATCTTCGTCATAACACAATTTTGTTCTAATTAATAAATTATGTAAGTATTTTGTATTGAATTGTCCAAAACAATAGTACATAAAATAAATATAAAATATGAAATTATTTATTTGATTTTATTAATTTCTTATGAGAATTACTTTGATAATATGGCTTTTCTATTACAGTTAAGTTTTTTAGCGGAATTGAATGAACATGTGTAGGGATTACTCTTTATAATTTTATAGACATTTTGGGGGAAATTTAAATCGAAAACATATGGTTAGCTCTTTACGCTTTACATTCTCGCTTAAAAAAATAAAAAATGATAAGGCTTTGCATTCAAGTTACAATTTTATAACATGATATATGTATGTAAAAAATAAGACATAGTAGCATGCATTCATAATCAATTACAAATAAAAAAGCAAAACAAAAAAAACGAAAAAATATAAAAACATGCATTTATTTGAAAAGGAAAAGAAAAATAAGAGTTGTATAGATAGATAATTCATCCAAAACAAAAAAATAAAATAAAAAACAATTAGAGAGAAGTCATTAATGTGACAAGAGGGGGAGAATTTTAAGTGTTGTATAGAAGATAGATAGATAGATAGAAGATAGATATGGTTGGTTAAAGTGGTGGGATTTGAACCCAAGACCTTTTTAATAAAGGTAAGAACATTATTCTACTAGATCAACTTGTAGTTTATAATATTCTAAACACTCTTTTATATATAGTACATTTTAAAAAATTTAGGTCCCCAAATATTATAGGGCATGCATGGCCTGCGCCCACTCTGCCACATCCTCTGAACCGGGCTCGACTTCTAGCCAAGTGAGGCGACGAGAATTCGAGCATGTACTTGAAGGTCCACCGTTGTTAGGCGGCCGGTGTCCGGTTCAATTGATCGAAGGAGGAAGAAGACGCTGGTTAGGGATTGCCATTTTGGCAACGATGTCGTTTGGATTATTTTCTCATTTATTATTTTAAACCTGGTGCGAAAACGTCATCGTTTTGGTCCCAAAATTCTTTTTTTTTTAAATAAAACTTAAATTAAGGAGAAGTTGAAAGCCCCAAACCCACAATTCCAAATTTCCAAATCTATAAGTTTAGAGGAGATCAGCAACTTCAAGTCTTCAATCGATGACGCCACCTAGTTGAACAATTCAGAGCAACAATACCAGCTCGACAACTCCAACTCGCTTGCGAAATTCCAATTCGATGCCAACTCGCTAAGGACAAGAGGTATTTAGGTTTCTTAGATTAAAATTTGTTAAATATCATTGATATACGTGGCGAGTCATAATAATTGTTGTTTATTTGTTAATTACGATGAATTATTTGTTTTTTTTTTTTGTCGAATAATTACGATGGATTATAAAGATTACTCTATTACGTCTTTGAATTAAATATTATAGGAATAGATCTCTACCACTGGATTATACCAATCTATACGGGCGAGATTCGCTCAAAACAAATAAAAAAATTGCAAAAGGAAAAAAACTCCAATCCAGCTCGCCATCGGATTCCTCAGCCTCTGCTTCCGTCTCCGCTAGATCCGCCGTGAACGCCTCTTCCAGATCCATCTCCTCCGGCGACGCCTCCTCCGTGGTTCCGTCGCTTAGAGGTTTCAAGAGTCGGTGAGGTTTCATTCTTTTCATTGAGATTGAGTTTCTCGCGTTCTTTTTGTTCTAATTTCATTGAGATTGAGTTCGAAGAAGAAGGCGAAAGATGAAATTGACGTTCGGTGATTGCAGGATGTAGGTCAAGTTCGAATTCGGCAACATGTCAATCCTCTGAGCTCATCTTTTTCTGTAAGATTTTTTTCTTTGAGTGCTTATAGTTTGTTAATATTGCAATTATATTGATAAGAAAGCCTGCATATATTTTATTTGATTTGAATTCGTTGATAAGAATTTTGATCGATTTAAACCGAAATCCACTCCTGTTTGATTAACAAGCCAACAAGAATTCATTTATGTGATTTGAACTTGAATGTTTCTCAACAATCTTGTTTGTTAGGGTTTCTTTTGAGTGAGTAGTTGATTTGAAGTCGATAATATTTCTCAATCTTCACTGTGCTAAGGCGTAATCAAAGTTCAACTGTGTTTTGTGCAAGTGATGGATATGGATGTGATAACGAGGAGTCTGATTTTCAGGAACTTTATCCTTTCTCATTGAGCATTGATGGGGCTTTGTGGACTAGGAACTACTGACTGCCTGGGGCATGTTGCTCTCATTGCTGAACTGATGAAAAAGTTTGGAGAGACCAAACCGTAGCAGAAGTCAATTGTGGTCGCCGTCTTACGGATTGTTTGTTATTTTTTTGCTCATTGATTTGTTCTTGTTTATGCTCCTATCTGCATGATCTAGATTTCATTTATTCTTTTGATTGGCAAGATTTCATGACATTGCTACTGTATTTGCAGGCCAAAGAAGTAGCTCCGACGGCGACAATCAGTACCAATCCGTGCCCTGACCGCTTTGTTATACATAAATATGTGTTGTTCATCGATTTCTAGGGTTTCTTTTGGCTGTGTTTGTGCAAGTGATCTGGTGAAATTTTACTCTATAATCGTAGTTTGTGATCCATTCCTGTTTTCTTGTATTCACTCGTCTATCTTGTGGCCATGTATCTTATGTTTCGAGTTCTTCAAGTCTCATTTCTCTGTTAACTGAGTTTGTCATGCACCTTATGGATTTACTACTTGTAAAATTTAAGCTGAGTTGTTAGCTCACCTGTTATTGGGATGCTATATCATCTTGTGGATAGTAGTGTGTGGCCTAAAATTCTTTGTGCCAATAATATTGTGCATTTTAACGAGAATGCATCCATCTTTCATCATCCACCTTTGTCTTTATGCAATTCATAACGTTGGCAAGACTGCTATCGACTCTGATGATGTAAAGTTTGCTATGATCAAATTGAACAAATTGACCATAGATGTGAATAAATTGGCAATGAAATTGAACAAATATGGAGGAACGCATTTACCATAGTGTTGAACAAATTGATCATAGAGTTGAACAAATATAGATTAACAAATTGACCATCGAATTGAAGAAATTGGTAGTAGAGTTGAACAAATTGGCAATAGAGTTGAATAAATTGGCAATAGAATTGAACAATTATTGATGAACAAATTGACTATAGAGTTGAACAAATTGGTAGTAGAGCTGAACAAATATGGATAAACAAATTGACCATAGAGTTGAACAAATTGGCAATAGAGTTGAACAAATATTAATGAAAAAATTGACCATAGAGTTGAACAAGTTGGCAATAGAGTTTAACAAATATGGATGAACAAATTGATCATAGAGTTGAACAAATATTGATGAGCATATTGACCATAGAGTTGAACTAATTAGAAATAGAGTTGAACAAATTAACCATAAATGTGAACAAATTGCCAAAGCGAAACAAATTATACGAACTTCGATTGCTATAATATATGACATAGGTGCACAAATTGACCATAGAGTTGAACAAATGGGCAATAGAGTTGAACAAATATAGATGAACAAATTGACTATAAAGTTGAACAAATCGGCCATAGAGTTGAACAAATTTATAACGCGCGTTAGTTTTTTTTGAAAAATACGCGAAAAAATCTCTCTCTCTCAACTTTTCAAACTTCTCGAAACCCCTTGCTCTTGACCGAACTCTCTCGATGTCATCCTCGGCTCTCAATCTTACATAAAACTCTCTCAATCTCTCATATCCATCTTCGTCCTCATCTGTTTCTTGGTTGGTTGTTGGTTAGATTGATCCATCGCCTACCTTCTATGGTTGGTGATTTCTTACTATTGCTTGGATCGAGCCATCTTCTATCTCTTCTAGTGAGTGCTTTCTTGCTTGGTTCTTGGATCCATTCATCTATTGTAGATCTCTCTCTCACAATTTCATCTTTGCGTCTTGGACCAATCCATCGTCTATATCCTTTGCATGGTGCATGTTGTCTAGTTGCTTGAATCGAGCCATCTTCTACCTCCTTTGGTGAGTGCTTTATTGCATGTTGCTTGGATCATTTCATCTTTTGTAGCGCTCTT
This sequence comes from Polygonum maritimum, assembly GCA_963924305.1. Classification (NCBI taxonomy): domain Eukaryota; kingdom Viridiplantae; phylum Streptophyta; class Magnoliopsida; order Caryophyllales; family Polygonaceae; genus Polygonum; species Polygonum maritimum. The sequence goes on from OZ002729.1 coordinate 15,635,950, forward strand.
CCTCACTTTTGCATGTTTTCATCTTCTATCTCCTCTAGTTGGTCCATGCTTGTTGGTTGCTTGGATCGAGCCATATCATCTTCTACCTCCAGTGGTGAGTGCTTTCTTGCTTGTTGTTTGGATTGATTCATATTTTGTACATCTCTTACTCACTCTTTCTCACTATTGCTTGGTTTGTATTTTTGCAATTTGGTAGTTCTAAAAAATTCATACCCTAGTTGAAATGAGTTTAGATTCGTTCTTTTGGAGGCGATGAAAGTCCCCGATCCTCTGACCCATCGACTCCTGCATGCTCTAATGAACCCAACTGTGAGTGGGGAGATCGATGGATGTAAAAGAGTATAGTCATATAGTCTATGGCGCTTATAATCGTCGATGGAAGCTATGTTGAGCCACACAAGGCCGATTAAATTGAGGTTGAAGGCCCAAAAAAGTCCCCTAATGGTGAATTGGCCCCTGATTATGAAGAGAACTATGGTGATTCAGATTTTTTTGATGGTGAATTTTCCCTTGATTCTGAAGAAGAGGATTAGCTAAGTCCCCTGAACTCTTTATTTTCCTATGTATTTTGTTGTTATTCTTGCAATTTGCTTGCATGTTGTTTGCTTTATCCCCTGATTATTGAGTTAAAGTGTTTGGGGTTCCATGTTAATCCAAATTGCTTGTTTTATGCTCCCTTTTGTATTATCAATGACAATGTGAGTTTTATCTTACTAGAAGTTGGTATTTGTGGTACCATTGGCCATTGTGTGCATGATGCCAGCCATGATATGAACGGCAGTATGTGCTCTCATTGTTGTGCAAGACATGCTCATTCTAACTCCTCATCATTTTCATGCTTACTTCATATGTTTGCCCATCATTTAAGTATGTTTGTGTGCTGTAGAGTACATAATAATATGCACCCGTATGTGTCTATATGCCTATTTTTGCCATTCTTGACTACATGTTTGTGTATTGTGTCGTGGCTTTATGTGTGAACTTGTGCCAATGATTTATGGGACAATATAATTGAGATTGTGCGTTCCTTTATTTTTCCTTTCATCAATGATGATGCCTTTAAATTGAGATGCTTGTTAGTGGAAGCCCTCCATGATCATGGCTTTGACATGCCACTAGTTGTCATGGATTATTGAGTTTACTTGTTTTTTTCCTTCTAAGGTTGTTCTCTGATGACTCACTACCATTTACATTTTAGTGATAGCCAGCGTGATCATGACTTTAGCTAGGGCTGAGCATTCGGATTATCCGATCCGATCCGAAAACCCGGATATCCGATTTTTTTTTGCAAATAGCTCGATCTGTATCCGATCCGTATCCGGCCGGATATCCGCTAAAAATTATCCGATTGGATCGGATATACGGAACCGGATATCCCGGATATCCAAACTATCCATTTTAATTTTTAAGCTAAAAAATGTAGTATAATTTTGTATTCAATTCATGTCCAAAAATCTAGCTAGCTATAATATATTATATGAAATTAAATGTAAAGTTATAAACAATAATTAATATTAATCTGCTTATGCTATTATCAAACTTAAAGTCAAAATTAGATCCCATGTACTCATAATTAATATTAACAACTTCATACTTTATCCTGCTTAAGTTATAATTAGTATTAACTTGCGGTAAGAACTAAGAAAGTGATAAAGGTAAGTTTAGGGTTTTGACCTAATAGTATTTTATTTTTCCTTTCTATAAACATTATATATATATATTCGGATATTTTCGGATATCCAAAAACTCAAAACCTCGATCCGTATCCGGTCCAAATATCCGGAAAAATTAGCGGATCGGACCGGATACGGATCAATTTCGAACGGATCATTTTGGATGCAGATATTTTTGGATCGGATCGGCAGATTTTCCGGATCGGATCGGCGGATCGGATAACTTTGCTCAGCCCTAACTTTAGCATATCACTAGATGTCATGAGTTTTGTGAGTGAACTTGAGCTTCTAATCTCTTCTTGTTGACATGTGGTAGTTCATAATCATTCCATCCTTTGAATTTTAGAATTTCATTCACTACACATTAAAGTAACATCCAAACATTACCTATAGTCTTGAGTTAGCTCATTGAAAGCCATATGCACAACATCTTACATTGTATCAATATCCCTGTGCATTTTTTATGCATCAAAGATTATATAATCCTAAATAACCTAAGTCTAATATATTTATATAATTAATGTTTAGTGGTTGTTGAACTAGGATGAAAGTGAATCCATCTTGCTTATATACCTTTTTTCCATGCTGATCATGTTGACTTATGTGTGCCTTTACATTGTCAAGTTGCATGAATATGACTTTGTGAGTTGCCCCATCTTGTGGTCACTTTGCCTTGATTGTTGGTACAATTTGATCTATGATCATGGCTGTGACGTTTTGGTTGATAGATTCAACAAACTTTGTCACCATTGCCCCCTTGGTTTTTTTAGTTTCTCTTTGCTGCTTCCTTATATGTGAATGGAAATTAAAATACCAATTTTCCCATCAAATGTGCATTGTCCCCTTGAATCCTACATAGGTCTTGCAACTGCAGTAATGAACATTACCTTGGGTATGAACTCGCTTGAACTAGCAGATATGTATTTACCTCTCTCAGTTGTATATACATGTTGAAACTTTCTTAACATAAACTTGCCATTATCGACAAGTTTCGAGTCCCGTTTGGCGATCTGCGCTCACATTCTTCTCTAATCGTGCTTCTCGTTGTTGTATTGCGCTGACAAGTTGGGATTTTGAGGTGCTGAGTTGGTTTGCATTGCTCCTTTGGTTCTAGGGTTCACTGTTGCGGTTTGTCGTTTTCAGCTTTCATACTTGATTGTCTATGTCTTCGTTTTCGACTGACATGCTTTTTGTTTTTAGCGTTTTTGTTTGAAATTTTGGGTTTGTAAGGGTTTGCGGTTTGGAGTAATGTAGAGTTCGTATGTCAATTTGTTTCAGTATAGTTTTCGTTTTTTGGTGCGATGGAGTTAGTACAAAAGTGGGGTTGCAGATTACACTGATGACAAGTTCATGGTTTATAGGTTGCACATTGACAAGTGGCTTTTTGTTTGGGAAAATGAGTTATGGTTTATAGGTTGGTGAAAACATTTGAATATGTACATTAGGTTGGCAATGGCAATTCTAGTGGTGTGGGGGAGGGGGGACTTGAATATGATAGGGTTTAGTGCTTGTTTGATGTTTGACCTGGGTGGTGACAAATGTTTGTGATGTATTTGACGCTAGTTGTTGTCATGGAGACAAGTTTGATAATGGGTCTTATTGCGCAACAAGCTCTCGTTGATTCGGAAGCCCCATCTACTAATTACAGTATCCAAGTAATTGTTCCAGTGTTTGATTGTTTGCATTTGGTGGTGATAGTGCTCTATTGTTGATGAAGATATGCTATTTATTATGTAGGGCCTGGAGTACTACTTCCCAGCTGGAAAGAGATTTAAGGAGAGATACAATGTCTACTCATCGTATCTTCCAAACTATCAAAGAGAAAGTGTCTTCACAAGAATGGGACAAGCTATCCATAGGATGTTTTGCCTGAATATTCTAGGTTACAGATGTTCTACAGTTGCATAGTGCTTTGGTACATACAATAATGATGCATGACGGGAAGACAACCACGAAGAATGAGTTGTGGGTTAAAGTGAGTGGAGAGTTGGTAAAATTTTCTCTATTGGAGTTTGCTGCTATTACAGGGTTAAGGTGCTACGAGGAGTCTAGTTTTGAGATCTAGAGGTTGATATGAAGGATGTGTTAGGAGTGGACCACTGCACATTGACTGAGTTGAAGGCTATGTTCTGCATAGAGAAAGATAAGTAGAAGAGGTTTATGTTAGTCATTTGATGGTTCTAGAGAGGGTCTTGCAACTTGGGAGGAATGAGTCTCTTAGGCCGGACTTTGTTGCCCTAGCATCTAATATGGAATTGGAGGAGTATCCTTGGGGTAGGGAGGTTTTCAATGCTACCAAGCCTGCCATTCAGAGCATGAACAAGGTTTCTATGTCTAGTAATACAAACAGGCCATGGTTTAACTTACATGGGTATCCTTTGGCCTTTCAATTATATTAACATTATACAAAGTACATTTAGTTTCTTTAAATGGTGACAATCTTACATGTTTCTGTTATATGGTGTTGAATGGTTAATCCATTGGTGAAAATATTGAGTGGTCATGAATTTAACTATTTAGTGTACACATTGTAGTGGTAACAACTAGTATTGCAATGTGTGTTGGTTTTATATTTTTTTAAAACGGTGATAAGTACTTTTATTAGTCAGTAACAGCTTATTATTTTTTGGTGAGAACATCATTTCTAATGTATTGCATGGACAGAGTTTCTCACGCATTTCATTTTGTTATTACCACCAAATTTGGAACTTGGAGTCTTTCCCTGACCTTGCTGAGATCAACAATGTTGATTTTGAGATATATGAGCTTTATAATCCTTTATGGTTTTCCAAATCCTTCGACTTCAATCTAACTTTTTTGAAGGTTGAACAACATGTTTGAAATCCAAGGAAGGTGTATTTTTGTCCTCATTAGTTTAATTTGGTGACAACTCTGAATTCATGTGTGGTGTGCTTAGAATATATTGTACGTGTTCTTATAGGTTCCTATCATGAGATATGATGCTATAATATTTAGTGAATTTAGTTAGGAAGAAGAGAAGACTGACCTTCTTATTGATGGATTTGTCAAGTGGAGGTTGGCTCAGGTGCTAATGCCCCCTAGATGGAAAAACTTGTTTTGAACTCTAAGGGAGGTGATCAAATCCCTGGTGAGAAAGCTATGAGATTCAAGATGAGGTTTGTTGTCCATACATTCAGGGATAACACTGAGGACAAGCCATCTCCAAAAAAGATGAAGGCTGAGGAGAAGAGTAATGACAAATCTCCGGTTGGTGACAAGTCATTCCCACAGAAAAAGAGGATTGAAGTGGAGCATGGTGTTGCCAATTCAAACAAGAAGCCCTTCCCCAAAGCCAAAGGAAAAGAGAAGGATGTGCTAAAAAGAAGGGATACAAAGCAGGTTGTTGATGACGATGATGATGATGATTTTGTTAGCCTTGCTAACATGGCTAAAAAGGTCAGATTCGTTGTCAAGCTCCATGGTGCCATGAAGGAGGACAAGGTGGAGGAGAAGGCTAAGGATGACAACACCATTGACATGGATGATGATGATCCTAAGAAGGAAGGAGATGGTGAAAGGATGAGGAAGAAGAATTTGGACTTGATGAGTGATGAGAAGGTTCCCCATAAAGATGGTGACAAGGTTGATGTTGGTGACAAGGTAGTTGATCATGTTGAGAAGGTTGAAAAGGTTGTTGTGAAGTCTGATGGTGAGGATGAAATAGACGAGAAGAAGTTTGACAAGATTGAGAAGGTTGGTGTCAGCGAAGTGGATGGTTCTGAGAAAGTTGGTGACAAGGCTGGTGCATCTTCTGGTGACAAGGACGGTAATGTTGAGAAGGTTGGTGATGTACCCCAAGCGTTTCACCCCAAGCGTTTCACCCCAAATACACCGAAAGATGACTTAAATACCCCAAGCGTTTTACCCCAAATACACCGAAAGATGCCCGGGGTAAAAGTTGCAGGGGTATTTCATTAATACCCTAATACACCAGGTCTAGTCCGGGGTAATTGTGTGCCTTGAAAATTCTCTCTAACATTTACGCCCGGGGTATTTGTAATCCAAATACACCGGGTAACTCCCTATCCGGGATATATTTGACCTGTGTTTGATCCGGGGTATTAGTAATGTATATGCCAACTAAAATGTAGGATATACACCGGGTATTGAAGTTCGGGGTATAAAGTTAATAGAATTTACCCGGGTATTCAAGTCCGGGGTATATTGATTAGGTTATATATACCGGGTATTGAAGTCCGGGGTATATTGATTAGGTTATATATACTGGATATTGAAGTCCGGGGTATATTGATTATGTTCACCAGGTATTGAAATCCGGGGTATAAGTGTGAATAGTATTGTTGTATATATACACTGGATTAGGAATGACCGAGCTATGTAATGTCAAAAATCACGTTTGAATCAAGGCTATATATATAATACTAAATATCGCTGGATAAAGTCAAAAATCAATTCAAACAAAGATTGTTATCAATATTGACACTACTCAACATCATATTCATCCAAAACTACAAACTCACCAAAATATAAACTAAGAGAACAATTATCAAAGTCGTCCACTATCGTTTTCTAACACGAATACATAAAGACTGCAAAATAACAAGGGCTCTGTACCATGTTTTGCAAAAAGAAAAAAATACAAACAATAGTTACTATAAATCAAGAAAATAAACATAGATCAATTGTAAATTCGATCATACAAAATGAAAAAAAATTATTAAAAGTTACCTAAATAATGAGAGAGATCAAATGCTCCATCAAATCCTTTCTGGTTTCATCTATTTCATCACTTAAGAAGGTGTTCCTATTACCGTACCACTGCAATTATAGACAAAACTTCATATACAAATCTAACTTTAAAAACATATACATTAGTTATAAAGTTTTGAATGTCTTACAATCTTTGGGATGATTATACTTCTTCTCCATATTATCTTCTGCATACACCTTAGCATATAGTAGTCACTCTCGATCATAATTGATTGATAGGGACACTAAGTACATCATAGAAAACAAGAATATAAGGAAGCGAATTGAATAGAAAAACATGGGAAGATAACAAGCTTTTTAATTCAAAGGCAATTGAAACACTTTAAAATAACCATCGTGATAATCAATAACAGTAAAAAAAGACACAATCAGAAAGCAAGCTCACCTTTATGAATTGCCACAAATGTTGTTTTCGAGGCTTTTTCTTTCCCAAATTTTATATTTCAAAGTGTAACTCCTATAAATAAATTAAAAAAATATGGTAAGCTCAACAATTTATACAAAACTACTTAATATTCATCAAACTTACAAATCAATCAACTCTTCAACATCTTTTTCTTGACGACCATGTAATCGGTCAATCCAATATGCCAAGCCTAAGTGAGGATGTAGCACCCACAATACCCAATGATTCATGTACGTATGTTTCAAAGAGAGAAACAAAGGGATATAAATATAAATAGCTCGACTTATACCGCATAACAAAAAAGTCATAAATATATTACCTCGACTTATATGGTGCTATGAAAATTCGGTTTTCAATATTTCCCGCAATAGCGTTAGCAATATAACTAGCTCGATCGTTGATTATTCGAGAATCCTCATTTGGTGAAATTTTATTTGGACAAAGAAACCCAAACATCTTTTCAACATTTTTACAATGAGTCTTAGATAAACATCTACATCAACAATACATGTAAAGTCAACAAAATTTAATTGTTTATGGTTGTAGTGGGATAGCATAAGCAACAGAATGCAAGCATACAAAAAAAACGATACAAATAATCACATATCAAATAACAACCAATAACATAAAGAGAGTACTGTCTAATGATACTCCAGCGGCATTAATATTATTCTAGCAACTACAAAGAATTAGAAATAATCCCGAATGATCCAACCAAAAAGCAATAATTTATTGTTACAATGCATTAATTACTCAATGATTTCAACCAAAAAGAAAAGTAATCATCACTCAAGGACTCTCATCGCTGTTCTAAAGTAACTAGCAAATTACAACATTGAAGATCACATTTCACACAAACTCATGTTTTGAATTCTCCCTCATTCATATCCACTACCAATCAACCAAACTAAAATTGAACATTATATAGCAATCATCCGATCCTCATTTGCTAACGATAAATCTGCGTCAAACACATTGGCATTGGCATTACAGATTGTTATGAAAAGAAGAAAATATGAAACAATGATAATGGTGATAATGCAAGCATATTATGGATTATACGACAAAAGAAGAGAACATTAAATCTGAATTATAAAAGAATAAAAATATTCATTAAAACTAACCTCATGTATAATGAGTAATGACACATGACACACATCTATTTGTTCCTTGTCCATCCAAATCTGAAGTTGTTCCTTACCAACGGTAATTCCTTGATGGTCATATGTGAAAAGATTTAGGGAAATTGCAACAACCTTAGAAGAACTATCATCAAATTCATCTAACACACATCGATAATCACTAATGACACTCGGATATGGATGATCATCCTCAACAAGACATGTGCAAGATTGCTTAGTGTTTGTCACCCCATTCTCTTTCTCCTAAATACAACATGAAAATTAAATACAATTAAAACCATATTACATGAACATACTAAAAAGACAACTATTGTAAACATAAAATAAACAACTTACTGTATATGGTTGTTGTTGGAAATATTCAATTCCAAAGTGAAAAGCAGCACATTGCACATGGGGGGAAATTTGTCCCACATCGGACACATGGGGGAATTTTGATTCCCTTATAAAGTCTAATGGTGTACCATGTGTTAGTGAGTCAAGAGAGGAATGCCCCCTCGCGCGCGCGCCGCCGCCGCCGTCCGGCCGGCTCGGCTCGGCTCGTGTTCGTGACACGTGCGCGGTGTGGTGCTGGGGCGTATCTTTTTACGGGATATTTTAACTATTTCCGAAAACTATGGGCCAAAGGATTTGCGGATTAATTGCCCGATATTCTTCCGTAACTTCCTCCGATTTTAAACGTGTTTGAATAAGATTTGGTCAACAGATCTTATCAATTTGTTTTCAACTGAAGAGAGATTCTCGGGATTGTGGAGTTAATGCTGATCATGGACGTTGAGAATTACTCTATAAAGACTCCTCATTAGTTTTGCTCAAAGCACATCCGAAATCTCTCTTCTCTGTTTTCCAAAAAACCAAAATCCCGTAACTCTCTTGTTGTTCTGAGGTCTCCGTTCCCAACTCTTCTTACCAGAGTGCACCGGTTCGTGGAGTGCTGTGCTAACCTTGGGGGGCTGAACGCCGATCTCTGACGTGCACCGTTGTCAGGGCGTTTTTGCTTCTAAGGCAGTGGTTTACCACGACACAGCGATTCATCCCGCTACACATCAAATTGTTGGCCTACATTCGTCCCGCAGTGACCCTTTTTATCTTACAGTTGTACTAGATGATCAGGCCATACAATAAATTGACCTACAACATCCAACATCGTACATACTTGATCTGTTGGGAATGGCACATGTACTCCTTCTTGGCCTTTTGTAACAATTTTGACTTCTACCTACGCTTCACCCTTCTTCAGCTCTCGATTGTGCAACATTACTTTTTGCAAAGAAGAGCGATACACAACACCTTTTCCGACTATTTGCTCGAGATTTTGCCAATAAAGGTTGCACTCCCTTGTGCCCTATACATAAGGATAATTAATTTATATTTTCTCAATTATAATGTGCATATATACATAGTATGAATAGATCATATATACTTACCTCTTCCTTCTGTGTTGAACAAGAAGCTTTGCCACTTGATAGAATATGATCATTTGATCGAGGTCTATGGAATGAAAGAATCTTTAGAAGTGGTTTTTCCAGTAAGTACTCTTTTCTCTCATCCGACAATGCTTGAAGGAATTGCCATGTTGCTCGTCTCTCTTCATTTAACATTGATTTAATTTCAGCCTTCTTGTTTGCTTTTATTTTATTGGTTGCCTTAGTAATTGCAGCTTCTTGTAAATTCAGTCCAATAGATGATGCCCGACGAGAGGCATGACCAAAGTAATTAGAGATTGTGACATCCTGACCCACCCCTCTTACACGTCTGGGATGTTCTTCTTTGCCTAAAGCCATTGCCAACACATCTTTACGACTAGTGGAAACAAACTCTCCACATGATTCTTTCTCAAGATAATCATCTTGTAATAATCATAATAATTGGAAAACAAAATTTGTTATCATACTGAAATTGTAAGTGAAGATAAGTGTAGCATGCAGTAACAAACTAAAACTGTAAACTTTTTTAAAAGAATGGAATCTAAAATTCTAACTAGCAAATAGAAACAGTAAATTTTTTTAAAAAAATTGAAATTGAAATTCTAACTAACAAATTGAAACTGTAAATAGGTGTAGTATGGATAGATCACTATAGATAAATTGAGATGATTTTTTTCGATCTATTATTTATGTATGGTACGTCATTCATCCAAAATATCATACAAGCAAATATACAATTAGTAATGAATTTAAAAGAGAGAATGAAAATGGTAGAATTTGTTTCATAATTGGGAAAATCCATTGATTGGCTTTATGTAGGTGTTGTCTCTTGTATAAGCACCAAAAAGTCTTTGTATCACTTGACTTCACAAATTAAACCCATAATTTTAAGGAAAATTGGACGAAAATAATCCCAAGTATCGACTTTCAAACGAAAATAATCTCAAGTTTAGAAATCACCGTCAACGAACCGAACTATTACAATATTAAACGAAAATGATTTTCCGGTAACTTCTCCGTTAAAATGGATGACATGGCAAATGGAAATCTGACATGGCAAATTAACATGTAAAATTTTTATATTTTCTATGACATGTCACTCAAATAAATAAAAAAACCACATCATATATATTACAGTATTAGATTAGATATCATCTTTAATTAATTAAATAAAACCCTTCAAAGTCTAAATTAACATTACCAGATCTAAAGTCTAAACACTGAAGAACAATGGACATTCCCCCGACACTGAAGAAGAACAATAAAACAAAGAGAAAAATAAGGATAGTGTTCCGGGTGGAGGTCGCTCATCCGAACTTGGCCCGTGTTAGATCCCAAAGGACGGTGGTGGCTTCGGAGTCGGACAAGGTGTGGAGTTTATGGGAGCGTTGCTTTTTCCAGAAGTGGGTTGAGGGCGAGGCGGCGCCCGAGGACAGGAGGTGGACGTGGACCGAGCGGCCCCGGAAGGTCCGAGACATTGTTAGGGCGATGGTTCCGAGGCAGGTGTGGTACATACACGTAGTCAGTTTGGTGGCGACGGTGGTGGATGAAGGTGGTTCGGCGGCGGGGGGACGGAAATAGGAGGCAGAGCCTTGGCGGCGGAGATCTAATCCGGGGATATTCTCATCAGATCTCTCTCGCTGCGAAAGACATCGACGTGGCGGAATGGAAAGGAGATATTCTCGCCGTAAGCGTGACGGAGAAACACATGGCCAAGGACTCCAATATAAAATTCGAAAACTCCATCCTCAAGAAATTAGACTCTCAATTGGGAGGTTTGTTGTCCGAAGCCTCTTAAGAGGAGGATTTCACCGGCAAATCTGCACAACCCACTCTTCTCAGACTTCCCGGATTAGGTTCCAAGAGAATAGATTTTGGGAATGTTAATTAATTTAGACTTTCAAGGGATTTTGGGCTTTTTTTGGTTTTTTTTTGGTTTTTTATTTGAGTGACGTGTCAAAGAAAAAATAAAAATGTTACATGTTAATTTGCCATGTCACATTTCCGTTTGCCATGTCATCCATTTTAACGGAAAAGTTACCGGAAAATCATTTTCGTTTAATATATTGTAATAGTTCGGTTCGTTGATGGTGATTTCTAAACTTGGGATTATTTTCGTTTGAAAGTCGATACTTGGGATTATTTTCGTCCAATTTTCCTAATTTTAAAGACTTACAATTATATGAACCACTTCAACTACTTTACCACGACATTGACCATCTTTTCCTTGTCTTCCTAACTTGAATAAGATTGCTCGTGATACAGTAGATGACAGATCCATGTTGATTTTCTTTTTCTAATACAATAAATTACGAGAAAAATGGAATCAGTATACCAGAAGTACTAACAAGTCATGTAAATGAGTAGTTTTAATGATATCATAAATATATAACGACAATTACTTACATAGTCATCTCCAATTTTGGCATAACCTTTCTTCGACCCCCTAAAGGGGCAGTCATTCAATAAAGAAATTTCACAAAATTTCTTGCTTTTATCCTACATCAAAATTTACTAAAATAATTAGTAAATAAAGTTAATACTATGTATTATTTAGATTGAACTATTATATTAGCAAATCAAATACCTTGAATGCAGCAGATTGAGTTATTTCAATGAATCTCGTCCACTCATCTTTTTTGATGTATGAGTCATAAATCTTAGGATGAGTTGCATTTAGTTTGCTTGTTTTTGGGTCAAACATGTGGTATCTCCTCAAGTCCTTTTTGAAATTCCCCCATAGGTCATGAGCTTTCGCAATTACGTAATGTTTAAGCTCGGGTGGAAGCATGAAAACTTTCTAAATTCTGTATCGGAAAATTATATATTGAACATGTATATAAGGAAACAAGAGTTCACTATAAAAACACATACACACATCAATTTCTATATATGCAAATTTGTCCTCAGCAAAAGAATATCGTATGCAAATTAATACACCAAGAAACATCCATTCCCTAAATGCTCTCAAGAGGCATCATGAGTCATACTGCCAATCCATACGTCAAACATCTGAAAGAAGAACACTTGACAACAACTTTAAAGCATTTTACAAACTTGTAATTTGATGCATAAACACAAGTATCACGAGCACAATGCCTCTCCTAATTTCAAAAATATGCAAGAAAAAGTATCTAATATGCATTTTATAATGATGTAACTTGATGCATAGACACAGGTATCACAACCACATGCATACTACCAAGCCTTGCAACATGACCAGTACTTAATACAAAAATTCTCTGCATATTTACTTTAGTGAATGTGTATGGATGCAGTTCTACGTTCCACAAATAACTAGAAGAAGAGGAAAAATAGCACTACAAGATGTGCTTAAACATCAATAGACTACAAACCTTTGGATCTGAAGATAATGAACAATTTCTTCCAATTCAACTTTTGCTTCATCAACACCCTTCACATCACTAAAATATACTATGATTATAAGTTGTTCGACCCAAAAATTAATATAGAACTTGAAAGGCTACAAGGTGATGACAAGTCACAAGGCAGTGACAAGGACAAAGACGGTGACAAGTCTCACAATAGTGTCAAGTCCCAGGGTGTTGATGTTCACATCCCCTCTAGTGATGATCGACAAGTGTATTACCACTGTGGTTGTAGAGCCCTCAACTACAGATTTCCTAGATGACAAGTTTCTATCTATTGTAGACTTGGGAGATGACAAGCTAATCCTTGCTACAAGACTGATGGCTTACAACTTAGCACATCAAAGGATGAGGATGCAATGGATGATGTTTGTAGTTAGCCTTCTCAATTAGAATTGGGCAAGGAAGATGGGAGCTTTGAGGAAGTTGAGGTACAGGTTAACTAGAAAGGAGTTGTTGGTCTAAGAGGATGCAATGGATTATTTTTTATTTGTTTTCTCATTGTCTCATATGTTCTTGTGTTCTTGCAGGAAACACAATGACTTTATCCCTGACTCTATGGTTAGGATGGATAAGAAGTTTTTCAAGGTGTTGGTTATAAAGAAGAATTGGCTGGATGTTGTAGTAAGAATCCTATACTTTGATGCTTTTAGACTCCACTTATGATGACAACATTGTATACTATACTCTATTCCTCATCTGATGCACACATGATGACAACATTCCACAATTCAAACCATTCTTCATTTTTATGCACATATGATGACAACATTGCTTATAGATTTGATGACGATACTCTTTTTAACTACAACATATTGATGAGGCATTGTTCTACTTGAGAAAGATCATCTTCTTTGATGGTGATTGCTTAAAAGACATTGTTGTCATGGTCTGTCTGTGGATATCTAGGTTCAATATCTCATGCCTAAAGAGACTACGTGGTTGCTTTGGGAAGAAACTACGTAGTTGGTTTACAATAGAGTCATCCTAACACATGATGATAGCATTCCACGAGGGGTCATTCTATTTCGATGAATGTTGTACAAAGTATCAAGATGGGTTGTATCCAGAGAGCTTTGGGAAGCAATTGTTCAATGTGAACAAGCTTTATGTAGCTTTCCTAATCCCTAATGTGCATTGGTTTGCAATAGAGCTTGACTTGCATTTGAAACAAGTCAATGTCTATGATTCTCACAAAGACCTTTTCACAACATTAGAGATGCAAGCCATTTTGGACCCGCTTTGTAGTATGCTCTCTTATTGGATTTTTAAATGCGATAGGATGACTCATATGGTGGATGATACCAAAACTCCTTTCAAGTGGTACAAAGTCTCAGATGTCCCTCATGACACATAATGGTAAGGCAATGCTAAGTATTAATGTTAGAGAGTTCAATTATTATTTGTAACCTATCTTATTCTTTGTAATGTTGTAGTGACAATTGTGGTGTATGCACGCTTAAGTAGATCGAATGAATAGTGTTTAGACGTGAGTTTAAGTTGGATGAGTCGAACATGCAAGCTTACAAGGAGAAAATGATAATCAAGTTCTACAACAAAACCTAGGTGGTTGAATGATGACAAGTGTTGTTTATGCTATTTGCGTATGAAGACAATTTGTTTTTTGGTATTAGCTGCGTTGTAAATCAATCGTGACAAGATACAATGTTATTCGTGGTGACATGTTTGTTGTAATATGGTAGTACTTCTGTGTTTTTAGATGAAGACAATATGGCTCCTAGACAAGTTGATCAATAGTAGTACGCTAGTATTATGGTAACAAAATACCCTTTCATCCAAAGTTATGTTGTTTTTTATATGGTTTGAATGTTGTGACAAGTTAGAATATAGATGAATTGTATGCACATGGGTTGCATTTGATGATAAGGTAGCATGTTATGAATTGCATGCAACTTGGGTCATGATTGGTGACAAGTGTTTTCTTAGTAGAAAGGTGGTACAAACTGCAAACATAACGAATTCATACCATATGGCGCCAATGCCAACAACTTTAACAAGATAAAAACACGTACAAACTTCAATTGTCACCATATAAAAAATGTCACCATACTGAACTAACATTCAACCGCGGAAGTAGGTTGGGGGGAGTTTTATAGCTCTAAGCTCGCACCCATTAACAAAACCGAGCTGCAAACATAAGGACATTTAGACATCAGTGGGATATCCTATGTAGATTTTCGCCGAATAATGACAAGTTCAATTATTTATACCGTTTGTGTCATGAGTTTTTCCGACCAGTTGAGACGTTTGTCGTTGAAGTAGAACTTGACCCAATCTAGTGGTATGTTGTGGTGTATATAATATTCAGTGAATATTCTTTTAATTTTGGTACTTACGTTTGTATTTGTAAGTGTTGTTCCTTGATTATCCTGTAAATTTATACTTGGTGACAAGTTCGAAAAGAGATGTGATGGCACATATTATGCAATAAGATGACAAGCATTAGAGACTTTGATATCACCTGATTAACAATGCGAATAGTGAATCTGTTGTCCCTTGTTGAGTGCCGTATAGTCATTATGAATGTTGTTATTTTTTTGAAATGTGATGTGTAGATTGGATTTGCAATGAACTTTATTTATAGTTGAATATATTAGATTAGTCAAAGCTGGAGACACCATCGATTTATGGATGTGTGTAGCTTTCCAATGCAAATTTAAAGACGCTAACACCAATTGGAACCTGTCACCAGGCCTATTTATGGGTTATGGGTGACTACACGCTGGCATAGGTCGGCTGTTGCAGCTTTTTGACTGTTCGACCTATATAAGATGTATCTTATCATTCATGCAACCTTTATAGGAATGGTGACAATAGTTTACAAGATTCAATGTCGGATGAAAAGATTCAACGAGTGAGTACATATATTGCACGCGATAGTATATAGACGACAAGATTCATTGTCTGATGACAAGATTCAATGTCTCAAAACAATATACAAAAAAAAACTTGTCATATGTGATGACAAGATTCAATGTCTCAATACTATGAGGCATTAAATATGCTATGCATCTGGTGACAAACTGTTATACTCATAAAGTTAGGCAGAATACATCAACAGACCCCCGTACTTACAACTTTTTCCCCTTTGGACCTCTGTACAAAAAATTGTGTAAATAGACCCCTGTACTGCCCGCGCTTTGACCTATTGAACCCCTCATCAAATTCTTCCCGTTACATGTGACACACGCGCAAACACGTGTCATGAAAATTGTCCACGCAAGCAAAAATTGGCCAGGTCAATTGCCACACAATAAATTTTAATTGCACTATATTACTTGTGATCAACTATTCACTTGTTTCTTAAAAAAAAACTATTCACTTGTAATTTATATTTTTTTTTCGGTCGAAACTTGTAAATTATATTACAATTGGGATCTTGTGAAGAGAATTGCAGGCAACACCTGGTGTGTTCTCATCTTCAATCCCTCACAGTACTTCTTCAAACACCTTCCGGTCTCTTCCAACCTCTTCTCCAGCCGGAATCCGCTCTCCGGGAAGTCGATTCCGGTGATCCTCATCCTAGGCGGCGTCGGCTCCACCTTCGAGAGGTTATATACGATACACGGCCATTGAAGCCCGTAACCGATCCTGAAATCAATTATGTGGATCCGATTGGCGTGTCCGGCCAATCGAAACACCGTCTTGTTGGCGACGTAGTACAACATGATGTTGAACGGCGCCGCCGCCACGTAGATCCGGCTGGATCGGAGGAATTCGGTCGCCGATGGAGCTCGCCGGAGCGGAGAAGACGACGAGAGCCTATGGTCTAGGGCGTTGACCGCGTAATGCGCGAATCTCTGGAGATTGTCGCCGTAGGGGGACGAGTGGTTTCGAATTAGGGTTAGCTGTTCTCGAGCGGTGTTTATGTCATTCCGGGAGATCGATTCCGTGCAATTGAGTAAGAGGCTCATCAGATTGACGACCTTTGTGGATTTGGTGTGCCCGTCCATCTGCCACCTCTCTCGCTCGCTCGCCAACACGCCTCCCCACCGGCCGGTTCCGTCCACGCTCCGACTTAGTGCCGCGGCGACCGCCCCAATCTTCTTCTCTCACCGGCGTGCCGTTCTTCAGATCTGGGCCCTGCCCATGCCGCCAACCCTTCCCGACACGACCCAACTCGACGACTCGGTCCCTGCCGGATCAAGCCACAGATCCGTGAGGGCGAGTTCCCATTTTTTTTCATTGTCTGGGTAAAAGAGGGCAAAATTAGGGAAATATTTGTTTTGTTTTTTTTTTAGTTTCCATGTCACTGCATAAAATTGGCCCACTTGCTTCATTATGGTTTGTAATTCACGCATTCGTCCACGTAAGCAAAAAAGTTTAATAGGCAAAAATTGGGGTAGTACAGGGGTCTGTTTGAACAATTTTTTGTATAGGGGTCCAATGGGAAAAACGTTGTAAGTACAAGGGTCTGTTGATGTGTTCATGGATACAAGAAGCTATACCTTAAAAGTTTGTCATATCTGATGACAAGATCTAATGTCTCAATACAATAAGGCATTATGAAGTTGGTGACAGTATACTATACTCAGAAAGTTGTCATCATTGGTTACCATAATATGCTATCTCTTCTTGGATGGAGCATTTATCAATGTCAAAAATTTAGGGCATCTCTTTCTAGTATGACTAGCTCCCCCATAAAAGTCACACATGAAGGTTGTTGGCTTCGGTTTCTTCCTAACAGTCCTTCCCCACTCTTCAATAGATGGCAATTTGTTAACCTTTGGCCTTCTAGATTTCCTACCATTATTAGGAGGAAGTTACTTTATCTTCACAATATCAGTTGGAACATCCCAACACGTCCTATGTGGCAGTGTATATATGGTTTCCTCGTATGACCTCAACCATTTTGTACTTGAGTAGTAGTCATTTACTCTATCATAGAGATAACATGTGCATTAGGGATTTTATCCAAATCAAAGACTCTTTAACAACATGTCCTCCTAACAAGATCCATAATACCAGAGAACTTCTCACCAGTAACCTCAAACTGTGCATCATATCTGGTGACAAAAGAATATTCAGCATGTGTATTGTGACAAGTGTGTGGTGACAAAATGTGTATGGTGACAATGAGTTGGCATGGTGGTGTGGGATCACTGGGTGACAATAGGACAAGCATACATGAAGACAATATGACATAGAATGAAGACGCATGTATACATGGTGACAACATACCTTTTCGAAAATGTGTGTATTTCTTACATGATTTTCACCACAGTCTCGCTTGGTTGGTTTGTATATGCTTCGGCTTTGACCCTGCGCTCATGGAACCACCCTGTCACCATTTCCATAATGAATTCAAACAGGGAAACAAGTTGGTAAGATTTAGACACGGTGTGCCCTACTCAGAGTTGTTGGTTGTGATCATGTTGTATCTGTCTCCTGCGTAGTGTGCCTTACTCCATATCTTGAAGTCTGTTGCACGTAGGTATTCTCCCTTTTTTTTCATTTACATTGCAAATATCCTGGAAGTACCCATTAAATTTATTTACAATGTAAGCCTCAGCAGCCTGAGCGAACAGATTGAGCAGGTCCTTTATCATGGAATTTTGTTATGACATTTTCTTTTAGACGTGTCGCGTAACATATGTGTATAACTGACGTGTACACGGTTGCCAATACCATCTTTATGCTCAAATGTCTATCAGAGATGACCACCAAATCTGAGGTGGATGGCACCACTTACAAAACTTGTTGGAAGAACCAAATCCATACCTTATCGTTTTTCAAATCAACTATAGTATATGCTAGGGGATACACTTGATGATTAGCATCGGATGCAGCATCAGTCATCAGTCCCCCATACCTTCTGTTAGTACACAAAATATGATGGTGTAATGGTTTCAACTCCCTCTTCATTGAACTTGATCTCTACACGCCTCTTCGTCTTCAATGACCTGCAAAACAATTGACCTAGGGGCGAGCGACCCCTAATCCACCTCCGATGCTTAAGTCAATAGGTGCAATGTCGAAAAAGGCGTCAGGTAGAGCGAATAGGCTAGGCTTACCCGGCACATGGCGAATACATGTGCATTTATAGAGGAAGGGGGACAGGCGAAGGGGGGCGCCCCTATTGGGCCGATCGGCCAGGGTTAGGGTTAGGGTAGATCGACTGCTTGCTCCCCAAGTCACCCTATATCTTATCCCATCTAAGGATAAGATCTTCCTCCATAAGTATCCCTAATCTAGAATAACTACCCTAATAAATAAATAAAAGGATAAAGCAGAATAAATATGGATAGGCATAATTAATGGCAATATATAAGATATGCTAACTTATTGATGTCGGAATCAATACCCGCCCACAATTTCCCCCTCCGAGACCCTATACGCGTGTACCAAGTACGATCCCATGTATAGGGACCGGAACTAAAGCGATGAGTGCCATGCAGATTAGACGCTCTTATTCGTATATTCGCATATTCGTTGATCAGCATGCGAATAATGCGTGACCCACGCAACACGTGTGATAGCGTTACACACGGCGCCATTCTAACCATGAGTCAAGTTTTCGATCCTCCATGCCAGGAAAACGTTTAAAGTCGAAAAGTAATATGCGAAAATAGTTCCCGGGGGTTTTATTAAAGACAAAAACGTTCGAGATAAAAGAAAGAACTACAAAAAAGAAAAAACAAAAAAGGCGCGCCATTGCTAGCATGTCGGATCTTGCACCCTTCTCATGGGTAGAACTTTCTTAAATTTGCTATATTCCATGTGCGCGAAACTAGTCGACCATCCAAGTGCTTCAGCACGTATGCCCCCTGTCCTAAGGCCGCGGCTACTACGTAGGGTCCTTCCCAAATTGGCCCGAGCTTCCCATCAGTGGGATCGCGTACGCATCCCATGACCAATCGGAGCACTAAATCACCAACTTGCAGGCTCCGTAGGCATGCTCGTCACGCGACGATTCGCTTAGCGGCGCTCTGGTAGGCTGCGAGACGTATGGCCGCGGCTTCCCGTCGCTCCTCGACGAAGTCGAGGTTTTCGGCAAGGACCTGGTCGTTCTTGTCTTGGCTGAGGGTCGTTCTTAAGGTCGGGAGTCCAACCTCTAGTGGGATGACTGCTTCGGTACCGTAGGTCATAGCGAAAGGTGACTCGCCCGTCGACTTTCGGGGAGTAGTGCGATATGCCCATAAGATGGCTGGAAGTTCTTCCGCCCATCGTCCCTTTGCCTGGTCTAGGCGTTTCTTGAGCCCGTCTACGATGATCCTGTTGGTCGCCTCCGCTTGCCCGTTCGATTGGGGGTAGCCCACGGATGAGTAGATGTTTTTGATCCCCCAACCCTTGCAATACTCCTTGAAGTTTGCGTTGTTGAGTTGTGTTCCGTTATCGGATATAAGTACCTTTGGGATGCCGAAGCGAGTGATAATATTTTCCCAAATGAACTTACTATTATCCGAGTCACGAATATTGGCTAAGGGCCTAGCTTCTACCCATTTGGTGAAGTAGTCGGTGGCGGTGATGAGGTACTTCACGTTACCTGGGGCTTTAGGGAATGGACCGACGATGCCCAATCCCCATTGCGCGAACAGCCAAGGGCTGGTGATGGTGTGAAGATCTTCGGCATACAAATGTGACATACGGGCGAATTGTTGGCATTTTTCGCACCTTCGGGCGTAAGCTTCTGCATCCTTTTGCATGTAGGGCCACCAATACCCTTGAGTACAAGCGCACGATGCAAGGCTGCGACCGCCGGCATGGACTCCGCAGCTCCCTTCTTGGAGTTCGTAGAGGAGGGGCTCGACCTTTCCGGGAGGGACGCACCTCAGATAGGGCCCGGAGAAAGACCTTCGGTACAAGATTCCTTCTGGCGATATCCAGAATCTTCCTGCCCTTGCGCGAACCTTCCGGGCTGTCTGCGGGTCTTGCGGGAGTACGTTCTCCTTTAGATAGCGGATCAAAGGCTCTTGCCATCCCAAATCTTCAACCTCTCCATCCTTCGGGAATCCATCTGGAGCGAGGTTTTCCCCTATCATCACTAGATCGGAGTCATCCTGCACTAAGGGGCATCTGGAGACTTCCAATTTGATGGTTAAGGCGAGCGATTCCCCCGATTGGGAGGCTATAGTAGCAAGAGCATCCGTGGCTTGGTTCAGCCTCTGCGATCTTTGCTCGAGCTTTACTTGCTCAAAAGATGCTAACATGGTTCGGGCTTTCTCTGCGTATCTGGCCAATTTCTCACCTTTGGGCTCGTAGACTCCAAGCACTTGATTGACAATAAGTTGCGAGTCGGAGAACACGAGTAGACGCTGGATTCCCAGGTTCGCCACAGTCTCAAGACCGAGAATCAAGGCTTCGTACTCGGCCTCGTTGTTGGTAGTGTCAAAATCAAGTCGCACGGTTAGATGTAATGCTTCTTGGGGTGGTGAGGTGAAAAATCCCGATGCCCGATCTTTGAGCGTTACTTGCTCCGTCTATTTCCAGGGTCCAGCTTCGCACGGTCGGGTCTAGAGTTGCGGTTTCCGCCCCGAAACCAGGCGGAGCGCCCTGGGGGCAAACCGCGCCTGCGCCCCCTGGACTCGCGTCCGCGTCTACTGAACCAGCGACCGTGGCGTTTGCACCCGCAATCGAGGGAAGCGCCAGCGGATCGTAGACGGTGTTCATGGATTGGTCCGCCCCCGCGATTCCGGGCATCTTGCTCGTGGACTCTTTAGCGGGTTCGGTCAACTCCGCGATGAAGTCGGCCAAGACTTGTCCTTTGACAACTATGCGTGGTACGTACTCGATGTCGTACTGGCCTAGCTCGACGGTCCACTTTGCGATTCGGCCAAATAGGTCGGAGCTAGCAAGGAGAGATCGAATGGGGTAAGCGGTTACTACTTGGATCAAATGCTCGTGGAAGTAGTGATTCAGCTTGCGGGAAGCCGTAACTAAATCTAAGAGCAATTGTTCCATAGGTGAGTAACGGGTCTCTGCATCGAGCAGGGTTTTGCTAGTATAATACATGGGGCGCTGTTCCCTCCCGGTATCTTTAACTAGCATTGCGCTTACCGCCCGAGATGATACGGCCAAGTATATTTTAAGGACATCTCCTTTTGATGGAACGGTAAGGACCAGCGGCGACTGAAGGTAGGCTTTCAACCTTTGGAGGTCCCGCTCGCAATTGCTATCCCACTCGAATGTACCCTTCTTCTTTAGAGCCTTGAAGAGCGAATGGCATTTGTCCGAGGATCTACTGATGAACCGATTGAGAGCGGCGGCCATACCGGCCAGTCTTTGCACCTCCTTGACGTTCCTAGGGTTGACGAGGGAATTTATGGCGCGAATTTGGTCAGGACTTGCATCGATTCCCCGTCGGGTCACTAGATGCCCTAGGAACTTTCTCGAACCGACCGCAAAGGCGCACTTTGTGGGGTTCAACTGCATTTGAGCGGCTCGCAAGACATCGAAGACTTGCTGCAGGTCGTCCAGGTGGGTCGACGCTCGTCGACTTTTCACGACCATGTCATCAATGTATGCTTCGACCGTCTTCCTCAAATATTCGTTGAATAGCTTGGTGACAAGGCGTTGAAATGTTGCCCTCGCATTCTTTAATCCAAAAGGCATTACTTTGTAACAAAAGATGTTGGATCGTTAGTATAAACTGAGACGTCCTTTACTTAGGTAAAGGCGTCCTTGAGTGAGGCGTCCTTACGAGGTGTAAGGGCGTCCTTTAGTTGTGCAGCGGAATGTAAACTAAACAGGTGAACTTAGCAAATATGGAACACATTGATTTATAGAGGAACCACTCAAGACCAAGTAGTCCTTGAGTGTAAACCTCTACCTCCTTGGAGGATTTTTAATAGATTTTTCCTTTCTTATTAAACGTCCTTACGTTGTACTGGCGAGTTCTTTACACTTCTCTGGCACTTAGTATGCGTCCTAAGTCCACTAGTAAAGTACTCCTTTAAGCCTACAACTCAAGCGAGTTTAATCTTCTAAAGGACTCTATCCCTACGTCCTACAGTGCTTCGTAGGACTTCTCTCTTTTCTTTTGTTTTCTGGTTTACAAACTGTTTTGGTTTTAGTTACAACTTTTCTCTCGATCTAACACTCAACCTAGAAAAGTTCTAAGCTTGTTCTTCGTGTTCTTGATCGAGGTCGCTTTCACTCTGATTCTCTGAATATTCTCTGAAAGCGTTAACGTCACAGTAAATGCCTTGGGGCTATTTATAGGACTTGGGAAGGGCGTCTTTCCTCTGGGACGATCATGCCCTTTGTGGACGTGGCTACAAGATCTTCCTCCACGTAGTATGGCGGTGATGAGGGAAGCTTCCTGTATCCAGCTGTGTGTGATGGACTCCGCTATAGGATCTGCCTCCACGTGGTGATGAACTCTGCTACAGGATCAGTCTCCACGTGTCCCGGATGATTAAATGCTGTCGAGTGATGTCATCTTGTAGGCTAATGAGTAAGGACGTTGATCGGTCCGGGTGTGGTGGTCAAAATTTAAATTTATAAACCGAACCTCAATTGTAGTAGAGAGCTAGGGTGTCGAACACACGGGAGTTCGTGCGTTGAGAGTACCCGAAAGACTAAAAAGAGATAAAAGAAAGGCAAAACGAGGAAAAACAAGAGGAATCACCTCGGACCGACACAGGTCACTTCGGTCCGAGGGTGGATCGAGGTCAGATTGGCCGGGACCGACTTACACGACATCGGGCCCGATGTGCTGGGTACTTCGATTGGGCAAAAAATAGTAGATCGGTCTTGGGTTTTTGGGTTCCTTCCCTAACTAGACTTGGGTAATTCCACCCCAATTCAGCCAATAAGTGTTGATCCTTGTTAGATCGAGGTTGCTAGCCTTCGATCCCTCCACTCTACACTTCGACCCAAGGGAGTTTTCACTCTCCTTCGATGCTAGGTCTAGTGATGGGCTAGAGATCACTTTCGCTTACTCTTACCAATCACAAGCCCTAGGTCCCTTGTTTCCACAAGAGAATTGAAGCTTAGTGTAGAGAGGATTCATAGATCAAGCACTCAAGGCTATGGAATTGGGGGGTATTTACCCAATCCTAGCTAGGGGTTTCCCCCATAGCCCAAGACTATGGAATCTACTCCATCAAGTAAGAGTAAAAAGCAATCAAATGGAAAAGCAAGCAAATCTCAATCATCAATCTCAAATCAAAGCCAAATTGCATTCAAATCCAAAGGGGTTCACAAGATCCAAGTCTTAATTCTA
Source organism: Polygonum maritimum (assembly GCA_963924305.1). Classification (NCBI taxonomy): domain Eukaryota; kingdom Viridiplantae; phylum Streptophyta; class Magnoliopsida; order Caryophyllales; family Polygonaceae; genus Polygonum; species Polygonum maritimum. The sequence goes on from OZ002729.1 coordinate 15,659,927, forward strand.
CTAAAACCAAAGGAAAACAAGTACAAACTCACTAATCTCCTCTCTAGCTCCACCGATTTCCTCCTCTTCTCCTCCCCCTTTCTTCTCCTTGCTCTCCAAGTCTTCCTTGAGTCTTTGAGAGTGATTTTTGGTGTGTGTGTGATTGTGTCTTAATCCTCTCTAATCACCTCTAATTATCCTCTTCTCTTGATTGGGGACCAAGGAATTCCAAGTTAGAAGAAGGGCAAAATTGGAAGATCACAACATTTGTGCCTTGGAGCCTAATCTTCACGTTTGCCGACTCGGACCGACACGGGGCAACCTCGGGCCCAACGTTGGGAACATCGGTCTTGTGCTCTGGTGCTCGGACTCGGGCCCGACTTGGTGGTAACTCGGTCCAGGGCCTCGATCCTTCTTCTTTTCTTGGTTTTCCTTGAGTTCCTCTTCATTCTTGGCGTGGCTCTTCCGTTCCTTGACTCCTTTGCTTAGCTCCTCCTTAGATGCTCCTCCAAAACGTCCTCATTTGCGCCATTTTACCTACAAAACATAACAAACTCGCATAGTTTCCGAATCTTGAAGAAAACCGGGAACTAAGCTAAAAAGGAACGAAACTAACAAGGAAAGGAATGAAAAACACTTATTTACAAGGGAAATTAACTACTAAAACACCACCAAAATGAGAGACGTCAGAATACCCCATACTTAAACTTGCTTGTCCTCAAGCAATAACAACATAAGCAAGACCGAAGCACAATCTTCAAGTAAAGCCTCATATGAAAACACAAGTAAGCACAAATGATAGACATGCTAGCAAGATTACATCATCACACATGATCAAGTGTTCAAGGAATAAAATCTAATGCAACAAAGCCTCACTTTAGGTATGTGGAAATGTATATCACTCATCATGTGTTTAGGTTTAGTAATGAACACTCATACTCAAAATCATGCAAGTAAAGACTTTACTATTGAAGCTAATATCACCAATTCCTCCACCTAGAGATGCCTATTACAATGCACACAAAGAATATGAACTTGGCTCAATGAAGTTCCTCAAAGAGGTTCCATTCGGCCGGGTTGTAATGGGGCTTTTGGTGTTTCTCAAGGTAGGAATCACTTTAGTCTTGTGGTGCTTACAATGGGGATTGAACTTTTCTAGTCTCTCACTAACTTCACCAAATTATTCCACTTTCAACTTCACTCATCCAAAAGACTTTGATTTTTCTTCTTTCAACTTTCAACCCACTTTTTCACTTTAACATTCCACTTCATCTTTGCACTAGACTTTTTGTTGGATTTTTCTCACTTCTTCCACATAGGATCGACTTGCACACTAACTCGGGCCCGATGTAGTTACTAACTCGGTCGGAACCCATTTCTTTCACTTAAGCACTTTGCTTTCAATCCACTATATTTTCCAGCTTTTCTTTCTTTCTTTCACACTTTTGCTTCACAAAGATGCACTACCCACTTGATTTATAACTCCATTCTTTGCCCTTCACCAAAGAGAATCTCAACTCTCCAAATATATTCCCAAAACCTCCTCACTAAAGTCCAATCCCATAAGGGTCAAGTCATATAGGCTAGGAATCATATTTTTGAGGAGTTTCAAATAAAGGTCTAAGGCTAAAACGGGGCTACAAACAACGGTTTATCTTCAAGGTAGGATATGGAACATTTTGTGACTAAATGAAACAAAGTTCACATCAATGTGACAAAGCATAGAACAATTCTCATATTGGTCTTGGAAAATAGATAAACACCTCAATAGCAAGTTTTACTAAGCATGCATGAGCTAATTCACACAAGAAAATGAAGGATATGCAATATGAACAAACATCCCTAAAATGGCCAAAAATCATCTCACAAGGTTCACTCTAGCTTAGTTGCATCAAATTTCATCCTTAGAACTCATATGCTCAATAAAAACATGCAAGATATCATATCACATTAAAAGCAACATCCATTTAGAGGCTAAACTATCCAAAAATATGCAAAAGACTTTACATGCTCACATCATCATTAGCCTTCATTTGGACATCTAAGATGGGAATTCCTAGTCCAAAATCAAAATCTTTTTGTTGTTTTTTACATCATTTTCGAATTTTTATGGATTTTTGCAAAAATTTTCTCAAACAAAGCAAACAAAATCATCCATTCAAACCATAAAATTCAACCATCATCATGCATCACATCATGCCACTATCCCAAAAGGAAACATCCCTTAGTCAAAACAAGAGAAAACACATGAAACTACACATGGAACTATGAGCTACTAACCCACCCCATACTTAAAATTTTGATGTCCTCATCAAAAGAAATCAAAACTTAAAAGTAAAGAGAAAAGTCAAGAGAGCTCACAATTCTTTATTCTTGCATGGCATGTTGAGGTTTAGTTCGCCAAGAGGAGAGCCCATGTGGCCCTTACTTCTTCACTTGGGTCAATCTTATTATAGAACTTTTTCACTCGATGACCATTTACCCGAAAGATCCTTCCATCGTCACCCATCAAATCTACCGCTCCTTGAGAAAGTATTTGATGTACCACAAACGGTCCGCTCCACCTTGTTCGAAGCTTGCCGGGAAAGAACCGAAGTCGTGCATTAAAGAGGAGAACCTTGTCACCGACTTGATAGGTTTTGGGAACTAACTTCCTATCATGCCACCTTTTAGTCTTCTCTTTATACAACTTGGCGTTTTCGTAAGCCTTCAAACGCAACTCTCCCAACTCATGAAGGTCTAGATGTCTCTTTTCTCCGGCGAGATTCACATCCCAATTCATCTCTTTGAGAGCCCATTTAGATTTGTGCTCCAACTCCACCGGAAAATGACAAGCCTTGCCATAGACTAAATTAAATGGTGTAGTCCCTAGAGGCATTTTGTAGGCGGTTCTATAAGCCCATAGTGCATCATCAAGCTTAGATGACCAATCTTTCCTTGACTTTGACACCGTCTTTTCTAAGATAGCCTTGATTTGACGATTTGAAACCTCCACTAGCCCACTTGTTTGAGGGTGATACGGAGTAGCCACTCGATGAGACACCCCATACTTAATCAATACATTCTCAAAGCATCTTTCAATGAAGTGTGGGCCACCATCACTAATAAGAACTCTCGGCATGCCAAATCTAGCAAAGATGTTACTCTTCAAGAACTTCATCACAACTCTTCCATCATTGGTCCTTGTTGGAATGGCTTCTACCCACTTAGAGACATAATCCACGGCCACCAAAATGTATTTGTACGGGCCCAACGTTAGGAATGGTCCCATGAAGTCGATCCCCCATACATCAAAGAGCTCTACCTCTAGCATTCCGGTTTGTGGAGTCTCATTTCTCCTTGACAAATTTCCCTCTCTTTGGCACTCCTCACATCTCTTCACATACTCATGCACATCCTTGAACATGGTTGGCCAATAGAAACCACAATGAAGAATTTTAGCCGCGGTCTTTGAACTCTTAGCGTGCCCTCCGGTTGGCAAAGAATGGCAATGGTGAATGACACTTTCAATCTCCTCACTTGGAATGCACCGTGTATAGATTCTATCGCTCCCTTCCTTGTATAGGTATGGATCATCCCAATAATATTGCCTAGCATCATGTAAGAATTTCTTCCTAGCCGAGTAAGACAAATTTGGTGGGATCACTCCCCCTACAACAAAGTTAGCAAAATCCGCAAACCAAGGGGTGACCCCTCGTTTCGCGGTCTCAATAGATAGAAGACAAGTAGGAGGTGAAGATTTAGTCAATTGAGGACGAGAAGGAATAGAGACCGAGTGAAGGATCTTACTTGATTTCATGGATCGACATTGCAAAGCGTTAAGCCCGACGTGTGTGGATGTCGATCGGATCGCACAAGTGCACAATTCCCCTTGGACCGACGTCGAAGACCTCGGGCCCGAGGTACTGGGTACCTCGGTCCGACGTTCCATACTCCTCGCCCGACGTTCTAGCTTAGTCGATCCCTCCTTGTTCTCCTTTTTGCCACTCATTAGCCCCTCATCCGCCCTCATATTATCTATTTCCACCCCGTCTTCCATCTTAATCATGTACTCCACGGGTAACCGAGATAGATGATCGGCCACCAAATTCTCCGAACCCACCTTATCCTTGATCTCATGGTCAAACTCTTGAAGAAGAAGCATCCATCTCAAAAGCCTTGGTTTAGCATCTTTCTTTTTCATGAGGTACTTGATTGCCGCATGATCCGTATAGACTACCACCTTAGATCCCACGAGATATGACCGGAATTTTTCAAATGCAAACACCACCGCTAGGAATTCCTTTTCCGTAGTTGTGTACTTGCATTGAGTTTCATCCAAGGTTTTACTTGCGTAATAGATGGCATGCAACTTTCCCTCCTTTCTTTGCCCAAGAACGGCTCCCACGGCAAAATCACTTGCATCACACATCACTTCGAAGGGAAGATTCCAATCGGGTGACGCCATGATAGGTGCCGAAACCAAAGCATCTCTCAACCTACAAAAAGCACTCACGCAATCCTCGGAAAATTCGAAGGGAACATCCTTCATTAAGAGGTTAGACAATGGTTTTGAGATTTTAGAGAAATCTTTGATGAAGCGTCTATAAAAACCCGCATGAACTAAGAAACTTCTAACATCAAGCACACAAGTAGGTGGGGGAAGTTTTTCAATTATCTCAATCTTGGCCCTATCAACTTCTATTCCTCTACTAGAAATGAGATGTCCTAGAACTATTCCTTCCTTAACCATGAAATGACATTTTTCCCAATTAAGCACAAGGTTGGTCTCCTCACATCTAGTCAACACTCTATCCAAATTAGCCAAGCAAGCATCAAAAGAGGAACCATAGACCGAAAAATCATCCATAAATACTTCCACTATTTCCTCTACCATGTCGGAGAAGATAGACATCATGCACCTTTGAAACGTTGCCGGAGCATTACACAAACCGAACGGCATGCGTCTATAGGCAAAGGTTCCATAGGGACATGTAAAAGTCGTCTTCTCTTGATCATCGGGGTGAATAGGAATTTGCCAAAATCCACTATACCCATCAAGGTAGCAAAAGTATTCATGTTGTGCTAATCTTTCAAGAACTTGGTCAATAAAAGGAAGGGGAAAATGATCCTTACGAGTTCCACTATTCAACTTTCGGTAATCAATGCACATGCGCCATTTTGTAGTGGTCCTTGTAGGGATCATTTCTCCTTTCTCATTTTCAACTACGGTTAATCCACCCTTTTTAGGAACTACATGCACGGGACTAACATATTTGCTATCCGAAATTGGGAAGATGATTCCCGCATCCAACATCCTAAGTATCTCACTTTTAACCACTTCTTTCATATTAGGAGTTAATCTTCTTTGTGGTTCAATAGTGGGTTTATGGTTGTCCTCCATGTAGATCCTATGCATGCAAATTGATGGTGAAATTCCCTTTAGTTCCTCTAATGAATACCCTAAGGCTCCTCTATGCTTTCTTAAGACCACTAACAGCTTAGACTCTTCCTCATCATTCAAATTAGCATTCACAATTACGGCAATGTAGAGTTAGGACCAAGGAAGGCATACCTCAAGTCCTTTGGAAGCTCCTTTAGTTCATGTGAAGGCTTCGGTGGTGCTTGAGTTTCCTCCGTTTCGGCCTTGAACACCTCCAAGTAAGACATTCCACTCTCCACCTTCTCATCTTCCTCTTGATTAGCAACCTCCCCTTCATTCTTCACTTCAACTCCATAGGGTGGTGGGATGGCTTTCAACTCTAGCTTCCTTGTACTTGGCTTGTTAGATATAGCTTCCCATTGTACTCCGCTTGGAAGAAATTGGACCATCTTGGCTTCTCTATGCAAAGCTTCCTTCGAAGTGGGTTTGAAGGAGAAATCGAGCTCAACCCCTCCAAATTCAAGGGACAAGTGACTTTTCTTCACATCTATTACGGCCCCCACCGTAGCAAGGAATGGCCGGCCTTCCCAATATGATAGGCTCTCCCGGTACTTCTAGCATGTCAACCACAACAAAGTCCGCCGGAACATAATGTCCTTCCACACATACCGGATAGTCCTCTACCACTCCAATCGGCTCGATTGACGTCCCATCGGCTATAGTCAACCTCATGTTAACCGGAGCAATGAGACCCATAGCGGTAGACTTCCATATGGTGTATGGTATAACACTTGTACTCGCTCCAAGGTCACACAATGCTTGAAACTTTCGTGACCCAATGCCCACAGTGATGGCAAATCTTCCGGGATCACCTCGCTTTTGAGGTAGCTCCAAGATCTTCACCTCATCTTGCATCTCTACAATTGACCTCTTCTTGCTCAAAATTTTCTTCAAGAACTTTGCATAGGATAGCATCTCACTTAGAGCATCGGTGAATGGAATAGTGATGTTCAAGCCTTGCAAATGCTTCAAGAACCGCTTGAACTTGCCCTCAACAATCTCCTTGGGCTTCTTCAAAGGATATGGAAGAGTTGTTCCACCTTGTTTCTTGGTTGGATCCACCTCCTTGGACCGATTTTGACTTCTCTCGACATCTTCAGCTTGGACCGACTTCGGATCGATCTCGGGACCGACTTCAGGAACCTCGGTCCTAGGGCAGAGATTTTCTGGGTAACTCGGGCTGACTTCAGGGCACGTCGGGCCCGAGTTCTGCTCTACCTCGGTCCAACTCAGGGGACCTCCTCCGTCTACTGGATCGACGTCTTGGCATGTCGGGCCCGAGGTGCTGGGCAACTCGGTCTGACTTTCTTCTCTTGTCCTTGGAACTTGTGGCTCGGGCAAACTCCCTCCACTCCTCAATCCTATGGCTCGAACTTCATTTTGTTGTTGTTGAGCAAGGGGATTCTCCTCGGGTCGGCCCGGGAGTCTCCCTTCTTCTCTTGGAAGTTGATTCGCCATGTGAACAAATTGGTTGTCCACTTGCCTTCTCCAAACACCCAACTCCTTGAATTGATCATCAAATTTTCTCTCCATGTTGGTGACTTGATTCTTCAAATCTTGAGCCCATGGTGGTGTTTGCTCATAGAATCCCGGAGGTCGGTATGGTGGAGGTTGGGCCCTTGGCTCGTTTTGGTTGAAGTTGTTGTTGTAGCCACTAGCTTGGCCTTAGTTCCACCTTCCTCCATTGTTGAGATTGGCTCTCCCTCCGAAGTTCCTTTGAACATAGTGAGCCTCCTCAATTTGCTCGGCCAATCGAACTTGGCGCTCATTTGGGCACTCTTGGGCTCCATGCTTCAAAGAACCACACTCTTCACAAGCTCTTGTGTTTTGTTGGAGATGACCCATCTTCCTCCTCATCTTGTTCAACTCATCCTCCAAGAATTGGATCTTCACATCTTTATCCACCTCTTCACTTTTTGGATCGTAGAGCCTCTTCGGACCGTCTCCATGGACTCTTACTTCCTTGTTCACTTGATTGACTCCATACATGGCCTCATAATTGGAGAGCTTGTCTAGCAACTCCCACGCTTGCTCCGGGGGCAAGTCAATGAACCCACAATCGGTATGAAGGTTCAATTTATCCTTGGTGGCGGGATTGATTCCTTGGAAGAATATGTCTTGAAGGACATAGGGTTGTTGCCCATGCATTGGACATGCCCTCAACATCTCCTTGAACCGATCCCAAGCCTCGAAGAGTGGCTCGTGGGCTCCTTGTTGAAAGCTTGCTATCTTCCTTCTAAGCTCTGTCGTCTTGGTGGGCGGAAAGAACTTCATCAAGAACGCTTCATTGAGAGCCCTCCATGATGTGATAGATCGAGGTGCTTGACTCTCCAACCAATGCAACGCCTTGCCTCCCAACGACCACTTGAAGGCCTTGAGTAGTACGTACTCAAGTGTCTCATCATCCGTCGAGATGGTCTCACATAGGTCTTTGAATTGCTTCACATGCTCGATCGGGCATTCATTCGGTCTCCCTTGAAATTGCTCTCTCTTGATGAGTGAGATGAATTGAGTTTTGATCTCAAAATTCTTTGACACCTCCGGCAAGACGATGGCCGGTTCCGGCACCTTCAACTCCGGATGCATTTATTGTCTAGCATTCTGGGGTTGAGTGTTGATTTGAGCCTCCAATCTCATCCTTTGCTCACGCTCTCTCCTAGCCTCGGCATCTCGGTTCGCCATTTCAAGTTGCATTCGAGCCATGTCGGCTCTCATCCTTTCAACCTCCTCATCACGGGCTTGGTCCGCCATCCTTTTCTTCTTTCGGGCTTGCTTGATAATGCTTTCCGGATCACACACAAAGTCAAGCTCAAGTGTTCCTCGGACGGAACGAGCTCGCATGCACCTACAACCAAAGACACAAACAAAACCGAATCAAAACAAACAAGGGGCTTGGGCTAGTCCCTCACCCAAATCACTACCAAATCAAAAACTCAACAAAAGAGGGTACCTCAAACAAGTAGAACTCCCCGGCAATGGCGCCCAAATTCTGATCGGTCCGGGTGTGGTGGTCAAAATTTAAATTTATAAACCGAACCTCAATTGTAGTAGAGAGCTAGGGTGTCGAACACACGGGAGTTCGTGCGTTGAGAGTACCCGAAAGACTAAAAAGAGATAAAAGAAAGGCAAAACGAGGAAAAACAAGAGGAATCACCTCGGACCGACACAGGTCACTTCGGTCCGAGGGTGGATCGAGGTCAGATTGGCCGGGACCGACTTACACGACATCGGGCCCGATGTGCTGGGTACTTCGATTGGGCAAAAAATAGTAGATCGGTCTTGGGTTTTTGGGTTCCTTCCCTAACTAGACTTGGGTAATTCCACCCCAATTCAGCCAATAAGTGTTGATCCTTGTTAGATCGAGGTTGCTAGCCTTCGATCCCTCCACTCTACACTTCGACCCAAGGGAGTTTTCACTCTCCTTCGATGCTAGGTCTAGTGATGGGCTAGAGATCACTTTCGCTTACTCTTACCAATCACAAGCCCTAGGTCCCTTGTTTCCACAAGAGAATTGAAGCTTAGTGTAGAGAGGATTCATAGATCAAGTACTCAAGGCTATGGAATTGGGGGGTTTTTACCCAATCCTAGCTAGGGGTTTCCCCCATAGCCCGACTATGGAATCTACTCCATCAAGTAAGAGTAAAAAGCAATCAAATGGAAAAGCAAGCAAATCTCAATCATCAATCTCAAATCAAAGCCAAATTGCATTCAAATCCAAAGGGGTTCACAAGATCCAAGTCTTAATTCTACTAAAACCAAAGGAAAACAAGTACAAACTCACTAATCTCCTCTCTAGCTCCACCGATTTCCTCCTCTTCTCCTCCTCCTTTCTTCTCCTTGCTCTCCAAGTCTTCCTTGAGTCTTTGAGAGTGATTTTTGGTTTGTGTGTGATTGTGTCTTAATCCTCTCTAATCACCTCTAATTATCCTCTTCTCTCGATTGGGGACCAAGGAATTCCAAGTTAGAAGAAGGGAAAAATTGGAAGATCACAACATTTGTGCCTTGGAGCCTAATCTTCACGTTTGCCGACTCGGACCGACACGGGGCAACCTCGGGCCCGACGTTGGGAACATCGGTCCTGTGCTCTGGTGCTCGGACTCGGGCCCGACTTGGTGGTAACTCGGTCCAGGGCCTCGGTCCTTCTTCTTTTCTTGGTTTTCCTTGAGTTCCTCTTCATTCTTGGCGTGGCTCTTCCGTTCCTTGACTCCTTTGCTTAGCTCCTCCTTAGATGCTCCTCCAAAACGTCCTCATTTGCGCCATTTTACCTACAAAACATAACAAACTCGCATAGTTTCCGAATCTTGAAGAAAATCGGGAACTAAGCTAAAAAGGAACGAAACTAACAAGGAAAGGAATGAAAAACACTTATTTACAAGGGAAATTAACTACTAAAACACCACCAAAATGAGAGACGTCAGACGCTTCTGAGTTGAAGCTCGCGTTCCTTCTTGCTTTGGGACTACGTACTTGCTCAAGTAGTCTCTTACTAGTCCTTACTTCCTCATAGCTAGCGTCCCTAAGCCTAAGGACCGTCCACACACTTGTTGTCCTTTTTGTCACTGGCGTTCCTGAACACTTGGACAAATTTATTAGAATCAAAGTGAGTTTGTCATATCAAAACTAAGGGACAGTAGTGGGCACATTACCAAGTACGATACCGTCCTTGATAGCGTCCCAACAAAAGATCCCACGAGGAGTTATGAATGCGGTCTTTTCTTGGTCCTCATCATGCATGGGAATTTGATGATACCCCCGGTATGCGTCCAAGAATCTCATCCGCTCATGCCCTGCGGTGGCGTCCACCAACTGATCAATCTTCGGTAGGGGGAAGAGATCTTTAGGGCACGCTTTGTTGAGATCGGTAAAGTCCACGCAGACTCTCCAATCTCCTGTCTTCTTCTTGACGACCACGGTATTGGCGAGCCAGGTCGGGTACCATACTTCGCGGATTGCGTTGGCTTCCTGCAGTTTCTTTATCTCGGCGATAACAGCGTCAGCATGCTGGAAGGATGATCGTCGGGCTCGTTGCACCACTAGCTTCATGCTTGGACTCACATTCAACCTGTGACATGCAAGCTTTGGGTCAATCCCAGGCATCTCGTAAGGACTCCACGCGAATACATTGCGGTTCCTTTGTAGGAGGGCCGTAAGGTCTGAGAGCTCTTGGGCGGATAAGCCTTTTCCGACGTAGAAGACTTTTTCAGGGTCCCCTCCTGCGGGAACTTGAGTCAACTCGTCGAAGGATTTGTCTTGAGGCTGTGATCCTGTGTCAACAACTTTCTGGAGGAAATCCGAAGACAAACCCTTGGTGGTCTCGGGATCGGCTCCGATCTCGAAATCCTCACCTGAACCCGTCGCGAGTTCGGGGTGGCGTGGTTCCGCGCTCGCGGGTCCTTGAACCACGCCCGCGGGTCCAGGCGTCAAGTTAGATAGGGTTTCTTCGACGGCTGTCCCCAAACCTGTGTTTAGCAAACGGGTAAGATTGCGCATTGCCCCCAGAGGCCAATCCGCGGTCGCGGACCCTCGATCCGCACCCGTGGGTCGCACGAAAAGCTTGGGCGGAGATCTCGGAGGGAAATCCGCGCCCGCGGCCCCTCGACCCGCGCCCGCGGGTCGTGCGTAGGGTTTGGGCCGAGACCTCTGAGGGGAATCCACGCCTGCGGCTCCCAAACCCGTGCCCGCGGGTCGTTCTTTCTCCGCGAAGGGGTACTCAGCGGTTACGGGGGCCTTGGCGGGATCGGCTGCGTGGTCGTAGGCTAATCCGAGTGATCGCCCTCGCATCCGGCTTGGCGGGGCTACGGCGGCGGCTGACTCTGCTTGGCAGCCCACCGACCGCGTCCAATACGGGGGCGATTTATCTCCCGCGCGCCGCAAGGAAATACCGATCGCCCGCCGTGCTTGTGTGGTGCGCGGCGATCGCGGCGATCGCACCGGTTCGAGCGGTGGTTGTCGTCTCGATCCGGGATTGCGGATCGATAATCCATAACCCGCTTTGATTTTCGTAAGAGAGTAAAACGAAGGTCGAAAACCTAGTTCATCCTCTCCCCACGGACGGCACCAAATGTTAGTACACAAAATATGACAGTGTACAGGTTTCAACTCCCTCTTCAATGAACTTGATCTCTATGCGCCTCTTCATCTTCAATGACCTGCAAAACAATGGACCTAGGGGCAAGCGACCCCTAATCTACCTCCGATGCTTAAGTCAATAGGTGCAATGTCGAGAAAAGCGTCAGGTAGAGCGAATAGGCTAGGCTTACCCGGCACATGGCGAATACATGTGTATTTATAGAGGAAGGGGGACAGGCGAAGGGGGGCGCCCCTGTTGGGCCGATCGGCCATGGTTAGGGTTAGGGTAGATCGACTGCTTGCTCCCCAAGTCACCCTATATCTTATCCCATCTCAGGATAAGATCTTCCTCCATAAATATCCCTAATCTAGAATAACTACCCTAATAAATAAATAAAAGGATAAAGCAGAATAAATATGGATAGGCATAATTAATGGCAATAAATAAGATATGCTAACTTATTGATGTCGGAATCAATACCCGCCCACACCTTCCATGCAAAAAACAACTTATATATTGAAAATAATAGCATGTTGACAATGAAACATGATGCTTTGTTATACGGTGAGGTTATTGTTGGGCAAGAAATATATGTTTAAAACAAATAATTGATGACAATGTAGGTATGAGGACAATTTACCTCTCATGTGCTAGACCCTCGTATAGACACTCAAAAGGCAACAAAGAAATACTTGAATCGATCTGTGTTGTCATCTATCACAAATTTGGTTTAAGTTTCAATATTAACTCTCTTGAGCTTGTAGCAATATGAGGCAACCAATGCATAGTTCTCCTCAAGGTGTCGTCTTATCATATTTAGTGCAGCTTTCTTTGCTTTCCTTGCCTTCCAGTCGCTTATGCTTTGAAGGAACTCCTTTTGCATATTATTTTATATTTGATACACATTTGGCCCATTTTTCACCCCTTCACACCTACATTTTGGATAACGTAGCATGATGACAAGATAGCGGTGCTAAGATACTTACAGATGACTTGGTGACAAGATAGTGCATGGTCAGAATAAATTAACAAGAATTTCCTTACAAAACAGTAGCAAGTGTAGGTACCTTGTCTTGATCTGCGTAACCAAGGTTTTTTAGGAGCGCTTGCGATGATGTTTGAACCTTGTGTCAAAGGAGCATGTGTGGTTGTAAATTTACTTCCTCACCTCGAAGTAATTACCTCTGCTCACCTTTGTTGCTAAGATTATCCATGAGCCCTCTTTGTCCACGCACACCACCCTATACTTTGTTGTTCAATTTGTTCACCTTGTAACCAAATATATCAGTGAATGCTAATTTTTCCACATCTCGTTTTAGTTCGTCTTTTGAGGGGTACATATGGCCAACTGTCAAGAAATCACTACTCACCATATAACGAGTTTATTCTTCAATTCCCTGCTCATCTTCATCTGTGAAAACCAACTTGTCACCATCACTTGTCTCAGCATCGAAGAGCAACATGTCACCATCACATGCCTTAATAGCTAAGAGCACCATGTCACCATCACTTGCCTCATCAGTGAAGAGCACCCTGTCACCATTACTTGCCTCAACATCGTAGAGCAACCTTTCTCCATTCATTGCCTCAGAACCATCCACTTGAATAACGTCATACTCATTAAAAGCAATGAGTAACTTTTCCTTGGAGGTAATAGGCTACAAACTATAATCAACAACACTCTCTTTCACCTTCAAGGTCACATATAGCGGAACATTCCATTAGACGTTAGGAGACGCATTAAATTTAAGGAATGACATCAAGTTATCATCGTTTTCCGTAGTGTATGGATGACTGATTGGTTGGAATGGATTGAAGTGGCACAATCGCAGCTCCTTCCCCCTTGGATTAATGTTGCATCTTTAGGTGACTGTAGTGGTCAATGTCTTTAAAGTAAAATGCTCCTCAATCACCACATCTTTAGAGGATACATTTCCAACATATTTTCTTTCAGAATCCGACTCCTCTTCGAAACAAGCGGTGAGGATCTTCATAAGTTCAACCTGTCGCCAGAGCGACCTTTTTAGTATATTGTTGCGACAAATACGTTATGGGTGGTGACAAAACCTGTCCATGGCCCAATTAATACAAACACGGCATGAATAAAGTTGTGACAATAATGAGACAAATGCATGGTGACAACAAACAACGCAAATGGCTAAAAAACAGGAAAAACAACAGAAACCTTGTCACCAGTACGTCATGAGACTCATTTAATTTAAAATTGTCATCATGTTACTCATTCATTGGCATATTTAATGCATATTTGTCATATAAATTCATTCGTATCAGGAGCTAAAGCTCATTTAATGGGAACTTGTCATCACAACGATGAACTCGTCAACATAATGAGAGATCTACCGATCTTTGGAAATGGTCATGGTTTATGGACTCCATTCCGTGTCACCACATGGTTTTACCTTTTGTCGTCGAGCTTGTTTGTTGTGTTTATGGACTTGTCATCGCCCTTTTTTGCGTCATTATGATTGGATCCGAGAAGATCCGCTTAGATTTGCTCGTGGAATGCTAGAGTTTGCTCTGAAACGATCGATTTCGCTCTGAATATCTCGGATTTTGCTCGCAAAATAGCGGAACAGGGGGAAAATGCTCGGATTTGATGGGCATTATTGTCAAATCCTTGGATGTTGTCGGTCTTCACAAGATTTTCCTTCGATGTCGTCCGATCTAGACGGAAGGAGAAGAAAATCGTCGTCGCAAGCTCTCTTGTCTCTCTAGAGTTTCAGGACGTCGCGTCCGCTTCCTTGCACTCTGGTCTCCACAGTAATGGTCATGATAGCACGCGTGCGTAATTGTCACCAAAATGCGCGGGGGGGGGGGGTGTTTGTCCCAGATTTCACCGTTAGTTGTTATACCATAAAAAATCGAATATCTTTATTAACCATATATTTAAATATCAAAAAACTGTCTATAATCTATCTAGATATTATCACCATTATAATCAAAACAAATATTCATACCTGACCCTACAAAAACTCTAAATATTATAACTATATATTAAAGTGGACGTTACAATAATGATCAATAGAACACGCGTCAACTTCTCATTGAATTCCACCAACAATATTTATTGAAATAATTTGATTCGTTGAAATTTGATTGTAGATCTCCTATGTATATGAAATATGAAACAATATATCTTTGAAATTTTATCTTTTAAGGTTTTGTTAAATATGTAATAAATCATATTATACACTAAGTTAGATATTAAAATGATAATATAAAATAGTACATGTGAACTCCAAATTAAACACATCAATATTTTCTAAATCGTTCTAATTGGTTAAATATTATTTAACTTATATTTTATTAGTTAAAAGTTTATTGTAGACTCCACATATAAAAACTTATTTTTTAATGTAATCTTATAAGATAATTTGTTTTTCTGTATATCAAAACTTTACTTCTATAAAATTTAGTATATTTAATTCCAAGTATGGTAATTCATACCGGGAAATAAGCTAGTATAAATTATATACATGACTCAATTCTTCTTTGAAGATATTAGTGAGCGATGACAGTCAATCGACATTACCAGAAAAAAATTCCAAACTCAATGGAGACACCCTAAAACAAAAGTCTTGAAGCATTTATTACATGCCCTCCAAAACAAAACCCCTAACAGGGCAGGGCATTTGATTAAACCTCTAGAAACACAAATTCAAAATCCGCTCTTATGTATAGATATATAATCAAAACCCATCCTCATGGATGTTTAGGCATAATCCCTGGCTCAATACTTGTAATCCTTGACGTGAAGAGACTCATTGGCGCCATCAGCTGCGGCGCCACCCTGATACTTACCAAGAGTGGCCTCAGAGTTGGCCTTGCACCGGCCCAAGAACACCTCCTGAGCCTTCTTAACGTTCTCCTCTTTGCCGGCCCACGCCTTGAGTGTGCTCTGCTGAAGGGCGCGCCCGTACGAGAAGGTGAGGGACCACGGCCTCTTGGTCTCGAGCTTGTTCATGGCGTTGAGGTTGACCGTCGCCTCCTCTTCGCTCTGCCCGCCCGACAAGAACACCACAGCTGGCACCGCGGCCGGCATTGTCCTCTGAAGCGCCCGGATGGTGTGCTCTGCTATCTCCTCTGCCTTCACCCTTTTGGTGCAATCCGACCCTGCTCAAGCAATGATTGTTTTGTTGTAATTTTAAGGGTCTGTTTGGATCGCCCCTAATCAATGCATTACAAATCCATGATTGCATTAAATTGGGCTATTCAAATGATCATTTGAGCTGTTACTTTTAGTTCATCTTTGGTTGAATTTTAACCAAGAAAGCAACACTTGTATGTATAGTAATATCACCTGGGGTGACCATGTTGGGTTTCAGAAGAGTGCCCTCAAGAAGGACATGGTGGTCATTGAGAGCCTTGTAGCAAGCGGCAAGAACGCGCTCGGTTACATCAGCACACTTTTGGATCTCGTGGGGCCCGTCGACTAGAATCTCGGGCTCCACAATGGGGACCAGACCGTTCTCTTGGCATATGATGGCGTAGCGAGCCAGTCCATTAGCGTTCTCGTTGATGGAAAGCTGTGTTGGCTCAGTGTCGCTGATCTTGAGAACGGCACGCCACTTGGCAAACCGGGCCCCAGCTGAGTAGTACTCCTGGCACCGCTGGCCAAGGCCGTCGAGGCCCTGGGTGGTGGTTTCACCTTTGGTGCCAGCTAGCTCGACGGTGCCCTTGTCCACCTTGATTCCTGGCAGAACTCCGCCTTCCTTCATTAGCTCAACAAAAGGCTTGCCTGATCCAATACACATATCAAAATAAAACCCATGTTTTGTAACAAAAACTCCAAATATTAATTACGTGTAAGTTTTAATATATGTGGATAAAATGTATGATAAATGAAGGCTTGCCTGAGGCAGTTTTCTGGTGGAGAGTTTCCTCAAAGAGGATGACACCACTGAGGTATTGCATCGCATTCGGGGTGGTGAAGAGAAGCTCGCGATAAGCCCTCCTGTTAGCCTCGTTGTTTTCGACATTGATGCCCGAAAAACGCTTTCCGATCGTTCCGGTAGACTCATCAGCTGCAAGGATGCCCTTACCAGGGGTGCCAATGTATTTAGCATTGGCAATGAGCTCATCTGCATTATCGCAATGAATGCATTAATGATACAAACAAAGGCAATGCTTATAAGAATCGAACCCGATAACCTCACGATACTATCCTTTGAGGCTTAACTGTTTGACTGTATGCAGCCTAAAATTTCAGATTAAAATTATGGGTAGATTTGAACCATCAAAATAAGATTGATAAGGTTTTTCTTAGAATCTCCCAATCAAATTTTGATTATAATTTTTCAGGGTTCAAAATTTAGAAGACGTGCCATTAAATTTATATAAAATTCTATATGCAGGATCTAAATTCTAAGGGACCAGCAGATATGGATTTTGAAATGCAAGAGGATTTACATTCGACAAAGCAGAAAGATGGAAGGATTTACCAGCATATTTGCCTCTGTAGGCCGACATGATCAGCAATGGAAGATTAAGGAAGAGATAGTAGGAAAGTTGTAGAGAAGAGTTTGTAGGAATCTCATGTGACAATGAGAGACGTTGAGATTGTTTATACATTCCTAAACACTGTTTTATTTTCACGGAAATGCGGCCACCTTTTCCAATCAATGACACGCCATGTTTTCCGGCTATAGATTTGGCTTTGCAACCATTTTGAGGGAAAGAGTTTGCAGTCAAGATGCAAATATGCTGATCACGTAAATTGTGCTATGAATACTATCCGTCACCTTTTTAATTAGTCATCGTTATGAATAGCTATGTATGCTACGTATTAGCTAAACATCTACGTCTGGCATTCTCCGGATTGATAGTTCAATATTAGTTTGTTTTTTTATTATATGTTTATGTCTATAGTCCATCGATTAATATATCTGATATAAAAAAGATAAGAATGTCTTGATTTTAATAATTCGTAAGACGATGTGATCTGTACTTGTGCTACATAAGAGAGGTTGTTCAAATATAAATTACTACAATTATAATCAAATGATCTGTAGAATTGCACCTAAATCATATAATCCAATCAAACAATTAACATAATATATATATATATGTATATGCAAAAATAATGTAGTAATAATGACATGACAATGATAATTGTTTTATTTTTTTTCTGAAAAGATAGATTTCGAAATACCAGGACGGCCTAATAGATCGCGAAACCGAGACAGGGCTCGATAAAGGGAAAAACTGGCATGGAAGAAACAAAGAAAAAAATAACAACAAAAAACAACAAGCCCTAATAGAAAAGAAGACGAGACTTCTGGCACAATGGGAGAAAGGCAATTCCACGGTGATCGGTCCGGATCGGAGGGTCTCAAAATTTAAATTTATAACCGAACCTAGTTGAAGTACAAGGTAGGGTGTCGAACACTCGGGAGTTCGTTCGTTGAGTGCACCAAAAAGACTTAAAAAGGGAAAAGAAAGGGTAAAAACAAGGAAAATCAAAGGAAACCACTCGGGACCGACATGGTCACTTCGGCCCGAGATGGATCGACGAAGAAATAGCCAGGACCGACACTGATGTAAGTCGGGCCCGACGTCTGGGTAAGTCGAACTTGTCAAAATAGGAGAGATCGGTCTTGGGTTTTTGGGTTCCTTCCCTAACTAGATGTGGGTAATTCCACCCCAATTCAGCCAATAAGTGTTGATCCCCGTGAGATCGCAGTAGTCCACCTTTGATCCCGCCACTCTACACATCGACCCTAGGGAAATCGACTTCCCTTTCGATGCAAGTTCAAGTGATTGGCAATCGATTACTTCCGTTCACTCTTGCCAATCACAAGCCCTTGATCACTTGCTTCCACAAGAGATTGTAGCTTTATGTAGAGTGGATTCCTAGATCAAGCACTTAAGGCTATGGAATTGGGGGTTCACACCCAAACCTAGCTAAGGGTTTCCCCCATAGCCCAAGACCAATGGAATCTACTCCACAAGGCTAGAGTAACAAGCAATCAAATCACAAGGCAAACAAGTCTCAATCATCCAAATCAAAGCAAAGCCAAATTTCATTCAATTCAAAGGGAAATCACAAGATCCAGATCCAAATCCACAAATTGCAAATCAAAGCAAAGACAAACTCACAATTCTTCCCTAGATCTAAGCTTTCCTCCACCGAATTCTCCTTGCTTCTCCTCTCCTTTCTTCCTCCTTGCTCTCCAAGTCTTCCTTGAGCCTTTGAGAGTGATTAGATGTGTCTAAACTTGGATAATCCTCTAATTGTCTTCTCTCCTTTTAATTAGGGGCCAAGAATATCCAAATGTGGAAGAGGGGCAAAAGTGGTAGATCACATTTGTATGCCTTGGTGCCCAATCCACAATTCCGCCGACTTGGACCGACATGCATGTACCTCGGGCTCGATGTGCTGGCACCTCGGTCCGATGTCTTGGAGTCGATCTCGGGGCCGAGTTGCTGGTAAACTCGGTCATGGCGTCGGTCCACTCTTCTTCTTGGCTTTTCTTGAGCTCCTCTATATTGATCGCTCGGCTCTTCCGCTCCTTTGTGCTCGTGCCTTGCTCCTCCTCGGGGACTCCTTCCAAAACCTCCTCAAATCATGCCAAATTACCTAAAAACGCAGCAAATTCGCATAGTCTCCGAATCTCGTAGAAAATCGGAATCTAATCTAAAAAGGAACAAAAATAACAAGGAAAGGAACAAAAGACACATATTTACAAGGGAAAATGACCACTAAAACACCACCAAAATGAGAGAGATCAGAATACCCCATACTTAAACTTGCTTGTCCTCAAGCAATGACAATGTAAGCAAGACCGAAACATAATCTTCAAGTAAAGCCTCATATGAAAAATCAATCAAGTACAAGTGATAGATATGCAAGCAAGATTACATCATCGCACATGATCAAGTGTTCAAGGAATAAAGTCTAATGTAACCAAGCCTCACTTTAGGGACATGAAAATGTGTATCACTCATCATGTGTTTAGGTATAGCAATGAACACTCAAACTCAAGAATCATGCAAGTAAAGACTTTATTATTGAAGCTAATATCACCAATTCATCCACCTAGAGATGCCTATTACAATGCACACAAAGAATATGAACTTGGCTCAATGGAGGTCCTCAAAGAGGTTCCATTCGGCCGGGTTGTAATGGGGCTTTGGTATTTCTCAAGGTGGGAATCATTTTGGTCTTGTGGTGCTTACAATGGGGATTGAACTTCCTAATCTCTCACCAACTTCACCAAATTATTCTTCTTTCAACTTCACTCACCCAAAAGATTTTGAATTTAGTCTTCTCAACCCACAACTTCACTTAACATTCCACTTCATCTTTGCACTTAGGCTTTTTGTTTGATCTTTCACACTTTTTGCACTGGACCGACTTTCACACTAACTCGGGCCCGAGGTCACCTTGAACTCGGTCGGACCCTTTTTCTTCACTTATGCTCTTTGCTTTCGATCCACTTCTCTTTTTCCAACATTTCTTTCTTTTCTTTTCACTTTAAAGATCAACAATGATGCACTACCCATATGATTTATAACTCCATTCTTTGCCCTTCACCAAAGAGAATCTCAACCCTTTAAATACACTCCAAAACCTTTCACCAAAGTCCGATCCCATAAGGGTCAAGTCATATAAGGCTAGGAATCATATTTTTGAGGAGTTTCAAGCAAAGGTCTAGGCTAAAACGGGGCTACAAACAACGGTTTATCTTTAAGGTAGGATATGGAACATTTTGTGACTAAATGAAATAAAGTTCAAATCAATGTGACAATGCATAGAATAAATCTCATATTGGTCTTGGAAAATAGATAAACACCGCAATAGCAAGTTTTACTAACCATGCATGTGCTAATCACACAAGAAAATGAGGGATATGCAATCATAAACAAGCATCCCTAAAATGGCCAAAAATCATCTCACGAGGTTCACTCAAACTTAGTTGCATAGAAACTCATCCTAGAACTCATGTGCTCAATAAAAACAAGCAAGATATCACATCACATTAAAAACAACATCATTTAGAGGCTAAACTATCCAAAAATATGCAAAGGACTTTACATGCTCACGTCGTCATTAGCCTTCTTTGGACATCTAAGATGGGAATTCCTAGTCCAAAACAAAATCTTTTTGACATTTTTAACCGAAATTTTTCAAATTTTTATGGATTTTTGCAAAAATTTTCTCAAAACAAAAACAAACTCATACATTCAAACCAAATCAAACTCAATCATCATTCATGAAACATACCATGCCACTATCCAAACGTAAACATCCCAAAACAAACTAAGAACAAACACAAGAAACTAACATGCAAAACTAGGAGCAACTAACCCCACCCCATACTTAGAATTTTGATGTCCTCATCAAAACAAAGAAACCAAAACTCAAAATAAAAGAGAAGAGAGTTAGAAAAGCTCACAATTTCTTATTCTTGATTGGCATGTCTAGATTTAGTTGGAAGGACGCCCTCGGCGACTTCCTCTTTGGAGCCTTGCATGTCTTTCCCGCTCGTACACTTGGGCTTGATAAGGATCTTGATTAGGTGGTTGGAGTTGAGGTGTAGGGCGCGTCCATGGGTCCTCTCGGGAAGGGTAATTCCCGACCATCCAATCGTTGAAGCTCTCTTGAACTTGCCACCTATGGTCCTCCACCGTCCTTAGATCTTCCACTTCACGCCTCGTGTAAGCAAGATTCCGGTTCATTTCCTCATATTGAGCTTGGAAGAATTCTTGTTGTTGGAAAAGTTGTTGTTGTTGAAGATACATTTGTTGTTGTTGAAGGTTGATTTGATGGGCCTCTTGAAGCATGCTTGATTGTTGGAGTTGAAGGTGAGCCATTTGGTTGGCTAGAAACGTCATGTCCACCGGTTGTTGAGGCTTGGGGAAGACCATTCCGGGTCCATACCATTGGGCATAACCTTCATACCCTCCATGGAGTGGTTGCTCTTGCCTAGATCCGCTCCCTTCGCCCCTCTCAAAATGACTCGGGACCGATTCGGGAATATAGGCATCGGACCGACTTTGGTGGAAGTCGGGCCCGAGGTTCCCTGCATCTCGGTCCAGTAGCATTGGAGTTGGGTTTCGTGCTCGGAGGTTGGCTAGCAAACCTTGAAAACCTTCATCTTCTTCCGGAGGCACGTCTACATCCATTGCCTCTCTTCTAGCAAACTCAAAATTGTTGGGCTCTTCGTCGGTATCCGGAGAGGATTGGGGAGTGGTAAAGCGAATGTGTTGAGCTCGACGTCGACACTCCCTTGTCCCTTCCGGTTCTCCAAATGGGTTCTCCTTCCCGGCCCAAACTCGAAACCAATTATAGTAGCTAGAAAGGTCGAAGAGCCTTGGCCCCAATGGAATGGCCACCTTGTCAAAGTTTGAATGGGGTGCTAGATGGGTGGTGATGCCGGTGTGGACCTTTTCCTTGATGATGTTGGCCTTCTTAAAGTACTTGAGGTTCATGTACTCCACTCCGTTCGGTGCCGGTGTGTACTTGGAGAGATCAACCTCGAGACGACTAGCCAAGCGGGCTATCATTCCACCGAAGTAAATCCATGAGGAGCTTTGGAAGTCCCTAACCATTTTGACCCACTCCCAAGTGAGGTTCAATGGCTTGTCGGTTTGGAATAGCATTTCATTGAGCAACATAGCTTCCTCCTTCATGGGCTTGCTTAACTCGTGTCGGGCAAAGATGACGCACCCCAAGACACGGATCATGACCCGGAAGAGAGGGCTAGCGATCTCATTTGTAGAAGCTCCTTTTCTCATCTCATTCCTCCCCGCTACATGCCTTCATAGGTAGTTAACCTTCTCATTGTCCACGCCGGCTTCCTCCCTTGGAAAAGGAAACCCAAGATAGGTCGCCAAATTCCGCAGAGTAAGCTCTTGTGTCTCATTGCCCAATTGGAAGGTGATGATGCCGTCATTGTCCTCCACGTCTTCATATGTGCAATTGAACGTGGCCATGAACTCCGATGTCAAGGCGGGATAGTGTGTGTTGTCCCATCTCAACATCACCTCAAGTCCTATGTAAGAGTAGCACCGGGGGAGAGCTATATCCATCTCCATCTTCCTTATAGACTCCCAATCTAGCCACCTTGTGTGGTGAGCTAGCTCCATGTACCGAGTATACCTCACGGCTACATCATCATCATCATCAAGTCTCACATCATCCATCTTTGGTGCTTTCCTTGACTTCTTCGACTTCTTAGAGGGCCTTTCCATGTGAGAAGAAGATGCACGGGTTTCCATAGTACCTACACCACTCAAAGCAAAAGAAACTACAAGATAAGATCCATACAACCTCAGCAATTTATTACACATATCTACAACTCACAACTCAACACACAAGAACGACCCCATACTTAGCCTCTAGACACTTGACTCGCAAAATCTAACATGTATGAACAAAGGATCACAAAACAATGGTCAAGCTAATAGATATATCATGATGATCAAGCTATAACCAACAATCAAACTCATGAATCCTAATGTCAACACAAGAGAAAGACTACTAGAACAAGGATCGACATACTCTAAACGTCGGGCCCGAGGTGCTCTCAACCTCGGTCCGAAGTGATGGACCGACTTCCTATGTCGGGCCCGAGGTACCTGGGTATCTCGGTCCTCTTCTATGCTCGTCTTCTCAAATAATCTCACCCAAAATCAAGCTATCATGTTCCTAAAATGCAATTTCAACCATCCATCTTCACTAATCGAAGTTCTAAAGGGATTCAATCATGCATACTCAACAAATTAAGAGCAATTTCACTATTCATGCAAATCCACCATTGATGCTCAAGCTTCAATCTCAATCAAACATGGCAACACTCAAATCATAAACACATGATTCTCAAAGAAATAGATAGGAATCGAGTTTCACATACCAAAATTGAAGAAATCTAGACTTCTTAGCAACCAATCTACTTAGATATCAAATTTCTCCACTGAGGTCAAGAGGAGGGATGAAGAACAATGGAAATCTTGGGATTTTCTCTTTGGATTTGATGTTTGGGAGTGTTTGGGGTGTTGGATCGAGATGGTAGAGGGCTAATAGAGGGAGATCGAGTGTGATGGAGGAGGGGGGGGGGGGGGCGGTTTTGGGGTTTTTGAGAGGGAGGTGGGTATTTTTGGGTGGTGGTTATGAAGGTGATGGGAAGTAGGTAAGGAAAAAAGGCTTTAAATGGGAAAGAGACAAAGTCTAGGTTAGAGGGGTAAATTTGGGATTTTCTACAACTCTTGACCAAAGTTGACCGATCTAGTCGGACCGAGTTACCTAAGACGGCCCGAGTTACTGGGTACCTCGACCCGGTTTGGTCCGATCATCAAAAATCAATTCATATGTGCTACCTCTTTTCCCACTAATCCATCATTTTCACCATTACCTCTACTCAATCATGAAGCACAATTAACACCAAAAATACATGCTAGGGAGAGATTAGAGAAAGTCTAAGCCAAATTAAGAAAATCAAACTAAAATTTTGAAAATAAACCTACTAGGCTCGGGTTGCCTCCCGAGCAGCGCTCTTTTAAAGTCATTAGCTTGACTTCTAACCTCAACCTTCATGGTGGAAGGAAGATGGTGAATTGGTCACCATAGTCATGTCCATTGCCATTGCCTTCATAGCCGTAGAACCACCACTTGTGGTTGATATAGGCATGGCCCTCCAACTCTCTTTCACATTTCTCCTCCAAAGCATAGGCTTGCACCTCTTGCACTTTCTCATCTTGATCCTCCTTCCCTACATCACAATCATCTAAATAATTTCTAGGAGATTCAATAACATTGTAGCTCACATCATCTTTCAAATCACTTAGACATATGTAACTATCTCCTAAATCCTCTTTTAGATCACTCAAGCAAATATAAGAATCTTCAACATTAAAAGGATATGAGTAAGGATACTCTTCTTTGCTCCTTGGACTATCATTGCTCCTTAACTCTCCTTGATGCTCAAGTTGATCCATCAACTCTCTCTCTCTTGAACTTGGGCATTGATCCTTTCATTGCTCCTTGAAGGTACCTCCTCTTTTGTGGCTTCCACTTCCTCTCTTTTCCTCTTGGCATTCTCTTCCAACTTCAAGATTGGCAAGGCATCCGGCTCATTCAAAGCCTTGTTGAAGTGAAACTCAACCTTGTCTTCTCCGATTTCAAAGGTCACCTTTCCATTCTTCACATCAAATTTTGCTCCCGCCGTTGCTAAGAACGGTCTCCCTAGAATGATAGGAACCAAAGGATCTTTCCTCATATCTGGGATCACAAAGTCATCGGGGACGAAGTACTTCCCCACTCTAACCGGGACATCATCCAAAATTCCCGTGGCTTTTGTGGTAGAGCCGTCGGCCATCGTGAGAGACATGTCAACCGGCTCAATCTCACCAAGGTTAGCCCTCTCCCGAATACTCTTGGGCATAACCGACACGCTTGCTCCTAAGTCACATAGAGCTTGGAAACTTTGAGACCCTATTCCCACGGTAATTGCAAATCTCCCCGGGTCTCCCAATTTTTGAGGTAGCTCCAAAATTTTCACCTCGTCTTGCATTTCTACTATTGACCTCTTCTTGCTCAAAATTTCTCTCAAGAACTTAGCATATGACGGCATCTCATTCAAGGCGTCGGTGAACGGTATGGTGATGTTCAACCCTTGCAAAAGCTTTAAGAACCTCTTGAATTTGCCCTCTACAACATCCTTGGGCTTCTTTGACGGGTAAGGAAGAGTTGTGCCACCTTGATTTTTGTTAGGATCGACTTCCTTAGACCGGTTTGGCTCACTCACATCCTTCTCTGCTCAGACCGATGTAGGCTCCACGTCAGGCCCGATGTTCTGATCCTCGATCTGGGGGCAGAGCAACGACTAGGGTGTCGGACCGAAGTCAGGGCATGTCGGGCCCGATACCCTCTCTTCCTCAGTCCTAGGCAGGGGACCTCCTCTGACTTCTGGCTCGATATCTTGGCACGTCGGGCCTGAGTTGCTGGGTAACTCGGTCCGACTCTCTTCCCTTGGTTTTGACACATGTGGCTTGGGTAGGCTCCGACCACTCCTCAACTCAATAGCTCGGACTTCATTTTGGTTTTGTGGGGCACGGGGATTTTCCTCGGGTCGGCCTGGGAGTCTCCCATTCTCTCTCGGAATTTGAGTTGCAATGTGAGCAAACTGGTTGTCAACTTGCCTTCTCCATACACTAAACTCCTTGACTTGAGTGCTCACCTCATCGACTCGATTGCTCATAACATCGACTCGCCTCTCAACATTATTGAATTGAGTTTTCATATCTTTGAACTCGCCTTTCAACTCTTGCGCCCATTGTGGAGTTTGTTGATCATAAAACCCCGGAGGTCGGTATGGTGGTGGTTGGGCCCTTGGCTCGTTTTGGTTGTAGTTGTTGTTATAGCCATTGGCTTGGCCTTGGTTCAACCATCCATTTCCTCCATTGCTTCCATTATTGAAGTTGCCTCCATTCTTGAAGTTGTTTCTCCCTCCAAAATTCCTTTGAACAAAGTGTGCCTCCTCAATTTGCTCGGCCAAGCGAACTTGGCTCTCGTTGGAACACTCTTGTGCAACATGTTTGAGAGATCCACATTCTTCACATGCTCTTGTGGTTTGCTTGAACTGATTCACTTGTCCCCTCAACTTGGTCACCTCACTCTCAAGGAATTGGAGTCTCACATCCTTGTCAATCTCCTCACTCTTCGGGTCATAGAGCCTCCTTGTACCATCTCCTTGGACTCTTGCCTCCTTGTTTGCTTGGCTCACCCCGTACATGGCCTCATAGTCGGAGAGTTTATCAAGTAACTCCCATGCTTGCTCCGGGGGCAAGTCGATGAACCCACAATCGGTGTGGAGGTTTAGCTTGTCCTTGGTGGCGGGGTTGATTCCTTGGAAAAAGATGTCTTGGAGAACATATGGTTGTTGCTCATGGGTTGGACATTGGCGCAACATCTCCTTGAACCGATCCCAAGCCTCAAAGAGTGGCTCGTTTGATCCTTGTTGGAAACTTGCTATCTTCCTCCGGAGCTCCGTTGTTTTTGTTGGCGGAAAGAACTTCATCAAGAACGCCTCGTTGAGAGCCCGCCATGTTGTGATCGACCTTGGGGCTTGGCTCTCGAGCCAATGTGCCGCCTTGCCCCCTAGCGACCATTTGAAAGCTTTGAGTAGCACATACTCTAGCGTCTCTTCATCCGTCGAGATAGTCTCACACATATCCTTGAACCGCTTCACATGCTCAATCGGACACTCTTGAGGTTGCCCCTCAAATTGGTCCCTCTTGATAAGTGATATGAATTGAGTCTTGATCTCAAAGTTCTTTGAAACCTCCGGTAAGACAATGGCCGGCTCCGGCACCTTCAACTCCGGATGCATGTATTGGCGTGCATTCCGGGCTTGAATGTTGAGTTGAGCCTCCAACCTCAATCTTTGCTCACGTTCCCTCCTCATTTCGGCGTCTCGGTCTTCCATCTCAAGTTGCATACGAGCCATGTCGTCCCTCATCCTAGCAACCTCGTCATCATGTTGAACTTGGTTCTCCATTCTCTTCTTCTTTCGGGCCTCTTTGATGATGCTCTCCGGATCACTCACAAAATCGAACTCAAGTGTTCCTCGGGCGGAACGAGCTCGCATACACCTATAAGCAAAGACACAAACAAAACCAAATCAAAACAAACAAGGGGCTTGGGCTAATCCCTCACCCAAATCACTACAAAATCAAAGACTCAACAAAAGAAGTACCTCAAGCAAGTAGAACTCCCCGGCAACGGCGCCAAAATTCCGATCGGTCCGGATTGGAGGGTCTCAAAATTTAAATTTATAACCGAACCTAGTTGAAGTACAAGGTAGGGTGTCGAACACTCGGGAGTTCGTTCGTTGAGTGCACCAAAAAGACTTAAAAAGGGAAAAGAAAGGGTAAAAACAAGGAAAATCAAAGGAAACCACTCGGGACCGACATGGTCACTTCGGCCCGAGATGGATCGACGAAGAAATAGCCAGGACCGACACTGATGTAAGTCGGGCCCGACGTCTGGGTAAGTCGAACTTGTCAAAATAGGAGAGATTGGTCTTGGGTTTTTCGGTTCCTTTTGATGGGTTCCGGATTGGAGGGTCAAAATTAAAATTTATAACCGAACCCCGTAGTAGTACAAGGGTAGGGTGTCGAACACACGGGAGTTCGTGCGTTGAGTGTACCAAAAAGACTTCAAAGGGGAAAAGAAAGGCAAAAACAAGGAAAATTAAAGGGAACTTCTCGGGACCGACTTTGGTCACCTCGGTCCGAGAAGGATCGATGAGAGTTTGCACGGGACCGACACTGTTTGAAGTCGGGCCCGACGTCTGGGTAACTCGGTCTTGACAAAATAGTAGATCGGTCATGGGTTTTTGGGTTCCTTCCCTAACTAGACTTGGGTAATTCCACCCCAATTCAGCCAATAAGTGTTGATCCTTATGAGATCGAGGTTGTTTGCCTTCGATCCCTCCACTCTACACATCGACCCTAGGGGGTTTTCACCTTCCCATCGATGCAAGGTCAAATGACGGGCTCGAGATCGCTTTCGCTTACTCTTACCAATCACAAGCCCTTAATCCCTTGTTCTCACAAGATAATTGAAGCTCAATGTAGAGAGGATTCATAGATCAAGCACTCAAGGTTATGGAATTGGGGGTTCACACCCAAACCTAGCTAGGAGTTTCCCCCATAGCCCAAGACTATGGAATCTACTCCATGTGGAAAGAGTAAAAAGCAATCAAATAGCAAAGCAAACAAATCTCAATCATCAAACTCAAATCCAACTCAAATTGCATTCAAATCAAAGGAATTCTCAAGATCCAAATCTCAAATCCACTAATTGCAAAACTAAACAAGTTCAAACACACAAATTCCTCCTAGATCTAGCATTCTCCACCAATTTCCTCTCTTCCTCTCCTCTTCCTTCTTCCTCCTTGCTCTCCAAGTCTTCCTTGAGCCTTTGAGAGTGATTAGATGTGTGGATTATCCTTCTTCTCTCTCTAATTGTCTTCTCCTTTTAATTAGGGATCAAGGATTTCCGAAAATAGAAGAAGGAAAAAAGTGGTAGATCACAATTGTGTGCCTTCACTAGTACAAAATTAGTCTTTTATCACGGTTGTTTTAAATACCCGTGATAAAAAAAATTAAAACTCAAAGTGATATTTTTGAGTCTTTCCCGTCTCTCCTAATGGATTACATGCCCCAACTTCTCATTCCCATTTGTAACCCTAGCCTCCTCCCTTTGCAAGACGTCACCGTCCCCCACCTCCTCTCCATCTCCACGTCCGCCGCCTCGCAGATCCGCCTCGCCGCCGCCCGCATAAAGGACCACGGTGTCACCGTCCTCACCACCACCATGTACCTGGGCGCCCCCTTCAGCAAGGCCGCCGCCCTCCGGGCCTCGTCCCGCTCCACGCCCCTCTCCAGTAGAGCCTCCCCGTGGCCTACGCCACCCTCGATCTCGTCCGCTTGACATTCTCTCCCTTTCACCGTCTCTCCTTTCGCTGGGACGACGAGCGCGTCTGACCTCAACTCCTTTGTGTTCGCGGACCCCGACACCGCCTCCTCTGAAGACGACTACGCTCATCAATTGCCGATTCCAGATTTACTGTCATGAGCATCATCAGCTTCATCCCCTACTTCAATTGGATGGTGCGTTTTTTTTCCCGTTTCCCCCCTTCTCTCTCCTTTGTTTTGCTGCAAGTTTTTCCGTGTGTTCGTTATGAAGAAAAGGGGATTTTGGTTGATTTCGTTGGGTTTTGTCTGTGATTCGTTGGATAGAGCTGAGTGTTTGCGTTGATGAACACGAGTAAGCTTCGTTATGTTGTGTATGCCATTGTAATGTTCATCCATGATGTAGCCAGGTTGATCTTTAGCACAAATTAGAGGCGTGTTGTCCTATGCATCTCCTAATGTTAAATGTAATGTGTTGATATGAACGATTTAGCTATAGTAATCTCAGACTCAGTTGATCTGAAGCGGAACATTTAACCCTTCTTTGTTTGCAAGGATATGTTGGCCAGTACAAGCAATATCATGGGTATCCAACTCCATTGTTTTTGCATCTTGTTTTGCAGGTCAAATTTGTCACTTTCTCCTGATGAGAGTTGGCTACCAATTGCCAGCATCACCTCTTCCCTTATCCATCTGTTGTGTCTTTAATGATATGATATAAACCTTACTTTCTCTTGTTGTCCGATTCATTAGAAAAATACTTAAGATCCACGAATATACATTTTGAACATGAATTTGTTGTGTTCTATGTGGCAATGTGGCATTGTGTGCTGTTGTTTTTGGTTTTCACATGTTTGCATTTACTCTAAAGCCCAAGGTATATATATTTCCTATTTTTTGCATTTGGTTTGACCTGGCCTATATCTATTTTCACATCTTTGGAATATGGAACCCACAAAATGGATATGCCTGTTGGAGCTATACAAGCAGGAGAGCGTGCTATTGTGATGGATGACCTCATTTCAACCGGGGTACCTTATGCGCTGCTATTAATCTTATTGGTAATGCTCTAGCTACTCAAATTTCTCTGGTTTTTTGTTAATCTTGGCTCCTTGTTTTTAAAAAAAAATTGGTGTATGTCTTATGTTATTCTATATTATGCTTTGGCCGAGCGAGTTGGAGTGGAAGTGGTGGAGTGCGCCTGTGTCATTGAGTTGCCTGAGTTAAAGGTATGGGTTTAACTTCTATTCTCCCTTGATCTGTACGGTGAAATAACAGCCAATTAATGAATTTTCCAGCATGTTTGCAATCTTGTATGCCATAGCAAATTGGCCACCTCACTTGCTTGGTAGTTTGGTAGGCTAGTACAAGTAAATGCTTGAAGGGTCTCAACATTTCCTTGAATCATGTCATTTCATGCTTTATTAACTTCAATTCAGTATTATAGTTCTAATTATAATTATTAACCATGAACAGGAAAGATGGCTATCAACGGATAAGCTTAAAGCAGTGTATATAGCAACAAATGGTGTAATCTATGTCATACAAGTGAAGAATTATCCTTGGTTCTTAGAAACAAAAGGTTTAATTTCAGCTCTACATTTGATAGCAAAATATTAGGAGTTCTTTTTTTTTTTAAAAAAGAAAATGAATGTAAGCTCATTGGAGTATATTGCTTGGAAGATGTACGTAACTGTATTGATGAAATGTAAGGTTAAATTCTTTCTTTTTGCTTTTGTATGTAGTGGTGGCGGGTGTATATATATGATTATAGGCCATCCCGGTTCTAAAAGAACCAGGATCACTATTTTTTTTAAAAAAAAAGCAAATAGCTTTTATCACGGTTCTTTAAAGAACCGTGACAAAAACATTAGTATTTATACCGGTTTTTTGGACATATTATCACGGTTATAGAACCGGGATAAATAGTATCAATTATCACGGTTCCGTTACGCTTTGTATTTTATCATGGGATTTTTTATCACGGTTAAAAACTGTGATAAATTAATACACGGAACCGTGATAAAATGGTATTTTTGTACTAGTGCTTGGAGCCCAATCTTCACTTTGCCGACATGGACCGACACGGAACACCTCGGGCCCGACATGCTTCAACCTCGGTCCGAGCCTCCTTAGTTCAAACTCGGGCCCGACTTGCTGGGCACGTCGTTCCGGGCCTCGATCCTCTTCTCTTCTTGGTTTTCCTTGAGCCTTTCTTCGTTCCTTGCTTGGCTCTTCCGCTCCTTTGCTTTCAAGCTTTGCTCCTCCTTAGAAACTCCTTCCAAACTTCCTCAAAACACGCCAATTTACCTACAAAACACAACAAATTCGCATAGTCTCCGAATCTCATGGAAAATCGGAATCTAAGCTAAAAAGGGACAAAACTAACAAAGAAAGGAACAAAAGACACATATTTACAAGGGAAATTAACTACTAAAACACCACCAAAATGAGAGACATCACCTTCCCTAACTAGATGTGGGTAATTCCACCCCAATTCAGCCAATAAGTGTTGATCCCCGTGAGATCGTAGTATCCACCTTTGATCCCGCCACTCTACACATCGACCCTAGGGAAATCGACTTCCCTTTCGATGCAAGTTCATGTGATTGGCAATCGATTACTTCCGTTCACTCTTGCCAATCACAAGCCTTTGATCCCTTGCTTCCACAAGAGATTGTAGCTCTATGTAGAGTGGATTCCTAGATCAAGCACTTAAGGCTATGGAATTGGGGGTTCACACCCAAACCTAGCTAGGGGTTTACCCCATAGCCCAAGACCAATGAAATCTACTCCATAAGGCTAGAGTAACAAGCAATCAAATCACAAGGCAAACAAGTCTCAATCATCCAAATCAAAGCAAAGCCAAATTTCATTCAATTCAAAGGGAAATCACAAGATCCAGATCCAAATCCACAAATTGCAAATCAAAGCAAAGACAAACTCACAATTCTTCCCTAGATCTAAGCTTTCCTCCACCGAATTCTCCTTCCTTCTCCTCTCCTTTCTTCCTCCTTGCTCTCCAAGTCTTCCTTGAGCCTTTGAGAGTGATTAGATGTGTCTAAACTTGGATAATCCTCTAATTGTCTTCTCTCCTTTTAATTAGGGGCCAAGAATATCCAAAAATGGAAGAGGGGCAAAAGTGGTAGATCACATTTGTATGCCTTGGTGCCCAATCCACAATTCCGCCGACTTGGACCGACATGCGTGTACCTCGGGCCCGATGTGCTGGCACCTCGGTCCGATGTCTTGGAGTCGATCTCGGGCCCGAGTTGGCGCCGGTCCACTCTTCTTCTTGGCTTTTCTTGAGCTCCTCTTCATTGATCGCTCGGCTCTTCCGCTCGGCTCCTCAAATCATGCCAAATTACCTACAAAACGCAACAAATTCGCATAGTCTCCGAATGTCATAGAAAATCGGAATCTAAGCTAAAAAGGAACAAAACTAACAAGGAAAGGAACAAAAGACACATATTTACAAGGGAAAATGACCACTAAAACACCACCAAAATGAGAGACATCACACGGGATGGACGAAAATCCATCATAGGGGTGTAGAGTTGTCGGAGCACAAGACAACAAGAAGTTGATTTGAGGAGGTGTCACGAGACGCTAGAAAAAGCAGGAAAAATACCACCCGAACAACATTCTAAACAATATCTCAAACCACGAACCAAGAAACCCGACCTACTTTTCGAAGCTTGAAGCATAAAGATTGGCCACTTCATTTACTAAATTAATAACTCAAAGCAATTTTTCTTTTCTATAAATTTCCTTTTCCACAAGCTTTTTTTTATAAAAAATTCACAAGCGGTTGGGGGAACCCGCTCTTGCGGTTTTGATCCATAGAGCATTGGTAGGAACTGGAAGGCCAACCGCGGGGAACCCCGGGGGCAGTTTCTATGCACTCGTGGTTTCTAAAGCCACGCTCGCGGATTATCTGAATGGCTAGTTCTTCAAACTAGCCATGTTTTTTTTTGCCATTCTCTTACATACTTGCCTCTTCTACTCTAATATAAATATCATTCTCAATCTCATTTCATATCACACATCTTTTAACTCTCTTAAACATTATTTCTCTCAATTCTCATGCTCTCAATATTTGTCTTAGTTTCCTACTTCTCAATCAAAGATTCAAATATGGATGATTACATTAATGAGTTTTTTGGAATTGGTTCAAAAGAAAACCAAAATCCTCCAAACCTTCCTCCACTGCCCCATGAAATGCAACAACAAGGTTTACAACCACAAGTCTTTCCCTCTCAATCTCAAGATTAAAACTTGGGATTCAATATTCCCATTCCTAGTCCTATCCCGAGCCAACAAAGCAAACAAAATGATGGGAGCAATGCCGGTGGGAGCCAAAGCCAAAGGCCGTGGACCTCCGACATCTTCAGCAAGCACTTTACCAAAGGCACGGTCTTGGATGCTCAAGACCGATATGTGGTCAAGTGCAACTATTGCAGACAAACATATAATTGGAAGGAAAATGGTAGCTAGACACGTTGAAGAAGTACATGGAGAACAAACATCCGGAAAAGTTGGGCGTCATGTGAGGCCGAACACAGTTCCCTGGGTTTGCATCCTCTTCCTCAAAACAACCGAATGCTTTGTTTTGTTATAATCACGAACATATGATTTATGGTTTGTCTGAAGCTATTTTTATTGATCATTTATCATTTTCATTTGCATAAAATATGGGAATTAATGATTGGATTGTGAATGATGTGCAACCCATCTATAAACCGACTACTAGAAAAACTATTAAGAAGTATGTCATGAAAGCTATAGAACTCGCAAGAGTGAATTGACTAAATTCTTTTGTCAAAATGATATTTATGTTTCTAATTGTAGTGATATTTGGAGTGATAGTACTCAAGATCATTCATACATGGATATTACTTATCATTTTATTGAAGATTGTTTTGTTATACAAAAATGGTTTTGGCTTTTAGGTAGTTTGACGAAAGTCATACCGCCCAAAATATTTGCAACATCATTCATACAATTCTAGAAGAGTATAGATTATATTGCGCCATAGAGTCTTTACAATTTCATTAGATAATGCTTCTAATAACACCACTTCTATTAATGATTTGATTCGAGCTTGTCAACCGGTTTTTTCAAACAAGTATTTTCATGTCTGATGTGCTTGCCATATTTTAAACTTGTGTGTTCAAGATGGGTTAGTTATTTTGTGCCAAATGATTGAACCTATAAGATATGTTCTAAAACATATTTGGCTCAAGACTAAGACCCGAAAGGAGTGGAGGAAGTTTTGTTCGACCAATGGCTTTAAACCATTTTGTTTTTGCAAAAAGATGTCCGTCATCGTTTGAACTCTACTTATAAACTACTTTACCCATGCTTGAGATACAAAGGTCTTATGGCTTCTTTTTCCACTCAAAACATTAGGAATTCGCAAGCCATTGGACCGGTTTCAGACCAAGGTTTTCATATCTTTGTCATCTTAAAGGTTTTCAATGATACAACTCTATCTTTTAGTCATGTTTATACACCAACGGCTCATATGTTTTGTTTTCATGCATTGAATGTGGCTTGTGCTTTTCGAAAAGGGGCTAGACATCTCATACTTTTTGAGGCCACTATGGCCATGAAGAGCAAGTGGTTGATGCATGTATTCTAGGCTTATTTCCGATATCTATCTTATTGCTTGTGTTTTTTTATCCTAATTGCAGAATAGATGGTGTGCAAAAGTTGTTAAATCGTTACTACGATTATTTGGATTTAGTTCTTGAGGATGTTATTAATGTTTCCAACATGATTACTCGTGTTCGATTGCATGTGTTTTAGTTGTATACTAAATAAGATTAATGTGATGATGACTCACCCTCTTCGCCTAGCTTACCTCCATCTTCTTCCTCCTCATCTCATCTTCATGGGTCAATTTCTTCATTCCTAAATCCGGCTTCAAATTTAATGAATGATATTATATAAAAGACCGAGATACACGAGCTCGTATACTGAGTTCGAAAATTATCTAACCACTAGATTTGAGTTTTTGAAGGATTTTGATATTTTATAATGGTGGAAGAAACACAAGATGACTTTCCCCAGATTATCCAAGATCGTCGCTCAAATACTTGTTGTTCCTGCCTCAACCGTAGCTATCGAGCAAACTTGTAGCCAAAGTAGGCACATCGTAGACGAAAAGAGATCCAACTTGAAGCTCGAGTCTTTGGAACCTCAAGTTTGTATGAACGATTAGAAGAGGGCGGATCTAGGAAAACAAATTGTAGATTACACCGAGGTTGATTTTGACGAAGACGACACAACAACGACGACAAGTTGCACTCCTCCTGTCGGTTCTAAAGATTCGACTTAGAGGAAACTGGGCTTTCGTATTGAAGGTAAGGGAACTACGGTGGCTTTGATTCAACTATAAACCCGAGAGGATACTTACGCAACTTAATTTATTTTGTTCAAGCCACATAATTATATTACCACTTTATTTTGTATATTCAAAAGTAACAAATTTCTTAGTTTAATTTTGTGGTAAACCGCAGGAAAAAATAATTATTATTATTAGTTTACAAGTAGATTGGATAGATAAAAACTAAATTTAATAAGATAATATATAGTCTTAGATAGTAACCATTAGTTTATAAACTAATAATAACAATAGTATATTACATTGAACATAATACAACTTAATTAAAAGGAAATCAATTTAAGACATTTAGTGAGAAAAAAATAAAGTTTACATGTAGGTTAGATACGTATAAGCAAAACTACTATAACTAATTTTTGACAAAAAAAAAACTACTATAACTAAATTTGATTCCAAAATTTTGAAAAAAAAAACAATTGATGCCAAAAATTGGCAATTTTTCACATTATGAAACTAGAGGGTTTTCCAATTTCTACCAAAACAAGTGATGGCCCTATATTATACAGTTTTGTGACTAGCGTATAGGCTAAATACGAGGGTAAAATGTTCACTCACAATCTTTGGTTCGAGTTTCACTAGGGTTGGACAAAATCCGGTCCGGACCGGACTGGACCGGATTTTTGGACCGGACCGGCACGGACCAGGACTGGATCGGAAGGATACCGGTCCGGTCCCCAGTCCATTAAAATGAAAGTTGCGGGTCCCAGTCCTGTCCTGGACCGGATTTTCCCGGTCCGGTCCCCGGTCCATGCTTTTCCATATTCCCGGTCCCAGTCCGGTCCTGGACCGATGCCCAGCCCTACTCCAAAGCAAGGAGTGAATCCGAGGACCACCCGCATAATGTTCACTTTGACAAGGAACCACCCTTTAAATAACTATTCCTTTTGACACACCCAATAAATGTATTTTTTTACGAAGGACCACCCGATTGTCTATTCTATTAGATTTCCGGTTAAGTCGCATGCAATTACCTGTTTTACCCCTCTTTTTAAAACAAAATTATGATTTTTAATTACCAAGTTGATCCTTTTGTCGCAGACTAACTCTCCAGTAATTTAAGCTCATCTTCTCTATTTAACTAGATAGAGAGCGATCCCCAACAACGAATTTCGAAATTCAACACAACCATGTACTAGAAAGTGTAGGAATCGTGTTGTCCATAAGGCAAACATGAGAGAAGTGTTGGGGAAAATTTTGAAGGATCGTTCTTACAGTAGTTGAAAAGAAAGGAACCAAGACAAAGACAACAGATTTGTTCACTCAGCTCGTCCCAAGGACCATATCTACGGGCACTACCAAGCCATGGATTTTCCACTAGACACTTTTGAGGACTCAATGATTATAAGGACACTGATCTTCTGATCTAGCCTGATCAAGATCTTGCTAACCGAGCTAACCTCTCAATCTCTCTCTGTAGGATTTTCTCTCAATGGTAAAGCACACCAACTACAATAATCAAGTTGAGTATATATGGAACTAGATCCTTACAGATATATTTTTGCCCCCAAAAAAGATATCCTATCAAACAAAAAATAGATACCCAAGAAACTTCTTTACTTGTACTTCAAGTAATTTCCTATTCTCTATCTCTTTCCTAAATCAGGCTTCATAACCCAACAAGAACATACCGCTAATAACTACGGCCTATTAGCAACAATGTCTTATCCCCATTACTACAAAAGATCAACGATACATCCATACTAGATCCAGTAATATTCCCCACAAAATTGAGCAAATCAAAACCAGAATTGTTGAGATACAATGCACCCAAGGAACCCTGCAATCATCTAAAGAGCAACTCGAGAAGAAGATATTGAGAGATAGGGGAGAGAAACACACATAATGTTTGGTGTATCAAGCAAGCCAAATAGTGGAGAAATGGCCCCGGCGCTTGCTCTGGACAATGTAGACTCTTTCTTGAATGTATCCCTAATTTGGACGGCATGATATCCACCGTTTTTGTACTCTTTAGTCCCTTCATCCTCCGATGTGTAATTGCTCTCGCTCTGGCTCACCTCTTCCTCCTCTTTAGTTGCTAGAGCCAGTGAATCTAGAATCTCTACCTTATCTGACTTCGTTGACGTAGATTCCATCCGCCATTAGTCGTCCATCCTCGAAATTTCTAATTATTTTCCTAACGCGTCTTTATTGTTGAATTGCGATTGTTCGAGGGAGAAAGAGGGTTTTCATTTGATTTTTTGGGTATTCTTAAGAGAAATTTGCAATACTTTATGAATAGTAATCTCTATAATGAATTATGTGGGAGTTGTTGATGAAGAGAGAGGTGAGACTCCGATTCCATAATATGTAGTACATAGTAGTGTCGAAGTCAAGCTCCAAAATCATAACTCATGGGACAATTTATATTCAAAAGATTGGAAATAACAAAAACTTAACCGATTTAAAGCTTAAATTAAACGGTTTTAAATCTGAAATGGTCCACAAACAATTCAATACCACATCTAATTGTCCAGTCTACACAAATTTCTCGACCTCTCTTAAGATTTGCTAAAAACTAATAAAAACATATTAAATAGACTATTATTAAAATCTTACACATTTAAAGCTTAAATTAAAAGGTTTTAAATCTGAAATGGTCCACAAACCATTCAATACCACTTCTAATCATCCAGCCCATATAAATTTCCCAACCTCTTTTGAGATTTGCTAAAAAACTAATCAAAAAATCATATTAAATAAACGATTATTAAAAGCTTACGGATTAATATGGATCGATCCATAATCCTCCGAATTGATCCTTATCAAATTCGTAATCCGTAATTTAAGAAAAGCACAATCCGTCATCCGACTCGTAATTTACGGATCAGATATCCGATCCGTAATATTATAGATTAGACTGGATCGGATTACGGATCGCTGACTATTTAGACCACCCTAGTATTTAGGGCAAATAATAGAAAACCATTTCTAAAATTAAGGAGAAGGTTTTTTAATCAAAAAATTAAGGAGAGGGTTCACTTAGTGGCGGACCTAAGATTTCAGATAGAGAGGGCTAAATATATAAATATTGAAAATTATATTTTTCTGTTTCTACACTGGCATTA
This sequence comes from Polygonum maritimum, assembly GCA_963924305.1. Classification (NCBI taxonomy): domain Eukaryota; kingdom Viridiplantae; phylum Streptophyta; class Magnoliopsida; order Caryophyllales; family Polygonaceae; genus Polygonum; species Polygonum maritimum. Next base: position 15,698,314 of record OZ002729.1, read on the forward strand.
ATCTACTAAGAGCCTACAATAATATCTTTAGTTTCAATACACTTTACTACTTCTATCTCAATATAAGTAATCAAACAATCATTTATCAACTCATATCCGAGCCTATTGCTTCAATAGAGGATGTCTTAGACAGAGGATGTCCCTAGCTGTTGTTTTTAATAATTACAAACCCAAAAAACTATCTCAAAAGTAAATCTTATTAAAAGTTTAGGATAGTACGAAGGTACCTCAATTTACCACTTGCATTTACAGAACATGATAGAGACAGAAAGAATTATAACATATAGTGCTCATATAAAGTAATCATAGTCCCCCGATTCATTATTATTTCTTGATGCTTGAAGATGGGCTAGAATTCTTTTTAAATAACATTGTAAAATTAGTTAAGGGTGAATTTGGTGATTTCCCAAAGTACACTAAGTCTTAAATTTCCGGTTCATGTTCCTCAAAGTACATTCAACATTAGGATTATCCACTACAGATTCCTAATTCAAAAATTCCTAGGTTCAATAACCTAAAAAGAAACCGGATCTCCTAGTTCAAACCAACTCTTCCCTCTTTTCCATCGATCTAATATGTAATTAAAACCAGACGAAGCCGTATTTCAGAGGAAAGCTAGATGAATCTTCAAAATCCGAACTAAGACAAATATCATACATACCTCATTATGCATCAAAATGGAGCAACCAGGCTCTAGCTGATTCTCAATAGTGAATGACAATATGATGATGTAATACTCTTGTCCGAACGAAGAAGAAACAATGGTGTGGTCTTCTCCTCATGAGGCTTGAGTTGTTTGTGATTGGGAACGCCGAGCTGATGGAGGTGTGTCTAAGGAGTCCGCTAGAGAGGGTTAGAGAGGAGAGTGCGAGATGAGATCTAGGGCCGACACTCTTCCAGTCCTCCCTGATGTTTTACATGCTACGATAATTTAGGGTCGGCACTCTTCTAGTCTTTATTGATGTTTTACATGTTAAGATAATTTAGGACCAACGCTCTTCTAGTCTTCCTTGATGTTTTACATGTTACGGTAAAGTTGATGAACCATTGTGTGCCCAGTGGGGCCTATAGTTAAAAAAAATAGAATAGGTATTTGCATAGGCAACCCTCGACGACACACTCGTATAGATCGCTTCTATTCAAACCCACACGACGAGCCACGGCCAACGACCCCGTCCGTTTCGCTGTCGCCGGCTCGCCACTGCACCGCCTGCCCTGTCGCTTACCCACACATCGTTGGCCCGATGCTGCATCGCCTCACTCCTCTTCCACCTCGCTGCTGCTCGCCGCCTCTCTGCTGTTCACCGCCTCGTTGTTATTGCTCTCCGCATGGACTCTACTGCTCGCCGCCTTGCTGGTTGCTGCCTGCTGCTCGGCTCCTCCAAATCGAGGTAAGCTTTGATTTGTGAACTTGTTATTGTTAATTGTTAGCTGTTGTTGCTCTAATTCCCTCCAAATTGAGGTTTCATTTGCTAATTGCTACAGATTTATTATTAATTCCTATAGCCTATAGATTCATTTGCTAATTGCTGGTTGTCGGTGCTTTGTTAGTTTCCACTGACTTATTGGGATTTCATTTCTTGTTAATGGTTACTTGCTAGTTTCCTACTAAGTACTGTTTTGCTTTAGGGTTCATTTCTTGTCAATTGTTAATTTATTATTGTTAATTGTTAATTGCTACTACAGATTCATTTGCTACTTGCTAGTTGCCACTTATACGAAATTAGGGTTGATTTTTTGTTTCTTAATGGTTTGTTACAAGATGAAGAGATGTTTTTTCTACAAAAGCTTGTCAAAACTTCATTTCACAATCGGCTCGGAGATGGGTTCATGAATGACTGTTTAATTACTTATATTGAGAAAGATATTGTAAGGTCCAATGAAAATGAAGACATTATTGTACGATTTCAAGATATTACAAATCGAAAAGTTTTATTGTAAGAAACATCTTAACTTAATTTCAGTATTTTTTTTATTTAGCCCCCTCTGAGCCGGATTTCTGGTTCCGCCACTATTACGGTAATGGTTTTGTTTTAATTTTTTTAAATTTCAGTACAGGCTACAACACCCCCTGGGCATGTTTATAGCTCCGCTCCTAGGTTGACCTTATGCTTAGGATGCTAAGACGCTCAATTCCTTACTCCTCTCGATTTCAATCTAGAATGTGCTCTCGCTTGTTGAGGGTTGTAGTTTTATTAGTTGATCCTGTTCGTTTGTTTGTAGCAAGGGGTGGAACTACACTGTGCGCCAATAAGCCACAACCACCTCACCGCGTTGCACTCTAGAACAAGTGAACGGCGGACTGATGCGCTGCTGCTAGAGCCTACTGCTGCTTGCTGCGCTGCGGAGACGAAAGGGCTGAACGTTTGAACTGCCACACAAAAGAGCAACTGGCTTGACGATGGACTCGGAAGTCCTTGTTGCATGTGGATGCTCGTTGCCGACGGACTCGGAAGCTGCTTCTCGCTCGCCGCCAACAGGTGCACTCATTTTCTCTCTACTTTTTGAATTATGAATCTAAGAATCTCTGATATTTGTGATTTGGGGTTTCCAAATCAATTTGGGCATAGACCTGGGTCCGGGTCGGTTTGAACCGGCCAACCGGACCGGAACCGGACCGGTCAAAACCGGAACCGAACCGGAACCTTAACCTAAACCGCCAAACCGGCTACGCAAGGTTAAGGTTAAGGTTCGGGGATAGGCCAAACCGGTGAACCGGAGGTTCGAACCGGCCGGTTCAAACCGGCGGTTTACATTTTTTTTTTAAAAAAAATATATGTTTTTTTAATAAAAAATTATATTTTCTTAGTTTTATTGGCCATGAACCGGTCAAACCGCGGGCGCGGTAGCCTAAACTGCGACCGCGGTTTCCTTCTGGATGAGAACCGCGGTCGCGGAATGAGGGCCGCGCCCGCGGGCTCGCAAGAAAACGAAAAAAAAAAATAAAAAAACCGGACCGGACCGGACCCGGAACCGGTCAAAACCGGGATGAAACCGGTAAAGACTGGAACCAGACCGAAACCGGACCTGAACCGGCTAACCGGGTTCCCCAAAGGTTTGGGTTTAGGTTTACCTTAAACCCAAACCTTAGGTTAACCGGACCCAGGTCTATTTGGGCATTTCCGATGTTTCTGATTTGGGGTTTCCAAATCAATTTGGGTATTGCTCATTTGTGACTTGTGATGTTCTCAATTGGAGTTTACGGTTGAATGTATGAAAGCCTAAAATCGATTTGTTGATTTTAGATTTCCAAATCGATTTGGGGATTTTTTATTTTTTTGATTTTCTCAATTGGAGTTTATTGTTAAATGTATGAAAGCATGTAATTGATATGAGAACTTTTTATTTCCAAAAGACTAATTTTGGAGTTTATTGTGGAATGTATGAAAGTATGAAATTGATATGGGAATTTTTTATTTCGAAAACACTAATTTATAGTAGTTTATACTAAGATTAAAAATTTATTTCAATTACTAATGATTATAGATTGATTTTATTTCTGACTTTCAAGTTCTAATGATTATATTTTTTTTTTGGTCGAAAGTTCTAATGATTATATTGTTCTTTAACCGTTTGTTTCGGGATATGAAGAGATTTTTTCACCTATTGAGAGCACAAAATGTAGAATAGTATTATAAGGTGCATTGAAATTAAAAATGTTATTGTTATGAGAAATTTAGATAAAGGGGCAGGTTTTGCCCCCGTTTTTCGTGTTTAGCCCATTTTCTCCAATTTTGCTGACATGGCCAGGCAATAACAAAAAGAACCGTACAAATCTCCACGGGGCTTTCTCTCTCCTGCCTCCACAATTTCTCTACTTCTCCCACTTCAGAGCACCTTCTCTGGCAGAGCCAACCAATCCGGCGGAGCCGACGGATCTCGCCGGAGAGGCGACTCAATTTGGAGACGGCGCTTTCTTTGGCGGTGTTCTCCGCGGAGGTGAAGTCATGAACGATCTGAAGAGCATCCGCCAGATCTGAAGAGCGTATTCGAGAGCACGAACGATCTGTCCCTCCCACCGGGAAGAACTTGCTGTTTTTCACGTTCTATAGCCCTAGTCCGGCGCACTATCTCTTCTCTAAGAAGTCTCCGGCGAATGCCATGTCCAATTCGACTCCGAAGCGGTTCTTCAAGCGGCTGTTTCCGCCACCGTTCCCGGTGAGACAAATAAAGGAGTTTCTTGTGAGGCGGCAAGGGACCCTGAAACCGAACGAGGCTTCGAATCAGGACGGGAGCGAGACGGATAACGTTGGAGCTACGCTTGATAAGAGTTTCGGCTTCTCAAAGAGCTTCCTGAGCAAGTATGAGGTTGGGGAAGAGGTTGAGAGAGGGCCTTTTGGATCCACACGCAGGTTCAGTATTTTTTTTGCATTCTTTTTTAAGAGACAATTCAGCATTGTCCTCTGGTGATGCAATACACTACAGAGCTTTGTGTTTGCAAAGGTTGTAATGGTGATCGATTGTGTTTTTCCTTCCCAGGTAAACTACGGTCTTACACTGCAGAGAGTTTTCTTGAACATTGATGGAGATTTGTACTTGATCCAGATTGACTCAAAGAAGGTATATATGATCCGGTGTTTGCTTAATTAAATATATTCCATGCTTTCTGAAGTTTTGTTGATTTGTAATAGTGAGATGAAGTTAAGTGTATATAATCCACAAATAAAAAAATATTTTGAATTGAGGATAAAACTTTGAATCATCAAAATCAGTCATCGAGTTGTGGACTTGTTTGGCATGTTTACTGATGTGTATTTGTATTGTATTGTATTTGATCCTTAGCTTTCGTTTATAATTGACACTTGGTATTGTGTGTAATTATTATAATATTCTAGTTATTTGTTGAATATTGTCACTTGTGATAACAATTAGGTGTTATTAAGAAGATCCTTTGATAACATTGGTGATGATGATATATATTGTCACTTGTGATGATAGTTTGGAGTGTTGTGAATAAGTCTGTTTTAGCTATACTTATTCTGTGTGACTACTATAATCTTTTAGTTAATTGCTGAATAATGTCACTTGTAATGATAGTTAGGTGTCACTTGTGATGACAATTAGATGTGAATAATTGTTGAATATTGTCACTTGTGGTAACAATTAGGTGTGAATATTGTCACTTGTGGTGACAATTAGTGTAAATATTGTCACGTGTGTTGACAATTAGGTGTGAATATTGTCACTTATGTTGACAATTATGTGTGAATATTGTCACTTGTGGTGACAATTGTGTGTGAATATTGTCACTTATGGTGACAATTAGGTGTGAATATTGTCACTTGTGGTGACAATTAGGTGTGAATATTGTCACTTTGTGGTGACAATTAGATGTGAATATTGTCAATTTGTGGTGACAATTAGGTGTGAATATTGTCACTTTGTGGTGACAATTGATGACAGTCAACGGCCGGTCAACGGCCGGTCAACGATCGGTCAATGCTAGTCAACGGTCGGTCAACTAGTAGAGAGAGGGGTTATGTTATGTGTGCAAATATGACATATTATGGTATTTTCTTACTGTATAGCATTTTCCAAATGCCATATAGCCAAATCATTCTATTATTATTGTACAAGTTCAAGATATGACAAATCCAAAAACCTTATTATAAGAAACAATATAATTTAATTTGTAAAAAAAACTTTAACACCCTTAAAGATAAATTGGTGATTCCGCCCCTGCTTTGCTTGGAGCTATTCTATTAACCTGCTTCACCATCGTCGGTTGTCAACTTGTCATATTGTATCGAGGAGACAAACCGTACGTACAATCTCATCTGTTTAAGAGAATTTGGATTAGGATGGATTAATTTACATAAACTTTTGTAAAACAATAGTACTCTGTGATGAATTATTGAATAATGATCCACTTGTACGAAGCGTCACCTAACCTTACCCTCCAACCGCCCATGTGGACCCCTCCTAGTCTCAAAGGGTCACCACCACCAGCACTACTCTCTCCCGTACCAGATACACGCCGACGCCGCGTTTGCATGTCGATCCATCACACACGCCTTCCATCCATTCCAAACCCGTTGTTATCGCATGACCCCGCCGTGTCATCTCCTCATTCGACGAACCTCCGCAACTGCCAGCCTATTATTTTTTACTTTTATGATTAAGCAGAGTACTACTATTACTGCTTTTATTTGTTTGCAATTAAATGTAATATTCTAAAATAAAAAATCAAAGTTGGAACCTGCACCTGCAATTTTCCCCCTCCCTTCTCCGTCATTTCCACGGGCGCTCTCTCCCCCCTATAACTAATTCCTTCCTTCGTCCTCCCCCTCTGACCCCCTCTCCATTCATTCTTCAACAAACTCCCCTGTCCTCGATCCATCCATCCATCTGTTCTTCAAATTCCTTCAGATTCTTGCAGACCAAGACCTTCCACCACAACGTAAGACCAATTTCTTTTTCATGTTACTTGTATTCGATCTTGATTACGCTTTCGCATATAGAGATTCCGCTCCATGTCTTGATTTTCCGGTCAAAATTTGATTTATACATGTAATTCTCTTGAACAGATCTGCTGCTTCCAAATTTCTCAATCGATCTGCTCTGGACGAGGTGCAGATCTTGCAATCGAACGAACAATTCAGACAATCATATAAGGAAGGGAGAAATGGCGGAGGAGCACGGATTTCAGGCGCCGGAGGGCCACCGGCTGTGCGCGAACAACTGCGGATTCTTCGGAAGCCTCACGTCATCGAAACTCTGCTCGAAATGTCACAGGGATTTGCGGATGACAGAGGAGCAAGGCGCTCTGGCGAAAGCCGCCTTTGACGGAACTCCTTCGATCCCGTTGAGGCCGACGGCGTCATCCGCCTGCTTGTCCGTCGTTCCGGCGGTGAAGTTGCCGGAGAGTCCGATTCCGGCGGCGGCGTTGGTGGCGAAGCCGAACAGGTGCTTGGCTTGCCGGAAGCGCGTGGGGTTGACGGGGTTCAAGTGCAGGTGCGGGTCGGTGTTCTGCGGGGGGCACCGCTACCCGGAGCAGCACTCGTGTGCCTTCGATTACAAGGCGGCCGGGAAGGAGGCCATCGCCAGGGCCAATCCGGTGGTCAAGGCTGAGAAGCTCAACAAGATATGAGTGTGATCGGACGGCGTGGGATGCGTGGTAGTGGGGGTCCACTTGGGTGCGTGGTCCTGATCGAACCGTCGAGATGATGACCGACGATGGCTGTGGATGGATGATGGGGGAGGTGACGTCATTGAGTGAGTGCTGGTGGGGGCTTTTTCGGTTCAAATGCTTATTTACTATACTATGACTTGTTGTGAGTTGGATAATATCAATCTGTATAATTTGGCACCTGCTTGCGTACGTAATGACGTTGATTGCGAGAACGAACGAACCAAAATAACCTCAAGGGTGGTTCTACTGGAGCATGGCAGAGTATCGGTTTGAGAGGTTACAGATTCGATCCTCTATAGTCTCCCTGAAGTAAAGCATATATAAATTTTCTTGTAAGAGCTCCCTACCCGTGGAGTGGGATATCATCTCCTCGTCCTAAATTTTTTAATACAAAAAACAACGAACAAAGAAAATGAAAGTCCCATCACACCAAACAAGTTATAGATAGACTTGCTGCCTATCCAACATTTACAAGACGCTTATGCTTAAATAAACAATCAAACCCAATGATCAGATTTTGGAGGCCTATATACCAACTAAACGACATGAATTATGTTTGAAGAAAGCAACAAACTTAGATGCGTATTTCATTGTAATACGCAAGAGATAGCAGCACGGGTTCACTATTGACGCTTTTTGAATTAGTCTCCACGACTCGACTATTACACTAACCTTGCTTGGAAAGGAGAAGGGACACTCAAAATCAAGTATATGTATGGATTCCTAATTCAAATACTCTTCCACGTCGAAGGTGTCATACAAGGGCTAGAGATTGATCAGGTATATAGTAATCAGCTTGCTTTGAGTTTGATATTGGTCGTCACTTCTTCTTTCTAAGCATGGTTAGTAATAGTGTAACAAGACAGCCCAAGTCATAAAAACTCCACAAATATATACTCCCTCCGTCCCTAAAAGATCGTCCAAAAAGACGGTTTTTGAGGTTATTAAGAAAATGTGTAAAGTATGCGAAAAGTTGGTGGGGAAAAGTGAAAAAGTGAAAAAGTTGATGGGAATATTGGGTATGGTGGTAATATATGAGATTAGATAGGGGTACTTTTGTATTTTTGTAGAGAAAAAGTGATAAAGTTGGTGAGAAAGTTGAATAATTAAGTAATATAAGAGATTGAATGAGGGTAATATTAAAATAAAAGTATGATATAAATGGAAAGATTTTGAAGATGGACAAACAAAAGGGGACGCCCCAAAAAAAATACTGGACAAACATTTAGGGACGGAGGGAGTAAATGATATAGTGCACATAGAGCTGTCAAAACCTGACCTGACCTGAAAAATCAACCCGAACCGACCGAAAATTTTTGGGTTGAAACCCGACCCGAATAGTAGCGAGCAAAGAAAAAAACCGAACCCGATTGGGTTGAAACCCGTGACCGACACAACCGACCCGATATATTATTTATATGTAGAATAAATATATTGTATTGTAAATATTATAATATATTTTATCATAAAACCTATTATAAATAAAATATTATTATTAAAATCTAATAAAAATAATATTTTATTATTAAATGTTAATATTTAATCATAATATTATTTTAACAATCATTAAAAATTCAAAATTTTGACCTGTTAGGTCGACCCGAACCCGCACGATAACCTGTCAAGACCCGATCCGGCTTGACCTGTAACCCGATTGACCCGAACCCGCACTCAACCCGAACCCGAAAAGACCGAACCCGAATCCACCCGACCCGACTTGTTTGACACCGGCCTCTAAGTGCACCACATAATTCACCAATGCTCTATTTAATAGAATTTCATTGGACCTGCAAGTTAACAAGTCTCAATTAGGATTTTTAGGGTACGCCTCTGATGATTATGACAATTTGCACATTTGTTTTTAAGAGAATAAGTTTAATTAAACTCACAAATTTAGGATGCTCCTAAATATCAAGAAAAAAAATTGACAACACAACAAGAGGACAATAGAATTAATTAGCTTGGATTTTTTTTTCTCAAGGGCCCCGAGCTTTTCCAAGTCCGACGTCTTTTTCACTTTGATCAGATCTAAAACTTTCTATGCCCCTTCTCTTTTTCTCACCAAGTCCGAATCTTTCTTTTAATTAAGGCTAAGTCATGAGTTTTTTTGAAAGACAAGTCATTAACAACAGCCGTCAATAAGCAACAACTAGAAAGAGTAACGTACTTAATATCGTTTCCCATATCCTAACCCGCAAACCTTATTCAATATTGTAAGCAATTTTTGAAATGTTTTTGCGTGTAAATGTCGGTCCAAAGCTAAGGTTATTAATGTAGATAAAGATTGGCAAATTCAAGACAACATATGGCAACCCTTTCAACTTATTAGAAATCCGCTTCATTTATGAGAAGAAGTGGAGATTGTCATCAACTTTTGGCTAACAAGAATGGAGTATTGAGACTTCAACTCACCCAATCCAAAGTCAGCACAAACTACACACAAACAAAAGGCAATCAAGGGCAATCAAGAATTGATCATACTTAAGGATGAAAACGGTTGGCTTCAAGCACTTGCAACCCAAGAAAAATTTAGATTCAAAGAAGAAATTTAGATGGTATACTGACTTGCGTGGCTCTGATACCAAGTGATATGAATCGTTATAGGTGAGGTTGTTGGGACGATATTAAGGACGCCAGTCATTAATATCTAAATCAATAATGATCGTCCCTTGTTTTGATAATGACAAACTCAAATGTATTTAATAAGTTGTCCGAGTGTTGATCTCAGGTAAGTCCATTGGACGCAAATGAGCGAAAAGGACAACAAGTGAACGGCAGTCCCTAACTCTGTAGGGACGCACATCATCAGAACTTCCAGAACTAAACGTCGTTGGCAAAGTCCCTGCGCAGATAGGACGGCGTCCTCATCAAGAAGGGACGCGCGCCAAAATACGGAGGAAGTTCAAATTCAAATCAAGGCCGCCCCAACATGATTACATCATACTCGGCCGCAGTCCTCAGAAGGAAGCTTCCCTTGTCTGGGCACGTGTAGACAATTCCAAAGATGTCGCTTTCCCAGCAATGGTCCCCTATCCACGCGGAGGCTTCCCAAGCGTCAACAGAGTTGACTTCCTCAAGAGGCTCATCGCACCGGTGATGGAAGATCAAGGATCCTGCAAAGCCTCAGAGGACGCTAGAGGACAAGAACCACTTCCGCTATAAATACCCCCCCAAGGGTATGCATAGCGGTGTGGAGTTTGAAGACTTTCTCTCAAGCTCTCCCGAAGCATTCAAGAACACGAACGAAGATCAAGAAGATCAAGTGAGCTTGAAACAAGAGAAAGAAAGTCCAACCACATCAAATCTAAAACAAACCACAAAATAGTTAAAGTTGTAGTTTGTCTCTCACAACGAACCGTGAGAGACGTGTGTGATAGCTTCCTTATAGCTAAGAGAGTTAGGTTACTTTGTTAGGTGGAAAGGAGTGTTACTAGTGAGGCTAAGGACGGACGCTTAGCTCAGTGAAGTGTAACGACTCGCCTAAGTTGTAAGGACTCTCTCTTAATAAGATAAGGACGGCTATTGAAAATCCTCCAAGCGGAGGTAGAGGTTTACCCATAAGACTAGTTGGTCTTAGTGGGGTTCCTCTATAAATGCTAGTGTCCATTATCTCATTGCGTTTCCTGTTAAGTCTAATTTCCGCTGCACCTAAGGACGTCCTTAACCCAGTTAAGGATGCCTTCATTAACAGACTTACGATTCAACAATTGGTATCAAAGCAGGCGCTCTAGATTAAGTTTGAGTTGCAGGAAACATGGACATGGAACCTATAGGTGTCTCAAGTGCAAAACCACCTCGCCTGACGGACGGCAACTTCAATCGGTGGAAGACAAGGTTCGAATGCTTTGTGCGCAGTCAAAACTACCAATGTTGGCTAGTGATAAAGAACGGCGACCTCGAAGTCCCCGCTGCTAAGAAGGACAAGGAGGCAGATTGGGGTCCTGATGAGTTCAAGCTCATGGAAGCAAATGCAAAGGCCATCTGTTTCTTACAGACGTCCCTCTGTGAAATGGACGCCACCCGTGTGAGCAATCTCCCAACTGCTAAGCTTCAATGGGAAGCCCTAGAGAAGTACTATGTTGGGACGCCTGAGATGAAAGAAGACGTCCAACTGGAAGCTAAAAGGGACTTCTACAAATTCCGGATGTTCACAAATGAGACCATCACCGACTACTCCTTTTGCTTTGAGGCCCTTCTAACTAAGTTGAAAAACTTGGGTGTCAAAGAAACGGAGATCACTCAGAGGATGAAGGTTCAAGTTTTGATCGATGGACTCACGGGACCATGGAACTTCGATAGGATGACGTTCAAAGAGAACCAGACCAACAAGGGACTGTCCATGGAGGAAATCTATGGAAAACTCAAAGGGTACGAAGCAAGAAGAAACCAAGATCTGGCAGAAATGGGAAAGAGTTCCCAAAATGAGCTGGCTTTAACTCTTGCGGCTAGGACGCCAGAGTATGAGCAATACTGCCAAAGGCAAAGAGAGTTGAACTCAATGTTAGAAGCCAAAACCCAAGAGGACCAAGAGAATCTTCGTCTTCAGGCCTCAATAGAACGCAAAGGAAAGACGGAAGAACAAATTTCCGAGGAAGATGAGTTAGCCTTGTTGCACAAAACTCTCTGTGCACTGTACAAAAGAGGCAAAGTCCCAAGAATGAAGATGCCCTACAAGAAAGAAACTCGCAAGCCTACAGATGCAGAAATGAAGGAGATAGTGTGCTACAAATGCAACAGAAAGGGACACATGGCCAAGAAATGTACCACAGGACTAACATCAAAGGAAATGAAGGAAAAGGCGTTGGTTGGTGCATTTGAGGGTGCATGGGACGACCTTGACTCAAGTGATGAAGAGCCAGAAAATCAAGTGGCCTACATGGCTATGGAAGACGCCCCAGAGGACGTCTCTGAAACTGAGCAAGAGGTAACCCATGAAACCATGTTAAACTCTCTTGAAAAATGCTCAAAACCAAAGCTCATTAAATTAATAACTCAAATCATGCAAGAGAGCTATGCCATGAAACAAAGCTTTGAAGAAATTGAATCGGAGAATATTGTTGTGGAATGTGAAAATTGTAGTACCATGTCTTTTCAACTAGAATCCTCTCAGGAAGAAGTCAAGTCCCTTAAAAGTCAGATTGTGTGCTTAAGGCTCGAAAACGCAAGTCTTAGGGACGAGGTCAAAGTTCTAGGAAAGAGTCCGATGACTGAAACTGTGAATCCAATAGTCTTTGTTCCAGCCAGGAAAGGACTAGGGTATGAATCAGGATCAAAGAACTCTCTCCCAAGTGACTTTGAAGCTAGCAAGACAACTGAACTAGAACTTGAGAGGGAAAAGACAAGGAACCTAGAAGAACCAAGAGGCTTCTCCGACAAATATTACGTTCCTAGGAACGCCCCTGAGTCTCGCGATGAGGTTTTAATGGGAGTTCCTAGTGAACAACAAGAGCCTTCTCAAACATGGTCGCTAAACCAAGTAGAGGCCGGCGAATCAAGTCAACAAGGAGAAAGGCACAGTGTGGACGCTCCAGCTGAGGGGGAACACACTGAGCTAACCAATGAAGATGACGGATTTGAATCTGATGAGTCTGATTGGACGGACCCTAGGTGTACTCCTTCCAGGGACGCTACTCATAGGGGATCCAACCTTTCAAGACTTCATTCCACAGATCAAATCATCTCAGACATGTCAAAAGAACTCAATCAATTTGAGAGGAACAAAGTTTGGACCCTCGTCCCTCGTCCGAGAAACAAAAATATAATAGGGACGAGGTGGGTCTATAGAAACAAGCTTGATGAAAGTGGTCGCGTATAAAGGAATAAAGCAAGGCTTGTGGCTCAAGGCTATAGGCAAGAGGAAGGGATCGATTATGATGAGACCTTCGCTCCTGTCGCTAGAATTGAAGCCATTCGCCTCCTCATTGCCTACGCTGCTCACAAGGGGTTCAAGCTCTTTCAAATGGATGTCAAGACAGCCTTCCTCAATGGCAAGCTTAAAGAAGAAGTGTACGTCGCTCAACCTCCAGGATTTGAGGACGCTGATCACCCTGATCATGTGTACTTCTTGGACAAGGCACTCTATGGACTCAAGCAAGCCCCTCGTGCATGGTACGATAGGTTTGCGTCCTTTCTCTTGTCCAACGGGTACACACGAGGTAACATTGATAAAACACTATTCTTAAAGAAAGTCCTTAAAGATGTTTTGATTGTCCAAGTCTATGTCGATGACATAGTCTTTGGAAGCACTAACATGAGACTTGTAGAGGAATTCAAGAACTTGATGAGTAGTGAGTTTGAGATGTCCCTCATAGGAGAACTCAACTTCTTCTTGGGACTCCAAATCACCCAGCTCAAAGATGGGACGCGCATTCATCAACAAAAGTACATTCGTGAAATGCTTGAGAAGTATGGGATGAACTCTTCAAAATCCATTGATACTCCCATCTCCCCCAACACTCGCCTTTACGCTGATGAAGAAGGAAAGAGTGTAGATCAAAAGCTCTACAGAGGAATGATAGGGTCCTTGCTATACCTAACGGCAAGTCGTCCCGACATCATGTTCGCTGTATGCTTGTGTGCTCGCTTCCAAGCAAATCCAAAGGAGTCCCACATGCAAGAGGTCAAAAGAATCTTCAGATACCTCAAGGGACGGGATGACCTATGCCTATGGTATCGCAGAAGGACGTCCCTAAACCTGGTAGCGTACTCTGACGCAGACTACGCTGGCCATGTGGTGGATAGGAAGAGCACATCCGGCATGACACAATTCCTTGGCTCATGCCTTGTATCTTGGGGATCCAAAAAGCAAAACTCCGTGGCACTCTCAACCGCGGAACCTGAGTATGTTGCTGCTGCTTCGTGCTGTTCACAAGTCCTATGGATCAAGTACCAACTTGAAGATTATGGTACGTTCCTCAACACAGTCCCTATCTTGTGTGATAACACCAGTGCTATAAGTATTGCCAAGAATCCTGTTTATCATTCTAGGACAAAGCATATTCACATAAGACATCACTTTCTTCGTGATAATGTTGAACTTGGATTAATTAAGGTAGATCATGTTAGGACTGAGGACCAAGTGGCCGATATTTTCACAAAAGCACTTGATAGACGTCCCTTCGAGCACCTCCGGTTGCTTTTAGGGATGATAACTTTTAAATGATCAAGTCCCGTTCTATTATTCCCTCCATGATGGGCTATGTTTTGTTGAGAACTTGTTTTAAAGTACGTAAGGTATTCATTTAAAGTCATCTTTAAAGGACGCTAGTCTAAGACATATGTTTTGCTTATGTTTTTGAATGTCATTCATTTCGCTTTTCATCTCAAGAGTATCCCTGATCAAACTACCATCATTATAAGCCGAAATGATGGGATCTCTAAGCTTACCTAAGCCGAGAATCTTGCAAATGCGTCCTATGAGCGTTCTTTGTCTTATCTTTACGGGACGTACTTGCTTGATTTTCAAAAATGGTTCTAAGTGATCAAAGGGACGCGTGTTAAGAGCTGAGAATTGTCCGTACAATGTTCTAAGTTCAGAGGTTGAGATCAGTGTCTGGGACGCCGAGGTTCAGTTCTGAGTAAAGCAGGGTTGTGTGTTGAAAGGACGCCAAGACAGAGTCCTTTGCAGTTGTGAAAAGTTTGAATTTTGAAAATGGGAAGTTGAAATGTCCTGGAGAAGTTGAACGGGGATCTCGGGATATGTGTACCGGGTGCGAAACAGCTGTGTTTCTTAGCAAAGAAGTAAGCCACGTGCGGGATTGCGGGTGGGAGAAGCCAAAGGAAAATACCCTATTACCCTTGACCGTTCATCTTCGTCTTCTTCCTATATATATGCCCCTGCACAACCTGAAAAACCTTCTTCGCTCCTCTGCTGTTTACACAATTTTAGCAAACTCTCAAATCTTCAAACCCAGATCCCGAAATCACCTTCTCAACCCTAATCTTCATCTATAAAAACCATCTTCTCAAATGGACAACACAAGAGCAACCAAGAACCCATCTCCCTCTTCGGCGGCGAAAAACCCTAGTTCCTCGAAGTCTCCTCCGGTGAAAGGCCGGTCACTCATGGACTCGAGAGGGCGACCTACTGGGCGCCAAGACCCCCCTCGCCACCATGCCTCCTCTCAAACCACCCAACGCCGCCACTCCACCACCCCTCCACAGCCACAACGCTCCCAACCTCCACCACAAAAACACCAACCCCCCCGTTCCTAACCCAAACCCGCCCCAAAATGCTTTCCATTCCTCGAAAAACCCTTTCAACCCGAGCCAGAACCAGACAACATCGCAAAAGGCTCCGTCCATAGGTTACCTGCCCAACCCAAGCGCCGTCCTCCTCTCGACCCACTCATAGAGGACTGGCTAGAAAAAGAGCCTAGGACGCTCGCCAACATTTGCCTACGGGCGTCCTCTCGACCCAAGCGCCAACATCGCAAAAGGATGCCATTGCTGCGGCGATCCAGCAAAGTCTGCAGGAAGTCCCACGACTCCCTCCTCCTCCACCATAAATAGAGGACGTCACTCCCGCTCCTGCTCTTGCGGCTACATCAGATCCGCTCGAGGCGGAAATTGAGGCGGACTTGGCAAAGCCTATGCTAACAGTCCAAAGGGCAGCTCCTCAAGAACAGGTCCCGGCCAAGGACGCTGTTCCAACAGTCATCGCTCTAGAGGACTCCCCTGCTAAGGCGCCTCCACCCCCTCCAACTCCTCTCAAGGCCAAACCCATTTCAGTGGCTCCTCCTCGCCCCTCTACCCCCGCCACCAAGGCCAAAATAAGAACTCCCTCTCCCTCTCCTCCTAAAGCTTCTACTCCTCCTCTTCCTCCTTCGCCTGCTCCGGTTGTTGAGGAAAGTACACAAGTCCAAGGGACGCCTCCTTCAATCGTCCCTACAGAGTCCTTGGCAAGGACTCCAGTTGCGGACGCACCTCCTCCAGCACAGGCGTCCGCTGTTGAGGACACTGAGATGGTAGAGTCCCATGAGCAAGGGGACGACGTCTCAGATGAAGAGGATGCCCCTCACCAGGATGAGGATCCTGAGGACGAGGAGGGAGACGGTGAAGAAGAAGACGCTGGTGATGAGGTGATTGTGAGCAACGGCAGTAAGTAGAAACGCTTGAAGAAAATTCTGTCGCCGCTCCTGTTCACTGCACAATTTCTGGAAGAGAACCAGCGCCACGAGTTTTTGGAACTGCTCGAGTTCCAAGGATGGACGCACCTGGGCGCCGAGGCCGCGGAAGTCGACCCCGAACAGGTTCTCCGCTTTTACTCAAAATTCGAAATATCAGAAGTAAAAGGGAAGCCTCAAGGGACGTTCGAGATTGATGGGGGCGAGTACTCACTTGCTGAGGTACCGTCCGCAATATACTAGGCCTGCGTCCTTCTCCGCCAGATGCTCTGCACGACCTTCCCAACAAGAATTTTGGTCGTTTCTCCCAGGAAGAGATCTTCAACCGAATTTTCAACGGGAGACAACCAGTTGCTAAGGATAGGGTCGCGCACTGTCTCTCCAAGACGGGCGTCCTTGCGCATCACTTCATCGTGCGCATGGTCGTCCCCCGCCAAGAAAAGAAGTCGATAGTCCAGATCACTGATAGTATCTTACTAGACGCCTTCTTGGAACGCAAGCCCATCAATTTGCCGCGGGTTATCTTGGAGCACATTGGCAAGTGCACAGGAGGAAGACACTCGCTCCCCTTCCCCGGCCTGGTTAAGTAGATCATGAAGCAGCAAGGCCTCTACGTCCCCAAAACGGAACAGACCTTCGGGATTCATTGGGACGTCAGGCAAATCACACTCCCTCCAGTTGGAAAATTGAGGTGTGATGAGCCGCTCCCGTCCGTGAAGAGGCAGTTGGCCAAAGAGCAAAAGGAAGCTGATAGAGCATATAGGTTGTAGTATTTAGGACATGTTTTGGTTAGTTTTTCATGCATTTTTTAGGTAGATTTTCCTTTATTTCGTAGTGTAGCCTTAGTGTTGGAGGTTTCGGAATCTACACTCGTTTGGTTGATATTTGCAGATATGAGTGATCGAGTGCCGGATTCATGATGTTGGTGGACGTGGAAGTGAGCTTGAAAGTGCCAAAGGAGTGTGCATGGATGGAGGCTAAAGAAGAAATCAAGTGCCCAAAGTGATAGAGAGTCTCGAGCTACAGGTTCAGAAACGCTGGCAAGACAGTGAAAGCGCGCCCGCGCTTCAGAGGTCCAGGCCGCGCTTTGACATCTGAGCATCTGGCGTGAAAACTCGGGCACGCAGCCAAAGCGCGCCCGCGCTTCAAGGTCTGGCCGCGTTTCTCCTCGCGTCAGCAAGAGTGTTATTTTTGTATGGGCTTGGGCTTTTGGGCTGAAACTTGTTTTAGATGGTATTTTTAGAAACTTCTTAGATATATTTTTGGATATTAGTTTCTAGATTTATATTCTCATAACTCTTGATTTTGAGGATTATTATTGTTGTTGAAGATTGAGAAGAACAACAATCCTTTGGAAGAATTGTAAGCTTTTCAATGTCTTTGAACAACTAAACTTCTTTTGCTTAACTAGTTAATTGAAGTTGTGAATTAAGAATTATTGTGAGATTTGATTGTTCTTAATTTGCCTTGACTAGATTGTTTTCTCTATGCTTGATTGAACAAGTTTGATTTAGGGTTTTGTTAGATTGGCCATCTAATTGAATCTCTAGGTTGAATTACAACTAGATCTTTCTAATTACCAATTGGAATTAATTAGATCAAAAATAGAACCTTTAATCAATCTAGGACTGGTAGGACTAGTTGATTAGAGAAGAGAATTCAATTGCATGTTATTTGGATGTCTGGTTGCTCTGAATACATGTTTCTATTGATACTTGAATCTTAATGCTGTTGTCGAATTGAATCTAGGAGGTCTCTTAGGTTATTTGATAATTAGGGTTGTTAGTACCGGTCGGGCTAATAACTAGAATTGAAGTAGGATAATAATTCCATGAAGTTGGGTTATTAGAATTCCGCAGTAGATTAGTCAAGGTAAAAAGAGAATTTTGATAATCAATGATCAATAATCGAATTCACAATGGATATTAACTGGTTAAGCGTACGTCTCTCATATTTGATAAATCGTCTTTAGTTATGCATGTTCAATTTATTAGCTAGTAGAATAACACTCAAAAACCCCTCGTTTTACATTCATTCGAGTATTCAAATTCAATACACAAAAACACAAGTCTCTGTGGGATCGACCCTTACTTCCTTACTACATTCCTAGTAGGTAGTTCGGTTTACTTTGATAGGTATTAAGGCGACTAAAATACCTTTACCAGAAGCCGAGCGAAAAGCTAAGGCCGTTGCTGCTGCTGCTAAAAGAGTTGAAGGTGATCCAGAAGCTGAAAATCTTCAAGTAGTTGGGACGCCAGTTGAGGACGCTGCAGAAGAAGAGGATGAGCTCGATGGTATGAGCGTCCCTGATGAGGCCGAGAAGCACTCTCAGAAGTATCTGCTGGGCATGATGATCGAGAACCAGTGTATGATGATTGATCTAATCCAACAGGTTCACGACACTCTCCATACCCACACAGAACTTCTGGAACGCAACAACGAGCTCCTTGCGCAGAACAACTATCTTCAGGAGCAACACCTCAAGGCCCTTGGCAAGCGTCCCCGAAAATGATCACTCTCCCCTTCTCTATCCTGAAAAAGTTTATTGTTTTTTTTTTGTTGTGTTTGTTAAGACTTTGGGACGATGTTCCCTTTTGAATCTTTTCTGTGTAATGATCGTACTCTTCTTATGAATGCAGTTCATTACGTTTGTGATCCATTGTGTCTAAGCGTTCCTTTCTTTAATTATGACTTTGTGCTTGCATGCTTTTCAACTTGTTCTCCTTTTCGATGATGGCAAAAGGGGGAAGTATAGTTTTGCAGAGATGCGATTGTCTTTAAGTTGTCATAGAAAGCATGTGTTTAGGGGGAATTTCGGCCAAGTCCAAAGGACGCTAGTTAAGAATAAGATAGAACGCACTTAAAAGAATGTGTTGCATGCCAACCTAAGCCGAAAAGAAAATCAAGTGTAGTCTCTCATGCTAAAAGCTTTACTTCTGTGCGTATTATTTGAAAGAGTTTGTCATCATCAAAAAGGGTGAAATTGTTGGGACGATATTAAGGACGCCAGTCATTAATATCTAAACCAATAATGATCGTCCCTTGTTTTGATAATGACAAACTCAAATGTATTTAATAAGTTGTCCGAGTGTTGATCTCAGGTAAGTCCATTGGACGCAAATGAGCGAAAAGGACAACAAGTGAACGGCAGTCCCTAACTCTGTAGGGACGCACATCATCAGAACTTCCAGAACTAAACGTAGTTGGCAAAGTCCCTGCGCAGATAGGACGGCGTCCTCATCAAGAAGGGACGCGCGCCAAAATACGGACGAAGTTCAAATTCAAATCAAGGCCGCCCCAACATGATTACATCATACTCGGCCGCAGTCCTCAGAAGGAAGCTTCCCTTGTCTGGGCACGTGTAGACAATTCCAAAGATGTCGCTTTTCCAGCAATGGTCCCCTATCCACGCGGAGGCTTCCCAAGCGTCAACAGAGTTGACTTCCTCAAGAGGCTCATCGCACCGTTGATGGAAGATCAAGGATCCTACAAAGCCTCAGAGGACGCTAGAGGACAAGAACCACTTCCGCTATAAATATCCCCCCAAGGGTATGCATAGCGGTGTGGACTTTGAAGACTTTCTCTCAAGCTCTCCCGAAGCATTCAAGAACACGAACGAAGATCAAGAAGATCAAGTGAGCTTGAAATAAGAGAAAGAAAGTCCAACCACATCAAATCCAAAACAAACCACAAAATAGTTAAAGTTGTAGTTTGTCTCTCACAACGAACCGTGAGAGACGTGTGTGATAGCTTCCTTATAGCTAAGAGAGTTAGGTTACTTTGTTAGGTGGAAAGGAGTGTTACTAGTGAGGCTAAGGACGGACGCTTAGCTCATTGAAGTGTAACGACTCGCCTAAGTTGTAAGGACTCTCTCTTAATAAGATAAGGACGGCTATTGAAAATCCTCCAAGCGGAGGTAGAGTTTACCCATAAGACTAGTTGGTCTTAGTGGGGTTCCTCTATAAATACTAGTGTCCATTATCTCATTGCGTTTCCTATTAAGTCTAATTTCCGCTGCACCTAAGGACGTCCTTAACCCAGTTAAGGACGCCTTCATTAACAGACTTACGATCCAACAGAGGTGGTGCTAGGCAGATGATCATTGGCATGACGTCGACTCTAGCAACTCCTTTGGAATTCTAACCCGGTATGTTTACATTCTTTCTCTCATCTTCGACCTCCAAATCGGAAGATTCCGAAGCCTACTTGTAGATCTAGGGGTCTAGTTTCTTCACTCAATATATGAACGCACATGGTTGAGGATTACAAAATTTATGATAGTTTTAATGAGAAGATGCATAATGTACCAAGGAAGAGTTTGTGAAGAGAATCTTTTGGATGTGATAGAGTTGGTTGGAGATGGTGGTGTGGTAGGAGATATGGATGTTTTTGTTGATTAAAAAATGGAAGGATATTAAAGTGCACTCGAAGGAGATGACTCACCTTCCACGAACACTAACTAGACCAATCTAAGATATGATACCCTTGGGTCAATCTTGAATAAGATTAGTATGACTTGTGATCTTGATGAAACAAACTCCAAACCAACCATGCTGACTTTATTAGAATGAAATGAAAAGCTTAGAAACATAAGTTTTAGGTTTCAACTTGATCTACTAAGAAGAGAAGTGTGAGGGTGTTTATATAAGAACAAGAAGTACATTCTTGTCCTTGAACCCTTAAAACATGGCCAACTTTACCTTATCGCCCGAAGGTTTCAAACTTTTTTAAAAGACCCTTAGAAGTTAAACAAAAGTCACTACACATGTAGTGCCCTTCCTTAGAACAAGATGTGCACACTTCAAAGGAGTCATGGTATTGGTACGGTTACGTGCAAAGGAGGTGGGAGACATTCATTGTGTTCTTGATCCTTCTCCTTGACAATCTTGGCCTTCTTACTCATGATATGATGGATTCGATGTCAATATAGTCACATTGTTAGTACTTCAAACATGTACTAAAGAAGGATATATGTGTAAGATACAACCAAACTCACATGGGCATTAGTCACATTCGATGTATGGATGATTCTAAGTTGGACCTCAAAAAATCCTACAATAGGACGAATTAGGAGCTAATTGAAGCCACAATGAGAGTTGTGGGTACTCCAAATTCTTGGATAACATAGGTTATAACGTGCATTTTATTTCCAATGATGCAAATCCGTTGAAATGGTGAATTAAGGTTACAGTTTACGGCTTCTACAGGTACCTATCATGGTAATCCTCCACCCCTACCTCTTTATGATTTTTATCGAGAGGCTTAGTCATATCATCCTTGATGTCTTTGAGACTGGCAAGTGGAAGCCAATCAAGTTAACTAGGACCAGGCCATTACTCCTGCACATTTTTTTCATTGAGGACATCATGGTTTTTATAGAGGATTTTGTCAACCGAAATTTAAGTGCGATTAAGTCTAACATTTTTGGTAAGAGATTTTATTATATAGCTTCATGCCAAAAGTTGTGCAGTTAAGTCTAAGATTTTTGTTTCAACCAACTTTAGTCATGATCATCAACTGAGATTGGAGGAGGCTTTCTTGGTTATAGACAGCTTGGGAAATCACTTAGGGATTTTGATTCTCCATAAAAAAAACAACATGATCACATCCTTCTCTCTGTTGGACAAGTTCAACAAAAACATTGCTAGTTGGAAGGCCAAATCATTGAGTTCTATTGGAAAACTTATCCTACATAAGATGTGAGGGGACGGTGTGAAAGTTCATTTGGGTGCTACCCCCATTTTGAAGTGTATCAATAAGGGTTTGTTTGATACTCTGATAAAGGGATCGAAGTGGCTCTTATGTGATGGTAAGTCTATTCGTTTTTGGTCTAATCTATGGTTGGTCGATGCATGATTGATTTACATATTTGTATAATTGATCTTGCTACGTTGGGAGTTACTATCAATTTCTACGAAGAAGGTGTCTGATGGAACTAGGACCAATTATATCCTCATTTGCCACCTACTATATTCTTATGAGGTTGGCGGCAATCCTTATAGTGTATGGCTTGGAGCATTTTTGGAGTCATAAAACATATGGAAATTACTTTATCGTTCTGGGTTTCAACTTATTACGGGGTAACTTTACCAAATCAGATATTGATAATATGTTATATCGCAAAATTTGGAGGCTAGTTGTTCGTGAGGTGACCCGATGGTTCAACTGATTGGCCAGTAAAGGAGACATCATGTCAAACATTGAATGTAGAAAAAGGCATCTTTATACTATTCCAAATGTATGACGTGTAGAACGAACGATGAGAACTTCAAACACTTATTAAAGAGATTGCCCACAAGTTAGTAATTTTTGGGTCAATTCGAATAATAGTGATATCTCTCTATCCTTTTTTCTAGAACATTTTGCATACCATATTAGAAAAAATATCTATGAAACAAGGCATGTTGCCTTTGGTGAATGAGTGGTCTCTTCACTACTTCTTGAGGTTTGGTGTCAAGGCTTGTCAAGATGATAAACTTGGAAGTTTCCTTGGTCCCTATGCTCACCATGGCTTGAAGGATGAATGATTGAGTGACTCGGGCCACTTGCTTGACTCGACTACGGGTCATTGGGCCACTTGTGCGAATTTGTGGAGCATCCTCTGTAACACCCGGCCCGGTAATTTATATGCGATTGAGGTGCTCTCCATACCAACAAAAGCTCTTCCTTTTCATGGTTCGAGAGATCAAAAGAACTATGAAGTTAAGCGTGCTAGGGAGAGAGTAGTAACAGGATGGGTGACCTCCTAGGAAGTTCTCGGGTTGGCATGGGATAACACTTCTGGGGTCTCAGGTTTTACAATTGGTATCAGAGCCGACTTTGGGTTACGAGTTGTCTTGGTCTGAAGGGCGTTCACTAGACCCAGGGGGCGGTCCTTGGGCCTTGACGAGGTCGTCAAGTGCTTAAGGGGGGAGATTTTAACACCCCGGTAATTTATATGGGATTGAGGTGCTCCCCATGCCAACAAGAGCTCTTCCTTTTCATGATTCTAGAGATCAAAAGAACTGTGAAGCTAAGCGTACTAGGGCGAGAGTAGTACCAAGCCGGATGGGTGACCTCCCTCGAAGTTCTCGGCTTGGCATGGGATAACGCTTCTAGGACCTCGGGTCTTACATCCTCCCTCTTTCGGTTCATATGTTGGAGCTTTGGGGCATTCTTGACGATCGCAGGATGGCTTGGGAGAAACTTGCACCAAATAATTCTTGCGTTTGATTCTCAACAAATTCTCTGTCTTTTGAGCTTTAGTTAAGAGTCATTCACTCTCTAGCATGGCCATTCAATGCCAATGCTTGATTAGTAAGAGCCATGAGGCAAATGATGTTGTCGATCATTTTAGTTCCGTTGCTTTTTTATATCCGTAATGTTTATATATATATATATAGCCCCCCATCTGAGGGGATTTCTTACATGTTTTTTGACGATGGAAGAGGTTGATTATCCCACATTTGTTGATTACTTGACCCATTCTCTTGTTATTAATAAAACAATCTCCCGGGAAGTATTATCTCTCCTTAAAAAAAAATAGGGAAATTTCTTTTGGGATCCTCAAATTTTTTACTTTTTTTTGTTGTCCTAAAACAATCTCCAGGCCAGGGTCAGAGAATACTGTCTCTCCGTCAAAAAAAATAGGGAAATTCCTCTTGCTACCCTCCAATTTTATACTTTTCGTTTTGGTGTCCTAAAAAAAATTATTCTTTTTGGTGCCTCTATGTTTTATACAAATTCCATCCCATAACCAACAATCAATAAAAATCCATTTCACATCCATTTAATAACAATTTTATTTAATAAGAAAAAGAGAAAAGGAACTTGTTTTATATTTTAACAAAAAAGAAATTTAAAACAGCAATAATATAGTGATCATATATTTTAACAAAAAGGAAATTGGCTTAAGTGTGTTGTAGGTACTTAGCCATGTCATGCCAAACACAATTAATTGATTGTATAACGTGTAAGCGCATCTTCAACAATTGCTCCAAATTCTTGAATTTGGTGTATTTGAGGATTTTAGACCTATAATAAGGTCCAATAGATTCTCCATTGCATTCTCTATTTTGGGGAAGATCTCCAAAAGTTGAAGCCCTTTCTCTAAATTTGGGGATATCCCTAAATTTTTTTGGAGAATGCATTAATTATATATTAAACCATGTCTTCTCCTACTTGGTTAATTTTGAATTTATAATAGTAGTCTATATATATAATAATGTACAAAATATAACTCTTTAAAATGAAGAATTTGTTGGAGTTAGTACATATAAAATTTGGAGAAGGTGAGATTTTTTTCCCCATTTTGAAGAAAATTATAGAGTATCTCTTGGAGATGCTCTAATATGGTTATGTAGGGACTATGTACTAATTGTGACTGTTTCGTACTAATTATAGGAACTATGTCACAATTCAAAATCATGGCTTATGTTATATAATAATGCTTTGACCAAAATTAAGAACAAATGGATAATAAGATGCAAACAATAGATAACTTAATAAAATCACTCTACCATAAAGTCATACTTCTGACCTGTTATCACTCTACCATAAAGTCATACTTCTGACCTGTTATTTCTTAAGTCTTAAATTCATTTTTGTGAGCAATAAACTTGGAAATTAGTCCACCTGTGAGATCGGATGCAAAATCCAAGTGATATTGATGCAAATTTCATAAGAAAGTGATATATGACCATTGTATATTTGTATCAAACAATTCCAACGAAGATTAACCAAATAGAAAATTTAATATATGACCATTTTATTATTGTTGTTTTACATTTCCTTTTCGTTAAAATATAAAATAATTTTTGGCTCCCTTTTTCTTGTAAAACAGAAATATTCTAAGTCAATGTGAAATGGGTTTTGATTGAATTTTGGTTACTCGATAGAATTTGTACAAAACACGATGGTACTAAAAGGAATAATATTTTAATGAATTTTTGCATTACCTTTAGAGGTGTCAAACAGGTCGGATCGGGTGGATTCGGGTTCGGTCTTTTTGGGTTCGGGTTGAGTGCGGGTTCGGGTCTATCGGGTTACAAGTGAAGCCGGGTCGGGTCTTGACAGGTTATCGTGCGGGTTCGGGTCGACCTAATGGGTCAAGAATTTGAATTTTTAATAATTATTAAAATAATATAATGATTAAATAAGAATATTCAATAATAAAATATTAGTTTTAATAGATTTTTATAATAGTATTTTATTTATAATAGGTTTTATGATAAAATATTTTATAATATTTACAATAATAGATTTCTTCTACATATATATAATATATCGGGTCGGTGGGGCCGGTCTCGGGTTTCAACCCAATCGGGTTCGGGTTAATCGGGCTCGGTTTTTTTCTTTGCTCGCTACTATTCGGGTCGGATTCCAACCCAAAAATTTTCGGTCGATTCGGGTCGGGTTAGGTTTTGACAACTCTAATTACCTTGTAATATTTTGAATTAGCTGCTATTTTTGGTAGCCTGTTTAGCTTAGTGCTTAAACATGTATAGCATATATCAATAAAATTTAGCACAAATAATAGTGATAATTTTTTCAAATAAAATATGTAGTAAACATGAAAAACATACCACCAAACAAATGTTTACATTATAATAAAGATCATACATCAACTCTGCATTATAAATGCATGTAATCCAAAATGCCCTTCTTGGTGCTAGTCGGCTAGTGGGCTAAGTTCCCTTTCCAACTAATCCCTTAGTTTAATTTAGTCTAGTGAAATTGTAACTTTAGCAACTAAAAGTTTCATCAAGGGAATGTCTCCCCTCTAACATGTGGGGATTCAGCCTACTAACCGAGAGGGTTTACCGTTCAGGCTTGTAACGCAGTTATAAATGAGAAGGAGATTGTTATGGTTCAATCATGAATCTCAAATTTGAAGTTAGGTGGGAGAAAAACAAGTTAACATATAAAGTTATGTGTCACTTCTCTCATTTTCAACTCATTTTAGAACAGAATCTCATTGTTGGAATAAATTCCACTAAATGCAAAACAAAGGGGCGGCTAACAGCTCACCCACATCGACCAAATGTAACATGGGCAAAGCAGTTTTTAAGGAGCTTATTGTTTAAAGCTCCTAAGGGCTTGAGAGGAAAAGGAGCCCCCACGCGCGCGCGCCGTCGCCGCCGTCCGACCAGCTTGGCTCGTGTTCGTGGCATGTGCGCGGTGTGGTCGGGTCATATTTTATGGGTTTGCTAAATGTTTTGCGGATAAAAGGGCCAACTGACTTGCGGATTAGGTTGTCGATATCTTTTCCGTTAGTTCAGATTTTTTATCGATTTTATTAATTAATGGCGTTTGTTTTTCCGAAACTTGGGGCTCAATCCTGAGTTTGTTTTCAAAATTCAAACGAGTTTGTTTTCCTTGAATTATTCTCGGACTGGTGGAGTAGTGGAGAGATTTGAGGGAGCGTTAAACTGATTTCAGTTTCCTGGCTCTATAAAGCAATCTCGCCCCTGCTCATCCTTTCACAACATGAAACGCCATGTTTTTCAGACCTTAAGCAAACCCACTCCTTCTCTATTCTGTTTTGAGTTCCATTGAACCCATATGCTCTCTTCTGAGTGCACAGATCCGAGTAGAGTTGTGCTAACCTTGGGGGACAAAACGCCGCTTCTGAACTGCACCGTGTCAGGGCGACTTTGTTTCTAAGGCAGTGGCTCTTCCACGACACAGCAACCTTCATTAAATCCCTTTCGGCCCACATTCTATTTGCCCTGCAGTGATTTTTACTTACAAATTAGAAGCAAAATTATATCACTTTTGCTGCTGCAATGGAAAACCACATCATCAAGTTGTTCGACCTCTCCAAACTCGAGCCTCTTGATGGCACCAATTTCAAGCGATGGTCCCAAAAGCTGCTCATTGTGTTTGAGCAATTCAAGGTCGATTACGTGCTCCTGAAAGAGTCCCCAGCTGCCGCAGCTTCCCCTGCCGAGCCTCCTGCGCTGGCCATTGACGCAATGCAGCCGAGTCCTGATGAAGCTGCGAAGAAGGCCGACCCCCCCATCCGAGGAGACCCTTGCTGAAATTTCCAATTATGATCAGGATAATAAACCTGTGAGGGGTATCCTTCTGAACCATATGTCAAACTCTCTTTTCGATTTGTTCGTTACTAACAAGTCTGCTAAGTCTATATGGGACACTCTTGAGAAGAAATATGGTTCTGATGATGCGGGGAAGAAGAAGTATGTTACAGGACAGTTCATGCGGTTCCAGATCGTTGACGACAAGCCCATCATGGATCAAGTCCATGAATATGAGAATCTGGTGGCCGACATACTTGCAGAAGGGATGAAGATGTGCGAGATCCTTCAGGCGAATTTCCTCATCGAAAAGCTTCCTTAATCCTGGGCGAATTACAGGAACCACCTGAAGCATAAGAAGAAGAACCTGATGTTGGAAGAGCTCGTGAGCCACATGAAAATTGAGGAGGCTAATCGCCTCAAAGATAAGCCTCTTAAACCAACTGATTCTTCTTCAGTCAAGGCTAATATCGTTCAAAGCTCTGGTTTCAGGAATGACAGGTTCAAAAAGGGTCCGGGAAATCATCCTCCAAAGATACAAAAGGCCCTTCACAACAAGAAGCCACAAACCTTCAAGAAGGGCAGAAAAAACGACAAATTGAAAGGAGGCTGTTTCGTTTGTGGCAAGCCTGGCCATCGCGCTGCTCAATGTTATCACAAATCTGACAGCTCGAACAATGACCGACCCTGGTTCAAGAAGAACGGAGCACCAAAACAGGACCAGGAGAAGAAAGAAACGCAACCTGACCGAGAACGACTTGGTGGCTGTCGTCTCTGAGGTGAACTTGGTCGATTTGACCGAGTGGGTCATTGACACCGGAGCTACAAGGCACTTCTGCGCCAACAAGGAGCTGTTGTCCAACTTCAAACCAGTAGATGACGGCGAACAAGTGTTCATGGGAAACTCAAGCGTCTCACAAGTGCTCGGTAAAGGGAAGATCTTACTTAAGTTAAATTCTGGCAAAGCTTTATGTTTGATCAATGTGCTGTATGTTCCATCTCAGTGCAAAAATCTGATTTCTGGGGGGCTTCTTGTGAAAGCTGGTTTTAGATTGCTCTTAGATGGAGGAAAGCTAGTCATAAGTAGGAATGGTGAATTTGTGGGGAAGGGTTTCATGAACTCTAATGGCCTTCTTATGCTTGAGTCTGCTGTTGAAACTGATAATAAAGCTAGTACTTCTTCTTACCTTGTTGAGTCCATTAATGTTTGGCATGCTAAACTAGGGCACGTTAATTTCAATTCAATTGAACGCTTGCATAAATGTGGATTAATCCCTAGTTTAATCAAAGATGGACCTTATAAATGTGATGTATGTTCTAAGGCCAAGTTTATCAAAAAACCGTTTAAAGCTGTAACGGAAAGAAATTCGGAATTACTTGAATTAATTCATACCGACCTGGCTGATTTTAGAAATATCGAAAGCAAAGGCGGAAAAAGATATTATATCACATTTGTAGATGAATTCTCCAAATATACCAAAGTGTACCTTCTTAGAACAAAAGATGAAGCTGAAAAAATGTTTTTGGTATATAAGGCTGAAGTAGAAAACCAATTAGATCGAAAAATCAAGAGGATTAGATCTGATAGGGGAGGAGAATATGGGACTGATTTTCTTAAAGGGTTTTGTGAAGAAAACGGAATTATTCATGAATTTACAACCCCTTATACTCCCCAACAAAATGACATAGCTGAAAGGAAAAATCGAACCTTAAAAGAGATGATGAATGCTATGTTATTAAGTTCTGGCTTACCGGATAATTTATGGGGGGAAGCTATCTTATCTGCTAACCATGTGTTAAACAGAGTTCCTCATAAAAAGCTAGATAAAACCCCTTATGAGTTATGGAAAGGATTTGCACCAAATTTGAAATATTTGAAAGTGTGGGAGTGTCTTTTCAAAGTGGCTTTTCCTACTTTTAAATGTGAAACTGTAGGACCAAGAACCTTTGATTGTGTGTTTATTGGATATGCTGATAACAGTGCTGCATATAGATACATGCGTCTGAGTGATCGATCTATTTCTGAATATCATGATGCTGATTTTTTTGAGCATATATTTCCCTTGAAATCGCATGATATATCAAAATCTGTAGCATCTTCTGTGCCTAAGACTCATAAGTTAATCGAGACAAATGGCCCTAGAAAGAGTAAAAGGCGTAGAGTTGAAACTAGCTTTGGACCTGACTTTGTGACAAGTTTCATAATAGAACATAGAGATATAAACAAGATAAATGAATCTCTTGTGTGCATTCATATGATTTAAGATGACCCTAAAACATATGAAGAAGCTATGAGTTCTATTGATTCTAGTTTTTGGAAAGAAGCTGTTAACAGTGTACTAGAATCGAATATGTCTAACAATACATGGGAAATTGTAGACTTACCTAGAGGAAGTAAGACCATTAACTCCAAATTGATCTTCAAGAAAAAATTAAAGACTGATGGAACCATAGACAGGTTTAAGGCAAGACTTGTAATTAAAGGCTTTACTCAAAAGTATGGAATTGACTATTTTGACACTTACTCACTCGTGACTAAAATCGCCACTATTCGTGCTTTGATCGCTTTAGCTTCAGCTCATAAACTGATTGTGTATCGGATGGATGTAAAGACAGCTTTTCTGAATGACAATCTGGATGAAGAAATATATATGCAACAACCTCCAGGATTCCTGATCCCTGGAAAGGAGCATATGCTGCGTAAGCTCAAAAAGTCTCTCTATGGCCTAAAACAAGCTCCAAAACAATGGTATGACAAATTTCATAAAACTATTGTCAGTTTTGGATTTGTTGTGAATGGTTCTGATGCATGTGTGTATTCTAAAAGGTTTCATGAAAAATGTGTGATTATATGCCTTTATGTGGATGATATGTTAATCATTGGAACACACATGGATGTTATAATCGAAACTAAAGATTTCCTATCCTCAAAATTTGAAATGAAGGATTTAGGTGAAGTTTGATGTGATTTTGGGTGTGAAAGTGACTAAAACTGAAAATGGTTTCACCATGTCTCAATCACATTATGTGGAGAAAATCTTAAGGAAATTTAACTCATATGATGTGTCACCTGTACGAACTCCGTATGATCCTAGCATACATTTAAGAAAGAACAAAGGAAACAGTGTTTCTCAGACTGAGTATGCTAAGATAATTGGTAGTTTGATGTTCTTAATGAATTATACTCGGCCTGGTATTGCTTATGTTGTTAGTAGACTGAGTAGGTATACTCATAACCCTTGCCATGATCACTGGAATGCCCTTAAAAGATTATTAAAATATTTGAGAGGCACAATGGATTGGGGCTTACATTACGTTAGCTTTCCAAATGTGCTAGAGGGATATTGTGATGCCAAATTGGGTATCTGATAATGATGAGGTGAACTCTACTAGTGGTTATGTGTTTACTTTGTGTGGTGCAGCTATTTCTTGGAAGTCTGCAAAGCAGACTGTTATTGCATGATCAACCATGGAGTTAGAGTTCATAGCTCTTGACATGGCAGGGCAAGAGGCCGAATGGTTAAGAAACCTGATGGCTGATGTGCCTTTTGGGGGAGGCCCACGCCTCCCATTTCTCTACATTGTGACTCACAAGCAGCAATGGGTGTTGCTAAAAGCAGTGCCTATAATGGGAAGAAAAGACACATACGTATTAGGCATGAGGTTGTGAGACACTTAATTCTAAATGGTGTTATCACCAAGGAGTACATAAAGTTGGAAAGGAATCTAGCGGATCCTCTGACTAAAGGCTTGAACAGGAAAATGGTCCTGGAAACGTCGAGGGGAATGGGCTTAAGACCCATATGAAAGCTTGAGCTTTCTTAGTCCTATGGCGAGATACTTTGAAAGATTGAGAGGGTGAACATGATTGTTCTTAATGATTTCATAGCCCATATAGGGTGGTTTGTATGAGACAGACTTGATGAAATCACCTACGTAAGTGCAAAAGAGATTTGATCTATAATTAAGAACTTAAGAAGTTCCTAGAAGGCACTTATGAGCATCCCAAGAATGATGAGTAATACTCATATGCGGGATCGTATGGAATCATGACGAAGTGTGTGCGTCTGGGTTACGTTCTGTACATGTCAACGAGTTCAAGACTTTGTTCACTCTTTTGACAAGAGAATATTCTCAGATTGCACTAAGGTAGTGGTTCAAATCGAAAGATACCACTACTTAGCACCAAGTCTACCAAACTCAGAACTGATAAAGGGTTTTGCATTTGTGGGGGATTGTTGGAATAAATTCCACTAAATGCAAAACGCAGGGGCTGCTAACAGCTCTCCCACATCGACCAAATGTGGCATGGGCAAAGCTCCTAAAGGCTTGAGAGGAGAAGAAGCCCCCACGCGCGGGGGCCGTCGCCGCCGTCCGGCCAGCTCGGCTCGTGTTCGTGGCACGTGCGCGGTGGGGTGGGGTCATATTTTACGGGTTTGCTAAATTTTTTACGGATAAAAGGGCCAACTAACTTGAGGATTAGGTTGTCGATATCTTTTCCGTTAGTTCAGATTTTTTATTGATTTTATTAATTAATGGCGTTTGTTTTTCCGAAACTTGGGGCTCAATCCTGAGTTTGTTTTCAAAATTCAAACGAGTTTGTTTACCTTGAATTTTTCTCGGACTGGTGGAGTAGTGGAGAGATTTGAGGGAGCGTTAAACTGATTTCAGTTTCTTGGCTCTATAAAGCAATCTCGCCCCTACTCATCCTTTCACAACCTGAAACGCCATGTTTTCCAAACCTTAAGCAAACCTATTCCTTCTCTATTATGTTCTGAGTTCCATCGATCCCATCTGCTCTCTTTTGAGTGCACAGATCCGAGCAGAGTTGTGCTAACCTTGGGGGACAAAACGCCACTTCTGAACTGCACCGTGTCAGGGCGATTTTGTTTCTAAGGCTGTGGTTCTTCAACGACACAACAACCTCCATCAAATCCCTTTCGGCCCACATTCTATTTGCCCTGCAGTGATTTTTACTTACACTCATTAGGTTCGATAATTGGGTTCATCTCCCCTTTAACATTTTACTCCAAAAATTATGATTTAATACTATTAAATTATGTTATTTATCTGCTTTTTATTTTATTTACCCCAAAAAATTCGTTTTTTACTTACCCAAAGTGAACAGAACATGATATTAATTATATTAAATGAAGGAATCGCCAGAAAATCAAAAACTTAAGAAAAGTTTATTAAGGAACATTCGCCGGTAAATCTGAAACTTACCAAAACTTTATCAAGGAAAATAGATCATAACAAACAACTAATAAGTCAACTACTCAAGTAATAGTAGTAATTAGCCAGAGCAAAGATTAGTTATTTCTTAAGAGACAAAGGATATTGCCTTCAGAGAATCAGACACGAGCAATCTCTTATTAAAACCTGTTTTTGATGAAAATTTCGGACCAAATCACACCTGCAGCCAACGACAAATGAAAATATAAACAAGGCACGCAAACAATTAGTATATTAAGGAAAGGAAACACAATCAAAAGGACGACACAACAATCAATAACATGAATATGAATTGAACAAGAATTCAGAAAACAAAGTTCTCCAAAATGTGAACGTTGGAAGGAGGAAATCATGAGGACCCGTTTGGTAGGATTACCCTGAAGAAATGGGTTTTCGGAATCATTCGTTCCATTTCCAGGGGATATAAATTTGCACATGTTTTCCAGGTGAAATCATCAACTCCGACAAGGTATCTATAAGCAGTCCACAACCAACTTGACATGTTGGTAATATTACGATGCCAGAGTCTTTCTTGCGTGCTATATATACCTTGTCGGAGTTGACGACTTCAGCCGGAAAGAGTGCGGTGAGGAATGCCCATAGCTAGAGATCGAGAGGATTGGTTGGGTCGGACGAGGAATTGATTAAGAAGAAGAATATAATAGAAGAAGATGGAATGCTGAGGAGGAGCTAGATACATGGGTGCTACGTACGCGTTTGTTATATAGTCACAAAAACGAGACAAGAATGAGCAACACACATGGATGTATCCCTACTCAGCCTCCTTTTTTGACTTTGGAGCCCCTTCAAATCTGCAATAGGATTTTTAAGCAATACTTTTCTTTTATATACGGAGACCCAAGAGACCTAAAATAGCACTATCAATCTCTTACAAAAATAATTGGAGGGAGTTTTTATTCTATTTTTTGATTAAAAATAGGAGGGAGTTATATCATCACCATCATCTCCTTGTAAATTATAACTAGGGTCGGTACATATCTGGGCCATATCTGGGCCTTCGGCGATAAACTTAAAATAAGTAGATTATTTGTTCAAATAAGTAGTTTATTTGTTAAAATAAGTTAAATTATACTTATAAATATCTTAGTAGGTGTTTTTAATTTAAAATTTTAGATACTTATTTGTTTAAATAAGTACTCTGTTACTTATAAGCCCAAAAAAAAAGTTATCTTCCATCTTAATTGAAAATACGCATGCTTATTTCCAGTAACCAAAAAACTTTCTACCGAACACCCAATTTCAACATCAAAATCATTTACCTTATTAGTACTCTAAATCGGTATCAATATCAATATCCAAGATCAATATCAGTATTGGTATCATTTAACTTATCAACATCTTACCTTAGGAGTCGTATGATTTTACTAAAACATCCTCAATCTTGTGAATAACTTTTTCCTTTTAGTATAAATTTATGTAATTATTTTTAATTAATACGAATAATATTCAAAAAAATATGGTGAAATTTGTTAAATGACAAGTATTATTGAGGAAGAGAATCAGGCTAAAAAGACAAATACTTTCGAACAAATAGAGTATACAATAAGATTAATTATATCCTTAATAAAATCTTAATATATAAAATTTAATGATATATTCTTTTATGTTTACATAAATATGGGGTCTATAGTCGAATTTCAACCAATCAAATTATTTTAGTAAAAATTGGTAATGTAATTCAACGTGAAGTTAACCCGTTGTTTGAATTGTTATTTGAACCACCGCTTTAGTATAAAGTTATTATAATTTATAAAGAAATATTTTAATAAAAAATGAGTCAAATAGAATATTTCAAATTGATATGTGTATATACAGTTTTATAAACTAAAACGTAATTATCCACCCCTCTTTTAAACAAAAGGGAATGAATTTTGCAAGAATGAAAATTAAGGAGAAAATGACAATGGAACTCAATCGTTTCATCGCGTTACAACAAAGGTTGAGATCGTGTGTGTGCGTGCAAAATCTTTTTTAAAATTGTTTTTACCTCCGAGGATGCAAAATGCGATGAACTGATTGTGACTTTTCAAATGATATGATTGTATTTTCAATTTACTAGAATGTGCATTATCTATATTTTTGATGTGGTTGTATAATTAGTGTGCAAAATGTGACAAGAATCACATTACTATTTCACTTAAAATGATTGTGTCTTTTTCAAATAACACGATTGTGCCTTTCCAAATAACATGACTGAGCATGCTATTTTATCTTATTGTGTGTGATTTTTTCATGTAAGTGTCTTTTTCAAATAACAAGGTTGACGTCTCTCATTTTGGTGGTGTTTTAGTAGTTAATTTCCCTTGTAAATAAGTGTTTTTCATTCCTTTCTTTGATTAGTTTCGTTCCTTTTAAGCTTAGTTCCCGGTTTTCTTCAAGATTCGGAAACTATGCGAGTTTGTTATATTTTGTAGGTAAAATGGCTCATTTGAGGACATTTTGGAGGAGCATCAAAGGAGGAGCTAAGCAAGGGAGCTAAGGAACGGAAGAGCCATGCAAAGAATGAAGAGGAACTCAAGGAAAACCAAGAAGAGACAAGGATCGAGGCCGAGGACCGAGCACCACCAAGTCGGGCTCGAGTTCGAGCACCAGAGCATAGGACCGACGTTCCCAACGTCGGGCCCGAGGTTGCCCCGTGTCGGTCCGAGTCGGCGAATGACAAGATTAGGCTCCAAGGCACAAATGTTGTGATCTTCCAATTTTGCCCTTCTTCTAATTTGGAATTCCTTGGTCCCCAATCAAGAGAAGAGGATAATTAGAGATGATTAGAGAGGATTAGGGGGGATCACACACACACACACCAAAAATCACTCTCAAAGGCTCAAGGAAGACTTGGAGAGTAAGGAGAAGAAAGGAGGAGGAGAAGAGGAGGAAATCGGTGGAGCTAGAGAGGAGATTAGTGAGTTTGTACTTGTTTTGCTTTGGATTTAGTAGAATTAAGACTTGGATCTTGTGAACCCCTTTGAATTTGAATGCAATTTGGCTTTGAATTGAGATTGATGATTGAGATTTGCTTGCTTTTCCATTTGATTGCTTTTTACTCTTACTTGATGGAGTAGATTCCATAGTCTTGGGCTATGGGGGAAACCCCTAGCTAGGATTGGGTAGGAACCCCCAATTCCATAGCCTTGAGTGCTTGATCTATGAATCCTCTCTACATTGAGCTTCAATTCTCTTGTGGAAACAAGGGACCTAGGGCTTGTGATTGGTAAGAGTAAGCGAAAGTGATCTCTAGCCCATCACTAGACCTAGCATCGAAGGAGAGTGAAAACTCCCTTGGGTCGAAGTGTAGAGTGGAGGGATCGAAGGCTAGCAACCTCGATCTCACAAGGATCAACACTTATTGGCTGAATTGGGGTGGAATTACCCAAGTCTAGTTAGGGAAGGAACCCAAAAACCCAAGACCGATCTACTATTTTTGCCTAATCGAAGTACCCAGCATATCGGGCCCGACGTAGTGTGTGTCGGTCCCGGCCAATCTGACCTCGATCCACCCTCGGACCGAAGTGACTAGTGTCGGTCCGAGGTGATTTCCCTTGTTTTTCCTCGTTTTGCCTTTCTTTACCTCTTTTTAGTCTTTTAGGGTACTCTCAACGCACGAACTCCCGTGTGTTCGACACCCTACCTCTCTTACTACAATAGAGGTTCGGTTTATAAATTTAGATTTTGATATCATCCGACCCCCACACCCGGACCGATCAGAATTTTGGCACCGTTGCCGGGGAGTTCTACTTGTTTGAGGTACCCTCTTTTGTTGAATCTTTGATTTGGTAGTGATTTGGGTGAGGGACTAGCCCAAACTCCTTGTTTGTTTTGATTCGGTTTTGTTTGTGTTTTTGGTTATAGGTGTATGCGAGCTCGTTCCGTCCGAGGAACACTTGAGCTCGACTTTGTGTGTGATCCGGAAAGCATCATCAAACAAGCCCGAAAGAAGAAGAGAATGGCGGACCAAGCCCGTGATGAGGAGGTTGAAAGGATGAGAGCCGACATGGCTCGAATGCAACTTGAAATGGCGAACCGAGATGCCGAGGCCCGGAGAGAGTGTGAGCAAAGGATGAGATTCGAGGCTCAAATCAACACCCAACCCCGGAATGCTAGACAATACATGCATCCGGAGTTGAAGGTGCCGGAACCGGCCATCGTCTTGCCGGAGGTGTCAAAGAATTTTGAGATCAAAACTCAATTCATCTCACTCATCAAGAGAGAGCAATTCCAAGGGAGACCGAATGAGTGCCCGATCGAGCATGTGAAGCAATTCAAAGATCTATGCGAGACCATCTCGACGGATGATGAGACACTTGAGTACGTGCTACTCAAGGCCTTCAAGTGGTCGTTGGGAGGCAAGGCATTGCATTGGTTGGAGAGCCAAGCACCTCGTTCAATCACATCATGGAGGGCTCTCAACGAAGCATTCTTGATGAAGTTCTTTCCGCCCACCAAAACGACGGAGCTTAGAAAGAAGATAGCAAGCTTTCAACAAGGAGCCCACGAGCCACTCTTCGAGGCTTGGGATCGGTTCAAAGAGATGTTGAGGGCATGTCCAACGCATGGGCAACAACCTTATGTCCTTCAAGACATTTTCTTCCAAGGAATCAACCCCGCCACCAAGGATAAATTGAACCTGCATACCGATTGTGGGTTCATTGACTTGCCTCCGGAGCAAGCGTGGGAGTTGCTAGACAAGCTCTCCGATTATGAAGCCATGTATGGAGTAAATCAAGTGAACAAGGAAGTAAGAATCCATGGAGACGGTCCGAAGAGGCTCTACGATCCAAAAGGTGAAGAGGTGGATAAAGATGTGAAGATCCAATTCTTGGAGGATGAGTTGAACAAGATGAGGAGGAAGATGGGTCATCTCCAACAAAACACAAGAGCTTGTGAAGAGTGTGGTTCTTTGAAGCATGGAGCCCAAGACTACCCAAATGAGCGCCAAGTTCGATTGGCCGAGCAAATTGAGGAGGCTCACTATGTTCAAAGAAATTTCGGAGGGATAGCCAATTTCAACAATGGAGGAAGGTGGAACCAAGGTCAAGCTAGTGGCTACAACAACAACTTCAACCAAAACGAGCCAAGGGCCCAACCACCACCATACCGACCTCCGGGATTCTATGAGCAAACACCACCATGGGCTCAAGATTTGAAGAATCAAGTCACCAATATGGAGAGAAAATTTGATGATCAATTCAAAGAGTTGGGTGTTTGGAGAAGGCAAGTGGACATCCAATTTGTTCACATGGCGAATCAACTTCCAAGAGAGGAAGGGAGACTCCCGGCCGACCCGAGGAGAATCCCCGTGCCCAACAACAACAAAATGAAGTTCGAGCCATAGGATTGAGGAGTGGACGGAGTTTGCCCGAGCCACAAGTTCCAAGAACAAGAAAAGAAGGTCGGACCGAGTTGCCCAGCACCTCGGGCCCGACGTGCCATGACGTCGATCCTGTAGACGGAGGAGGTCCCCTGAGTCGGACCGAGGAGGAGCACCACTCGGGCCCGACGTGCCCTGTAGTCGGGCCGACGTGCCCAGAAATTCCCTGCCCCAGGACCGAGGTTCCTGAAGTCGGTCCCGAGATTGATCCGACGTCGGTCCAAGCTGAAAATGTTGAGAGAAGTCAAGATCGGTCCAAGGAGGTGGATCCAACCAAGAAACAAGGTGGAACAACTCTTCCATATCCTTTGAAGAAGCCCAAGGAGATTGTTGAGGGCAAGTTCAAGTGATTCTTAAAGCTTTTGCAAGGCTTGAACATCACCATTCCATTCACCGATGCTCTAAGCGAGATGCCATCCTATGCAAAGTTCTTGAAGGAAATCTTGAGCAAGAAGAGGTCAATTATAGAGATGCAAGATGAGGTGAAGATCTTGGAACTACCTCAAAAGCTAGGTGATCCCGGAAGATTTGCCATCACCGTGGGGATTGGATCCCAAAACTTTAAGGCTCTTTGTGATTTAGGAGCAAGCATATCGGTTATGCCCATGAGCATATGGAGAAGGGCTAACCTCGGAGATATGGAACCGGTTGACATGAGTCTTACTATGGCCGATGGTTCATCAACAAAGGCCACCGGAATTCTAGATGACGTCCCGGTTAGAGTTGGGAGGTATCTTGTGCCCGATGATTTGGTGATCCTTGACATGAAAGAAGATCCAATGGTGCCCATTATTCTTGGAAGGCCGTTTCTAGCTACGGCGGGTGCCAAATTCGATGTGAGAAATGGGAAAGTGACTTTTGAGATTGGCGAGGAAAAAGTGGAGTTCCATTTCAACAAGGCTCTTAATGAACCGGACGCTTTGGCAATCTTGAAGTTGGAGGAAAGTGTCAAGTGCAAGAGAGAGGAGTTGGAACCCACAAGAGAGGAAGAAGCACCATTGAGAGATCATGACATGGTCTATGTTCATGAACAAGAAAGAGAGTTGCTAGATCCATTGATGGACCATGAAGAGTTAAGAGATGGTGATAGCCCGAGAGGCCATGAAGAGTATCCTTCTCTATATCCTTTTGATGTGGGAGACTCTTACATTTGTTTAAGTGACTTAAAAGAGGATCTAGAGGATGATTACCTTTGCTTGAGTGATTTGCAAGAAGACTTGAGTTATAATGTCATTGAGTCCCCTAGAAATTCTTTAGACTTTTGTGGTGTAGGTAATGAAGATCAAGTTGAGATGATGCAAGAGATGCCAACCTACACTTTGGAGGAGAAGAATGATGGAGAATTTGGAGGCCACACTTTCATCAAACACAAATGGTAGTACTATGACTATGAGGAGTGTGGCGATGGATATGACAAGGATGATCAATTCACCGTTTTTCACCCTCCTTGAAGGGTAGAGGTTAGAAGTCAAGCTAGTGACTTAAAAGAAGCGCTCCTCGGGAGGCAACCCGAGTTTAGTAGGTTCATTTTCGTAGTTTCTAGTTTGTTTTTCCTTTGCCTTAGCTGAGATTCTTTCTAATCTCTCTTTAGCATGTGTTTTGTGGAATTGTGTGTTATGTGAGCTTCATAATCATGTGTGGTATTGGTGAAAACAATAAAA
Source organism: Polygonum maritimum (assembly GCA_963924305.1). Taxonomy (NCBI): domain Eukaryota; kingdom Viridiplantae; phylum Streptophyta; class Magnoliopsida; order Caryophyllales; family Polygonaceae; genus Polygonum; species Polygonum maritimum. The sequence goes on from OZ002729.1 coordinate 15,737,871, forward strand.
GGACTTGTGGGAAGAGACTAGCCAAGCCGAGGGATTTTTAGGAAGCCAAACCGGGTAGGACCGAGGTACCCAGTACCTCGGGCCCGAGGTCCCCAAACGTCGGTCCCCTTTGGCCGGTCAACTTTGGTCTTATTTTGGACGAAATTCCCATTGTACCCCTCTGACCTAACTTTGTCTTCTTACCCATTTAAAGCCTTCTTTCCCATACCTAACACTCATCACCCTCATAACCACCTTCCCAAAATACCAAGCCCCTTCAAAAAAAACCCCAAATCGATCCATCACCTCCACCATACTCGAACCTCAAGCAAATCTCACCACCAAAATCGATCCATACCCCTAGCATCCTCAAACATCGATCCACAAGTCAAAAATCCCAACAAAATCCCATAGATCTTCATCCCTCTTCTAGATCTAGAAGAGAAATTTGGGTTCTAAGAAGTTGATTGCTAGAAGTCTTTGTTTCTTCATATTTGGTATGTGAATCTCAATCTCTACTTGATTCCTTGTGAATTTCATGCTTTCATTGCTAGATTTGAGATTTACCATGATTGAGTGAGCTTAGACCTTGAGCATCCATGGTGATTTGCATGCATAGTGAAATTTGTGCTTAATTGTTGCTACCACCTGCTTAGAACTTCGATTGATGATGAGAAATGGTTGATTTTTGGTTTTAGGAGCATGATAGAGTGTTTTATGGATGAAACTAGGAATAAAAGTCAGATTAGACTCGGTCCGAGGTACCCAGAACCTCGGGACTGATGTTGCATGTCGGTCCAAGACTCGGACCGAGGTTGAGAACCTCGGACCCGACGTCTTGAGTTGGTCGGTCCTATGCTATTTGACTTTTTCTTGTGTGAGCTTTAGGATTCATGAGCTTGATTGTTGGTTAAGGCTTGTTTATCATGATATATCTTGTAGCTTGACCATTGTTATGAGATTCTTTGCTCACACATATTGGATTTTGTGGATTGAGTGTCTTAAGAGCAATTATGGGGTCATTTCCTTGTATGATGAGTTGTTTGTTGTGGAAGCTTGTGATTTTGTTGTGATTGTATAGATTTTATCTTGGAGTTCTTGGCTTTGATTGTGTGTAGGTACCATGACTACCCGAGCATCTTCTTCAAGGATGGAGAAAGTCCAAGAAGTCGTCCAAGAGAGTCCAAAGGATGGACGACGTGCGCTTCGAAGATGATGATGTAGCCCAAGAGTATGAGCGACTCATGGGTCTATCTCACCACACTCGGTGGTTAGATTGGGAGTCTATTCAAAAGATGAGCATGGATGAGGCTCTTATTCGGTGCTACTCTCACATTGGTCTTAATGTGATGCTAAGGTGGAACAACACTCACTATCCCGCCTTAACATCCGAGTTTATGGCATCATTCAAGTGCACATATGAAGGAGTCGAGAGTGAAGGCATGATTTCTTTCCAAATGGGCAACGAGTTGCATGAGCTCTCTCTCCGGAACTTGGCACATTTTCTTGGATTCCCTTTTCCGAGAGATGAGGCTTATGTTGACAATGAGAAGGTGGACTATCTTTGGAGGTTTGTAGCCGGAAGAAGTGAGATGAGGAAAGGCGCATCAACAAACGAGATAGCAAGTTTACTCTTCCGAGTCATGATCCGAGCTTTGGGTTGTGCCATCTTTGCTAGGCACGAGTTGAGCAAACCAATGAAGGAGGAGGCCATGTTGCTCTATGAGATGTTGTTCCACAATGATAAGCCAATGAACCTCACATGGGAATGGGTGAAGATGGTGAGGGACTTCCAAAGTTCTTCATGGATCTATTTTGGAGGCATGATAGCCCGCTTGGCTCATCGTCTTAAGGTGGACTTGTCTACCTACACGTCGGCCCCGAATGGTGTAGAGTTTATGGACCTTAAATACTTCAAGAAGGCCAACATCATCAAAGAGAAGCAAGTGACCGGCGCCACCACCTATCTAGCCCCTCACTCAAACTTCGACAAGGTGCACATTCCTTTGGGGCCTCGTCTCTTTGATCTCACGAGCTACTATAATTGGTTTCAAGTGTGGGCGGGCAAGGAGAATCCTTATGGAGAGCCAGAGGGGACACTTGAGGTTAGAAGACGAGCACAACGCATTCGTTTCACTTCTCCTCAAGTTTCCCCGGACACCGAAGAAGAGGAGCCCAACCAATATGAGTTCGTGAGAAGAGATGACATGGACGTGGACTTGACTAGAGGAGAAGAAGAAGAAGAAGAAGATGGTGGTTACCACAATTTTCTCACCGACCACGCACCAACACTACTCGACCGAGGTGCAAGCCATGTCGGGCCCGACGTCCACCAACGTCGGTCCGACACATATTTGCCCGATCCGGTCCCGAGCCAATTCGAGAGGGGTGAGGGAAGTGGAGCAAGACAAGAACCACCAAGCTATGGAGGATATGAAGGGTATGCACAATGGTATGGGCCCGGAATGGTGTTCCCCGAGCCTCGACAATCGGTGGACATGAACTTCTTGGCCAACCAATTAGCTCATCTTCAACTTCAACAATCTAGCATGCTTCAAGAGGCACACCACATCAATCTACAGCAACAACACCTCAACTTCCAACAACAACAACTTTCCCACCACCAAGAAGACTTCCAAGCTCAATTTGAAGAAGTGAACCGCAACATCGCTTACACTAGACGTGAAGTGGACGACTTGAGGGCGGTCGAGGATCAAAGATGGAGCGTCCAAGAAAGCTTCAATGAGTGGATGACCGGGAACTTCTCTTCCCGTGAAGATCAATGGATGCGTCCCGCCCCCACAAATTCAACCGCCAAGTCAAGACCCTTTCCATGACCAAGTGTATGAGCGAGAGCGGCACGCACGACTCCAAAGGAGACAACGCCGTGGTCACCCTCCAAACTAAGCCTCCACATGCCATTCAAGAATAAGGAATTGTGAGCTTTCTCTACTCTTCTCTTTACTTTTGAGTTTTGATTTCTTTTGATGAGGACATCAAATTTTTAAGTATGGGGTGAGTTTGTAGTTCATAGTTCCATGTGTAGTTTCATGTGTTTGTGTTTGTCTTGTTTATGGGATGTTTCGTTTTGGGTTAGTGGCATGAATGATGATTGAATTTTATGGTATGAATGGATGAGATTGTTTCTTTGTGTGAAAAAAAAAATTTTGTGAAAAAATCCATAAAAATATGAAAAAATTCGGTTGAAAAAGACAAAAAGATTTTGTTTTTGGACTAGGAATTCTCATCTTAGATGTCCATATGAAGGCTAATGATGATGTGAGCATGTAAAGTCCTTTGCATATTTTTGGATAGTTTAGCCTCTAAATGGATGTTGTTTTTGATGTGATATGATATCTTGCATGTTTTTATTGAGCACATGAGTTCTTGGATGAGTTTTGATGCAACTAAGCTTGAGTGAACCTTGTGAGATTATTTTTGGCCATTTTAGGGATGATTGTTCATATTGCTTATCCCTCATTTTCTTGTGTGATTAACTCATGCATGCTTAGTAAAACTTGTTATTGAGGTGTTTATCTATTTTCCAAGGCCAATATGAGATTTGTTCTATGCTTTGTCACATTGATTTGAACTTTGTTTCATTTAGTCACAAAATCTTCCATATCCTACCTTGAAGATAAACCGTTGTTTGTAGCCCCGTTTTAGCCTTAGGCCTTTGTTTGAAACTCCTCAAAAATATGATTCCTAGCCTATATGACTTGACCCTTATGGGATTGGACTTTAGTGAGAGGTTTTGGAGTATATTTGGAGAGTTGAGATTCTCTTTGGGAGAAGGAAAAAGAAAGGGAGTTATAAACCAAGTGGGTAGTGCATCTTTGTTGAGAAGAAAGAAAGAAAAGTTGGAAAAAAGTAGTGGATTAAAAGCAAAGTGCTTAAGTGAAAAAAGAATGGGTACCGACCGAGTTAAAGTGCACATCGGGCCCGAGTTGAAGTGCAAGTCGATCCTAGTGAAAAAAAAAGTGGGAAAAATCCAACAAAAAGTATAGTGCAAAGATGAAGTGGAATGTTTAGTGAAAGTTGTGGGTTGAAAGAAAAGAAAAGAGGAAAAAACCAAAGTCTTTTGGATGAGAGTGAAGTTGAAAGTGGAATAACTTGGTGAAGTTTGGTGAGAGACTAGAAAGTTCAATCCCCATTGTAAGCACCACAAGACCAAAATGATTCCCACCTTGAGAAATACCAAAAGCCCCATTACAACCCGGCCGAATGGAACCTCTTTGAGGACCTCCAGTGAGCCAAGTTCATATTCTTTGTGTGCATTGTAATAGGCATCTCTAGGTGGAGGAATTGGTGATATTAGCTTCAATTGTAAAGCCTTTACTTGCATGATTGTTGAGTTTGAGTGTTCATTTTCAAGCCTGAACACATGATGAGTGATACACATTTTCATGTCCCTAAAGTGAGGCTTTGTTGCATTAGACTTTATTCCTTGAACACTTGATCATGTGTGATGACGTAATCTTGCTAGTATATCTATCACTTGTTCTTACTTGTGTTTTTCATATGAGGCTTTACTTGAAAAATGTACTTCGGTCTTGCTTACATTGTTATTGCTTGAGGACAAGCAAGTTTAAGTATGGGGTATTCTGACGTCTCTCATTTTGGTGGTGTTTTAGTAGTTAATTTCCCTTGTAAATAAGTGTTTTTCATTCCTTTCTTTGATTAGTTTCGTTCCTTTTAAGCTTAGTTCCCGGTTTTCTTCAAGATTCGGAAACTATGCGAGTTTGTTATGTTTTGTAGGTAAAATGGCTCATTTGAGGACATTTTGGAGGAGCATCAAAGGAGGAGCTAAGCAAGGGAGCTAAGGAACGGAAGAGCCATGCAAAGAATGAAGAGGAACTCAAGGAAAACCAAGAAGAGACAAGGATCGAGGCCCAGGACCGAGCACCACCAAGTCGGGCCCGAGTTCGAGCACTAGAGCACAGGACCGACGTTCCCAACGTCGGGCCCGAGGTTGCCCCATGTCCCTCCGAGTCGGCGAATGAGAAGATTAGGCTCCAAGGCACAAATGTTGTGATCTTCCAATTTCGCCCTTCTTCTAATTTGGAATTCCTTGGTCCCCAATCAAGAGAAGAGGATATAGAGGTGATTAGAGAGGATTAGGGGGGATCACACACACACACCAAAAATCACTCTCAAAGGCTCAAGGAAGACTTGGAGAGCAAGGAGAAGAAAGGAGGAGGAGAGGAGGTGGAGAAGAGGAGGAAATCGGTGGAGCTAGAGAGGAGATTAGTGAGTTTGTACTTGTTTTGCTTTGGATTTAGTAGAATTAAGACTTGGATCTTGTGAACCCCTTTGAATTTGAATGCAATTTGGCTTTGAATTGAGATTGATGATTGAGATTTGCTTGCTTTTCCATTTGATTGCTTTTTACTCTTACTTGATGGAGTAGATTCCATAGTCTTGGGCTATGGGGGAAACCCCTAGCTAGGATTGGGTAGGAACCCCTAATTCCATAGCCTTGAGTGCTTGATCTATGAATCCTCTCTACATTGAGCTTCAATTCTCTTGTGGAAACAAGGGACCTAGGGCTTGTGATTGGTAAGAGTAAGCGAAAGTGATCTCTAGCCCATCACTAGACCTAGCATTGAAGGAGAGTGAAAACTCCCTTGGGTCGAAGTGTAGAGTGGAGGGATCGAAGGCTAGCAACCTCGATCTCACAAGGATCAACACTTATTGGCTGAATTGGGGTGGAATTACCCAAGTCTAGTTAGGGAAGGAGCCCGAAAACCCAAGACCGATCTACTATTTTTGCCTAATCGAAGTACCCAGCATATCGGGCCCGACGTAGTGTGTGTCGGTCCCGGCCAATCTGACCTCGATCCACCCTCGGACCGAAGTGACTAGTGTCGGTCCGAGGTGATTTCCCTTGTTTTTCCTCGTTTTGCCTTTCTTTACCTCTTTTTAGTCTTTTAGGGTACTCTCAACGCACGAACTCCCGTGTGTTCGACACCCTACCTCTCTTACTACAATAGAGGTTCGGTTTATAAATTTAGATTTTGATATCATCCGACCCCCACACCCGGACCGATCAAAGGTGCCTTCTCATATAATATGAATGTGCATGCATGTTCTTGTGTAACAAATACGAAGTATGTGATGAATGATTGAAATTATTTTGTTTCACAATATTATGCCTTTTCACTTAACATGAATGCATATTTGCACTTAACACGATTGCAAATGCCCTTATCTAATTGTGTATGACTTCTTTTCACATGTAATTTAATGAATACTTGGTGAAATGTGTACACAACCTTTAATGTAATCATGCATAGTCATGATAGATGAAAATACACGTCATGTTAGATGAGACTACACAGTCATATTCCAAAACATACAGTCTGAATGGGTCCACACATGTGAGTATAACGAATGGTTAAGATTTATTCTCATTTGTCTTTTAAGACACCATTCTTACATAAATTATATCTCATAAATATTAACATAATAACTGTAATATATTCTAACTATACACCCCTAGATTTAAAGTGAAAGGTATGTAATTATGGGACTATCTCTAAAATCTAAAAGCAGTTGCTTAGGCAAATCAAGATAGACTAACTTTTGGTCGAACCTCAAATCAACATATCATGAAAAAGACGTATATAGTATCCAGATGTATATTGGTGCATACCAGGGCAATCAACCCACTCAACATCAGTATAAGCAACAACACGAGGAGTGAGTGACCAAAGACACTATACTGATCCCAAGAGATTAAGCACTATAAGCATATTTTATCTAATTGTGCGCCTTTAAAGCACATTATTAGATAAATTGGCTATTTGGAAGATTAAGAAATAAAAGACTGTTTCTAATTATCAGTTGAATCAAAGTTCATGAGTATGTATGTGACAACAAGTTAAGTTGCTTATCATCAAGTCTTACTCACTGATTTGTTATCCATGTTCCTCTTCCGGTAACACTATTGTGAAGATTGTGCAAGGCAGCACATAGTGGCTTGTTGTAACAAGATCGAACGAGAACATTACAAAAAAGAAAGACACACAGATTTATGTGGTTCACCAACGTTGTGTTAGCTACGTCCATAGGCAACGAAACGATATTATTATTGGAAGACAGAATTAGGATTATAAAATTATAGGTACGTATTTCGATAATTTAGGTAGAGACTTCGAAAACCCTGGTTACAATAGTGGGTCGCATGCCCAAATAGATTGCAACAAGCCCAGAAATAGTGAGACTCTCGTGCTGCCTATCACAGTGTATGATTCAAATTCAAAGCAAATTAACGAATCTCCTCCTTGACTTGAAATCTCCCCAAAACAAATGTGCCATAACAAGTGCTAGAAGTTTCTCCGCCTCAGATTGCCCCTATGGGCTCAAATTACTGACTTGTGATATTAAGCAACTCCAATCCGTGTTGGAACTTGCTTTCAAGAACTGGCTTGGTGAGCATATCACTACAGCTATCAACAATCTCTACATTCTCCAGCTGAATTCTCTTCTCATTCCTCAGAAAATGGTACTTGACACCATTATGCTTCATCTTCTTATGGCGGACTTGATCCTTAGTTAAGCATATTACACTCAAACTGTCATAATAAACTATCACATAGTCCTAATGTAGGCCTAGAAAATTAACTAGTCCCTTTAGCCATATTCCCTCCTTAGCAGCTTCTGTCAGATCCATATACTCCGCCTCTGTCATAGACAAAGTGTTTGTAGGTTGTAGGGTTATTCATCGATTCAAAACCGAACCGAACAACACAAAACCGAACCGAACCGAAAACCAAAATCAGAAACATGTGAACTAAAAGCCAAACCGAATTACCGCAAAATAGTTTGATTTCTGTTGTTATCGGTTTGGTTCGGTTTTCAACCGAATAAACCGACCACTCAATATTGGTTATATTTATAAGAGGTAAAGAGAAATCCAATTAAAATCTGAACCATACAAAACCAAACTAAACCGAATTTAAGCCAAAACCAAACAAAACCGAACAAAATAGAAACATGAATGTCGTAATGTGATGCATTTAACCAACCTGCATCATAAGTTTTAAGCCATAATCAAAATTTATAAAACTAGTTCAGTTTGGGACTTGGGTATCTTCATTTTGTAATATTTTGATTTTAAAAATGTTTAAATATAAAACTAGTTTGGTTTAACCAAATCAAAAACCGAACTAATCTCAAACTTAGACCGAAGACTAAACTGAATATGCTCGGTTTCTATTTGGTTCAGTTCGGTTTTTGGGTTTATTCGGTTTAACCGAATCGATCAACAACACTAGTAGGTTGTAGAGTTGCCTTCCAACTCAACATAGAACCTTTGAGGGTAAAGACATAACCGGTCAAAGACCTCCTACTGTCCACATCCCTAATATAATCAGATTTGAAAATCCAACAACCAAGCACTACGTATCATTCCCATAATAGAGGCCAACATCAGAAATGTCTTCGAGATACCTGGAATCCTCTTCATAGCTTGCAAATGTACCTTCCCTGGACTAACCATGAACCGACTAACCACACTGATAGTGAATGCTAAATCTAGTCGAGTGTAGACCATAGCATACATCAGACTCCCAACTCCACTAGCATATGGAACTCGAGGCATGTACTCCTTCTCCTCCTTAGACTAAATTGTGTACATTCCCTTCTTGCAGTTGGATGTGATTGGAGTATCAATAGGTTTAGCTGAAGATATCCCAAACTTGCTCATTATCTTCTTGATGTACCCTTCTTATGATAGAAAAAGCTTTCTCTTCTTCCTATCCCTATAGATTTCAACTTATAGAATCTTACGAGCAACACCCAGATCTTTCATATCAAATTCTGCACTAAGAGAGATCCATTTAACTTTTGAGTGTCTGACTTGTTCTGAGTAGAAATCAACATATTATGAGCATACATGACCAGATAAATGCGTGAACCACACTATAAGTCATTATAGTACACACAACAGCCGTACAGACTCCTTATATAACCAAGCTGCACCATATAACTGTCAAGCCTTTTGTACCAGTACCTTGGAGACTGCTTTAGCCCATATAACGACTTCTTCAACTTGTAGGTATGTTTGACCACATATGAGAAGATCTCGTTGTAATCTATTCCCTCTCTCAGATTGAACCCTCTTGCAACCACACATGCTTTATACATGATACACTCTGCAGCAGAAATTCCTTCCTTCATTCTAAACACCGATTTGCAAGTAATTACCTTTCTGCCAGTGGGTAATTTCACCAATTCCCATGTTTGATTTTTTCTAAAGGGACTTCACATCTTCTCCCATTCCAACAAGCCACGGTGTTGACTCATTCCTAGATATTGCAGCCTTGTAGGTAGACGACTCATTATCCTCCACCTCCCCGGCCACCTGCAAGGCATATCCCACCAAATCATCGAATCTGTATTTTGCTAGGGATTTGAATCTAACCCTTCATGGTCGGTCGATAGCAATGCTTCCATGTACAACTTCATTTAAACTTGTTTCTGGTGCTATATTCTCTGTCTAATCAGATTCTGGCTCATCCATAATAGATTCAGGTCGTTGATCATCATCCAACCTAGGTGCCTGATTTTCCTCTAGAGTTTGCACCTCCACCTCCTCGATAACAACCTCTTTTCCTACTATATCACTGCTCTCCTCCTTGGGATTCAGCATGGAACTCTCATCAAATACTACACTTCTACTTAGTATAATTATATTTTCAAACTAGATCCTATACCCTTTCATACCAACACCATATCCCCTGAAGACTCCCTTCTTCGCTCTAGGCTCCTCCTTACCCTCATTCACACAATAATAGGCAATGCAACCAAAAATTCTCATATTTGACAGATCATCACATTTTACAGATTATACCTTATAGGGTGTCTTGCAATCAATGGTTGTATGGGGCTCCAATTGAGGAGATAGCAGACTGTTGTTATAGCTATAACCAAAAACCGTCTAGTAAGGCCAGCATAAGAAAGCATGCATCTTGCTTTCTCTACGAGTGTTTGATTCATTCATTTTGCTACACCATTCTTTTGTGGTGTATGTCTGACTATGTGATGGTAAGCAATCCTTTGATTTTTGCAGAACTCATCAAATTTAGATGAATAGAATTCCAGACCATTGTCGATTCACAACCTCTTCACCTTCTTCCCAGTCTGATTCTCCACTAGGGTTTTCCATTCTCTGAATTTACTAAATGCCTCACTTTTATGCCTCATCATGAATACCCACAAAGTAATCATCAATGATAAACAAGATATACCTATTACCTTCCAGAGACTCAACACGAGAAGGACCCCATCAATTTGAGTGGATGTAATCCAACGTGCCCTTTGTTCGATGAACTGCCTTTGGAAATTTGTTGCGATGTAACTTCCCAAATACACAATGCTCACAAAATTCCAGGTTTTTGATCTTGTGACCCTTAAGGTGATCTTCCATTGACAAAATTTGCATTCCCCATTCACTCATATGAGCAAGCCTCATATATAGTTTGGTCAAATCAACATCCATAACCTGAACTGATGCAACAACTACAGAACCTGTGATTATTGAACCCTGCAATACTTACCAAGTTCCCTGCTTAGCACCTTTCAGAATCACATGAGAGCTAGTCTTTGCAAACATGTAGACCTCCACCTTCACCCTTGAAACTAAAACCCTTACTTTCTAACAAACTAAGAGATATTAGATTCTTCGTCATAAGTGGAACATACCTGACATCCTTCAATGTGCATAATGTTCCATTATGTGCTGATTGAGTCGATCTAAACTACTATGCAAACTGAACTATTTTCCATAGACACATTGCCACCATCTACACAGTTGTATGTTGTGAACAACTCTCTCTTAGGGCATATATGATAGGATGTCCTATAGTCGAGAAACCAAACATCTTCCTGATGTGCTTTTTCTTCTGCTAGCAGAACAATATCATCCTCAGAATTGCTCCCACCTTTTGCTACTACAATGGACCCTAATTTTTGCTCTTATTGTTGCTTATTCTTTTTAGGGAATTCATTCTTACAATGCGCTTTCTCCTTACAGTAGGCACAACATAATTGTATTCATTGCCCATTGTTTTGGGCGACGAAATAATTTTTGACGCCCTATTTTCATATTTTTGTCGCCCAAAGTAGTTTTACTTGTAGTGAAGGGACGCCATGTGTAGGCTTAAAAGTTGGTTCTTTAGCATTAACTTGTTCGTCAAGAACTTTGTCATATATATACTCTCCAACTTCCACTATAGTTTGGTGGGGGTATTCTAATATGCAACTTCCGTAATGACGTTGTTTGCAAGACATAGCATAATCGTTGAATGGGCCTTCTTCTCCAGAAGTTTGTAATCGTTAGACGATACATCCATTCCTTTCTTATCTGTGGCTAACGACGCCCACGTAACCCTGTTGCTTCAGCAAAGCCTGCATCTTTATCTTCCACGGACTGAAAATGTTTTTCCTAATGAATTTGTCGATCTTCATCATGGATCTAAACATCGTTCTCGTTTATAAGTTTGAAACCCTGCTCTGATACCAGTTTGTCGTAACATGATCGAACGAGAACAATATAGAAAAGAAAGACACACAGATTTATGTGGTTCACTAACATTGTGTTAGCTACGTCCACGAGCAGAGAAACAATATTATTATTGGAAGACAGAATTCGAATTATAGAGTTCTAGGTATTTCGAAAGTTTTTATAGAGACTCAGGAAACCCTAATTACAATAATGGGTCGCAGATCTAAACAAATTGCAAAAAGTCCAGAAACAGCAAGACCATCATGCTGCATATCGTAGTGTGTGATTTAGATTTAAGACACATTAACATGGCTACTGGAAAAACCGGTATATCATGAGTGCACCGAATAACTTATCGATGATTGTCACTACGTCGTGAACATTCACTAAGGGGTTTTTTGGCCACTGCTTATATCAAGTCACAACATCCGACAAACCCATTGGGTGAGATCCAACACAAGTTTTTGTTCTTTAGGCTTGGAATGGTTGATTTACCACCAATCTACCATCTCAAACTTGAGTAGGGATACGGGGTAGGATTAGGTACGTAGTTAGTGTTGGACCAGTCTAGTGAATTGGGTTTAATTCCTTGTATAAAAAAGTCTACATAATAAAGTCTACATTTTTCGATCCCCCGCTATTCTCCTTGAGGTGAGACATATGTGCATCCCCTTGTAAAAGCTCTTTAGGCCCTTAGATCTTCCCTACCCTTGGACTGGGACATCATTTTCTCACCTTAAATTGTTTGGATCAAAAATAAATTAAAGTTTACATTGTTAAAGTCGGTGGGTCATATCTGACATGAGAGTTCACATGTCAGTCTATATACATAGACACGATAGACCCAACACATAAGCTCATAAGGTTGCACCCTGAAACTAAGAGTCCGTTTGGCATGTCAAATTTTGAGTGCTTATAAGCACTTTTTTGCTTATAAGCACAAAATAAGCAAACGAGATGTGCCAAACGGATTATTTTTTTAAGTGTTTATAAGCATTTTTTTTGCTTATAAGCAACCGAAAAAAAAGCATCTCCACCCATGCTTATCCAAATAAGCACAAAATTATACTCAATGCTTATAATTTCTTACCCTTCTCCTACCCCTGACTTTCACGACACATTCTCGACCACACCCCAAGATCCTCTCGAGCGGCGACCTATGTTGTGCTTCTCTCCGGCGTTCTCGACCTTCTCCGGCGGATTTCCGGCGTCTTCCTCCAATCGATTGCTGCTCTCGACCTCAAGAAATTCAGATCTGTTAGGGTTCACTTTTGGGTTATGCTTAAGGAATTTAGTGATTATTAGAAGAATCCATGGTTTTGATACAGAGAATGGTGAAACTCCCGCCATTAAAGGCTCTCTCCCTCTTCAACGACTCCGTTCAATCTGAGGTTCAACATACACCGGAGTCTATGTCTTTCGCTCTCCACCTACTTTTGTCGAGCAATCTAGAAATCGAAACGGAAGCCTCTGTCCGATCCGAGTTGCCCGTAGAGGCCTTGGATTGTTTCAAGCACATGATGGATTTGAATTGCGTTCCAACACCAAACACGCTCAATGATCTGATAATCCTTTTGATCAAGATGCATCGGTTTGAGAAGGCTTGGTGGGTGTTCACTGGTTTCGAGGCCAAAATTGAATTGGATGCCTACAGTTTCGGGATAATGGTGAAATTAAAGGTTGCTGTGATGCGAACGATTTGGGTAGGGCTTTCGAGGTTATTCAGATCTGGACGTGGTGAGCTTGGACGGGACAACGGATAGAGGTTCACGCGATATAAGAGTTCCACTTCCCCGATCTGTCTTTTATTGTTTTGTTTTTCAGTTTAATTAGGGGCAAAATGGTAATTACATTAGTCTTACATATAAAATCAACAAACCGTCTTACCAAACACCCCATTGCTTATCTAAGAAATAAGTTTTCAATTTCAGCAACACATATCAACAATTTATATCAACATCAGCAATCGATCAGCATCAACAACCGATCAGCATCAGCATAAGCAATGATTTGCCAAATGGAGCCTAATTGACAATAGGAGAAATAGTTCATATACTAGACATTTTAACTTTCACACCATATACTAAAGAGAATTAGTGGATAGAGTTGTAATAAATTTTCTTCCACATCAAGAAATACAATATAGTTTAATCTTTTGTACTCGATGTGTTTGATCCTGAGTAGCTTTTTGTACTCGATGTGTTTGATCCTGAGTAGCTTTTCACATTCTGCTAAAAAATAAAACGCGTATCTAATTTGGGAAATTTTTTCCAAACTGCGCACTTTTAAGATTTTAATTCTGCAAATAGACTGGGAAGAAAATAAATTCCGGGAATAGGCACATTCAGGCTCGGAGACGCTGGCCCAGCCAGCGTCTTTCGCCTTGTGTCAGGCCCGGACAAAGACACTGGACCAGCCAGTGCCTTTGACAGAAAGACGCTGGCCTGGTCAGCGTCTCTCTATATTTTTATTTTTTTTTTTCAAATTCGGTATTATTTCGTTGTTTCAAAATTTTAATATCAATTTTAATCATGAATTAATTCAAATTATATGCCTAAATAATTTAATAATTTTTTTGTTACTGTTTAGGAGAAAGACCGATATACTTACATGTCTGATCAAAAGACGTTATCTCGTTCGATTATCTGCCTCGTTAAAATAACTTAACTTGTGTATATCTTATATATATTATTATTATTATATATTTTAGAGGTGTTAAACGGGTCGTATCGGGTGGATTCCGGTTCGGGTTATAGGTCTTGATAAGTTATTGTGTGGGTTTCGGTCGACCTAAAAAGTCAAGAATTTGAATTTTTTAATGATTATTAAAACAATATTATGATTAAATAATAGTATTTAACAATAAATTATTATTTTAATAGATTTTTATATTAATATTTTATTTAAAATAGGTCTTGTTATATTTAAAATATAATATTATATGTTGGACATATATATATAAAAAACTAATTAATTGTATCAAATGTTTACAAAATAGGTCCTATTCATTCGTTAATTGTATATTAGCTTTTCAATTTTAATATCAACTGTCTATAAAATTAAAACTAATTAATTCAGACTATTTAATTTCAATATTTTGTGAAAAACATATTTAGTTAGGTAGAGGTTACAGAATCTTTAATAGTTCACACAAATTAAAAAAGAGTTTAATCATCATCTTCACTGTCTTCACCGACCTTCTTCGTCATCTTCACTTTCTTCCTCGTCTTCCCCTTCTCCACCTTCCTCGCCTTCTTCATAGTCTTCGTCTTCCTCTTCCTCTTCCTCGCCCTCGTCCAGAATACCTGACAACGGTGGCTCGAAGGCAGCACGCCCAGGGATGGCATCCCTGGACACCGGCCTAGTAGGGGAAATGTACCGATACGACTCACCCGTAAATATATTCCCCGAACTAGGAGGAAACCTTGTGAAATCACTAACCACCCCGCCCGAAGCACTACCAGACCCAGAAGCACCATAGTACCCCGAAGAGGTACCTAAACCCGAAGAAACAGCTAACCCTGAACCACCGTAAAATCCAGTAGGACAACCTGACCCTGAAGCACCTCCCAATCTCGAAGAAAAATCTGAACCCAAGACACCTCCATACCTTGAACCACTACCATACCCTGAACCACTACCATACCCTAAACCACTGCCATAGCCCGAAACACCACCACCAAACCCCGGAGAAACACCTGACTCGGATAAAGATGGTTGTGACATATACATGTGTGGTTGCATGGGTGTCGATGGATGCGATGGTTGGGGCATATAGATTGGTGGCTGCATAGGTGTCGATGGGTAATGTGGTTGTGACATGTACACTGGTAAGATGTTCATGGACTCGATGAGCTGATAATCTCCACGTGCAACCTTGCTCTTTTTCTCTGCAAACAACAGTGTACCATCGATCTCTTGCCTTTTCCACTATATATTCCTTCCCCCTGGATACAGAATACACAGTGATTTCCCTCTTTAGATCGTTCAATGAGTCAAAATACTGACCACGAGCAAATTCACCTCCAGTTGGGAATGGATTTGTTGCATTCCATGTTTGCCAGGAGTTCATCCTTTCAGGATCGGGTTCTTCAATGACATTCCATGAGGGGGTTATAGCAGCCGCCTCTCTTGCCATCTGAACTGCTGCAACATCATCTATAGTCGCTTCACCATCCTCTTCTGAATCATCCATATCATCCTCATGATCTACCCCAAACTCATCAACGTGTACATTATCAGTCATTATATTTTCATCAGCAAGTTGTTGGCTTGTGGTGTCTCTCGATAATTGCACAGGATTTACAGTTTCTGCTGTCTGAGATCCACTAACATCATACTCTGTTTGCATTGAGCTCATGTAAGCCCCAGAGTACGGCTCTTGACCATGCTGAACTATATAGGGATCTTGAGCATGCTGAACGGCATATGGATCTTGCCCGTACTGAATAGGATATGGACCTTGAGCATGTTGAACGACATAAGGATCTTGCCCATACTGAATACCCGTCAGCAAGCTCGTAAACGACTCCATTCCATGTGCCCAAGGGTTGTTTCCATTGTTATCCATATCTACCTTAAACAATGCATAAATCAACCAAATCCATATGATTTATATATTAATAAAACAAATATAAGGTTGTGTTCCATTTCTATCTTCATATATTTTATTTCAATTAATCTAAAAAGAAGATAGACTACGTCTATAATTATGTTAACAGTTTTGTCCATTTTCTTGACTACATCCTCACTATATAAACATCATGTATTAAAATTATGAAATACAACCATACTTAAATATTTTTGCTCAAAAAAAATTCAAACTTAACTCGTTACTTTATTATAACTTTTCTATCTACTCTACTTACAATTAATCCAAAACAAATATGCATCAATTAACTCATTTTTTCTCAAAACAATCTTAACTCGTTACATTAGTTAATTTTTTTTTATATACATTATTTACAATTAATCCAATACAAATATTCATCAATTAAATCCAACCCAACAATTCTTAAATGGTATATCATGCAAACTTAATTCGTATCAACACAAATATAATGCAAACTTAATCCGACACAAATATCCATAATTAAACTAATCTAATGATTTACTATGAGACTCAAACTTAACTCATACATCATGAAAACAAATTCATATCAATTGAATGGTATATCATGCAAACTCAATAATTTCAAAATTAATTAAGTGGTAGAAATAACTCAATAGCCATCAATTTTAAATGTGTATATAGTTTAAACATATAATTCTATAATTAACTATTTGGACCTAATAACTTAAACATATATACCGGTGGAGATTTAAACTTGCACCAAGCTTTTTGGACGGAGACGGCACCAAGTTTTTGGACGGAGATCTGAATAAGTCGAGGCTCACCAAGCTTGGACGGAGGCGGAACCACGTTTTAGGCGCAGCTGGAGGTAGTAACTTAAAGTTAAAGGTAGTAACTTAAAGTTAATTAAGTGGATAGAGTTAAATTAATTAAAGAGATGTAAGAACTTAAACATACCACAAGTTTAAACCTGCAGGCAAGTTTCTTGGACGGAGGCTCACCAAATTGCTGAAGAAAATGAAGTAAGGTGAAGGAAAATTTTTACAGATCTAAAATGGTGAGTGGGAGAGATTGAAGAGGAGGTAGGAGATAGTGTGAGGCGTGAGGAGGTGGGTAGAAAGTAAATGCAGAGGAGTGAATTCGGTGCAGCAGAGATTCGTTGACACAGGCCTGCGCAAAGCTGAGATTCCGCTTTGACTTTGCCACGTGGCAAAGACGCTGGACGGGCCAGCGGTTTACTCAGAAACACGCTGCCCGAGCCAGCACCTTTGCTTAAAGCGCTGTCCAGCTCAGCGTCTTACGCAGTAAGACGCTGATTGGTGCAGCGTTTTTTTTTTTAAATTTAATATTTTAGTAACTATTTAATTTTTTTAAAATGTAATTACTTATATAAGGCATGTACAAATTAAGTTTTAATACTCAACCAAAAAAAACATTAAGTTTTTAATAGTAGAAAGATAACCGAACACCTTTTTTAAAAACATTAAGTTTTTAAAAGTCAAATTCTTGACTTTTTAGGTCGACCGAAACCCACACAATAACTTATCAAGACCTATAACCCGAACCGGAATCCACCCGATACGACCCGTTTAACACCTCTAAAATATATAATAATAATAATATATATAAGATATACACAAGTTAAGTTATTTTAACGAGGCAGATAATCGAACGAGATAACGTCTTTTGATCAGACATGTAAGTATATCGGTCTTTCTCCTAAACAGTAACAAAAAAATTATTAGATTATTTAGGCATATAATTTGAATTAATTCATGATTAAAATTGATATTAAAATTTTGAAACAACGAAATAATACCGAATTTGAAAAAAAAATAAAAATATAGAGAGACGCTGGCCAGGCCAGCGTCTTTCTGTCAAAGGCGCTGACTGGTCCAGCGTCTTTGTCCGGGCCTGACACAAGACGAAAGACGCTGGCTGGGCCAGCGTCTCCGAGCCTGAATGTGCCTATTCCCGGAATTTATTTTCTTCCCAGCCTATTTGCAGAATTAAAATCTTAAAAGTTCGCAGTTTGGAAAAAATTTCCTAATTTGGTTCAAATCATATATTATATATTTTTTGGTGAAAAAGGTACATAACACAAGTGGATCACTTTACAGAGCCAATAAAATTGCATATATTATTGCTATGGTAACTATGAAGTGCTTGCGCGCAAGAATTTCTGGAATTATATATCTCATTCATTTAGAGCTCATCCTTGGGCTGCAAACT
This sequence comes from Polygonum maritimum, assembly GCA_963924305.1. Classification (NCBI taxonomy): domain Eukaryota; kingdom Viridiplantae; phylum Streptophyta; class Magnoliopsida; order Caryophyllales; family Polygonaceae; genus Polygonum; species Polygonum maritimum. The sequence continues at coordinate 15,756,164 of OZ002729.1, forward strand.
GGGCATGCAAACTCTGGACGAGCTCAAGCTCTCGAGCCAAACTTCATCACCAACAACCGCATTAGAATCGTTGTTTCGGTGCCATGCCCAGTGCGCTTTCGTTCCGTCGATCACCCGCAACCTGCCATGCCCGAAGCTTGGCTCCCTGTGCACTGAGATCGATGGAGCAGGGTCCTCAAACCTAAGTTTTCGATCACATTAAGGGCCATGTACGTACGTCATAAAGCCATATACATATATGTAAGTAACATACATACAAGCATAGAAGGAGGAGTTTATTTTGATAAAACTTACGTCATGGCAAGGCCTTCTCTGTTCCCTCCATCACCAATGGTTATATACACAGGCCCGCATGGATCAGCTGAGCTATCATAAACCCTAGTCTGCACAATCAAAACCATCAATCATTAATCTCCTCAAAATGAAAATATAAAAACAAACAAACAAAAAACATACTGTATTAAAAAGATAACGTACAAATCTTTCATAAGCATGAACATGGCCAGAAAACACCACATCCACCCTAGCCTTATACAACAGCTCCTCCATGGCATTCCTCATACCCTCTCCCTCCCCCTTATGTGCGGTATTCGAGTTATACCAAGGTGCATGATTAAGCACGAACACCCAAGGGGTGCGCGTCCTATCAACCCGCGCCAGGTCAGCCTCCAGCCACTTGTACTGATCAGAGTCGACGCCATAATCCACGTAGGACCCTAGCATAATGATGTGGACGGATCCGCCTGCCACGTCAAAGGAGTAGTAGAGGTTAGAGGAGGAGGAGCTCTCCTTGAAGGGGTTTGGCCAACGGGAGTTGTATGCCTTGAAGGGCTCGGGGTAGAGAATGGGGATCGTCTCGACCTCGTGGTTTCCCTCGGTTGTCATCCATGGACGGGACGACGCGTAGGGCTGGACCAGACGGCCGAACGTGTCCCAAAGGATTTGGTTTGTGTCCGCGTAGGATAGGTCGCCCGGGAGGAGGAAGACGTCGTATTCGGTTTGAGAGACGTGGCGTAGGGTTGATTTTGTCCACTCGGTTTGCCCCAAGTCTCCTACATTTTCGTAAATATATTGGAGAAGAAATTTAGATATGTAAGTTATGTAACTAGACTAAAAAGTGAAGAATATAAAAAATGATAAGATGCTGTTGAATCGGTTGGTTCCAATCGAGTTCGAGTTATGATCGACAACGGATCGGAGAACATTCTTCGAGCTTGCAAACGAGTAGAGCTAGCTACGTACCTATCTCTATCCCTAACTAGTAAGTACTACTACTCGATCTTATTTAAAGTGGGTCCGTCTTACCCATTCAAACTCAGCAATAATGATAAAACAAATTCTGACCAAAAAAAAAATAATGATAAAACAAATAGAAGAAAAAGTAAGTTTCAAAAGAAAAAAGAAGACCATACAGTATATAGTTGGAAGTCAAAATAGATTGATAAATATTCTTGGTGAACGAGTGATCAAACCCATACATTTTTTTTTTTTTTTTTGGAGTAAAGATCATACCCATACATAGTTTCAATTTCCTTTTGTTGAGAGTTTGGGAATCTGTCCCACACCTAATATATGGAAGAAAATTAACTGGCATATCTACGACAACGTGAAGTCTTTATTTATTAAACTTAAATTTTGGGATAGAAAGTTCGATCTAATTTTATACTAAATATAACCCTTTTTATTCAAAAAAAAATATATAGCAATAATTCAGTGCGCAGGAAATTTAACACTTTTTTTTTTTTTATAGAAACATGGTGGGTATTTGTTTTTGATCAAGTAAACATGGTGGGTATTATTATTATATGTGTGTTAGTTTGCATGTGTATGCTTATGCGTGAAGAAGTCTGTAGATTGCTTTAGCTTACAAGCTTAGTTGACTAAGATATAATATTTCATCTTGAACATCTATATATAGTTTACGGGTATCATATAACTTTAAGCAACGTATGAAATTGATGTGCTTACCTTGTCGTCATCAACTAGTCAAGTTAACTACATATATATCCAAAATTCATGCAACTCTACCGGCCTTTCACCTATATGAATTGGAAGCCTTGCAAGCATGGAAATCTTAACTATTTCGACGAAGCAAGGGAAACAAGCAAACAAACAAGAAAGTAAGCCAAGGAGCCACTCACCTACGACGGCAAACTCGATAGGAAGACTCGAAGGGGGGGTCCGAAGAGAGAACTCGCGCCCTGCCTTGCTACAGCGGTAGTAGTATGTGGTGGCTGGCTCCAACGGCCCGATAACGGTGTGGTGGATCATCCCGGAGGTGTAGGAGAGGTATTCATACTTGAGGTGGTGGCCGTTGGCTGATGCCTCGTACTTTCCGGGCTCTCTTCCGTACTCCACCGTGGATGATGCGTGGGAGCTCATGGTTATCCATGACACCTTCATGTAGTCCTCTCCCGCCATCGAAACATGGACCTACTTACATGTAAAACGTTCTTTAGGGTTTGTTTGGTTGAGTAGATCGAAGCTAGGGAAGGAACATTGGAATGGAGTTGAAACATTATATTGAGTTAAATTCGGTGGACTATATCTGACGTGAGGATTCATATGTCGATCTATATATGTGCATGTGCGCGATAGGTCCAACCTATAAACTTACGGGTTCCACCCTGAAACTAAATGACAACAGGAGAGTATTGATGTGCTTATATGGTGAACCTTATATCTTTAATAGCGGTCGTGCGGGTCGATCGGCCCAATTTCAGATGGAGTTTTTCTCCAGAGATTGTTTCCTTGAAGATTATTGAACGGTTTTGGGGAATGATATTCTATTGGCGTGCTCTTCAATTCCATACGCCAAACACACATTTTATAAACGTGAAGGCAAATTCCATTAAGTTTCAGAATATGTTCGAATCAAATAATGTATATGTTTCCTTGAAGATGATTTAGGTTTTTTGCAAGGGAAGAAAAAGGATATCAAATGTGGACCGTACCTGTTGTGGTTCATGATCGGGGCAGTCATCGATTGTGGTGGCAAGAAGGTTGCGAGCACCAGGGCGAACATAGTCTTGCGAGGAGGTGGGAATGGCAAAGGCTTCAGAAGGTAAGGCTAGTAGCAGAGGGCAGACTACGACGAAGAGGAAGAAGATAGGGAAGAAGATGAGGATATTGGTGTCATGTTTCTTTGCTGAGTATAATGTCTTCATCATGCCTACGTACTAGTGTTTCCTGGAAGCCAAGCTTCGTGATGGGAGAAGAAGAGGGTATAAGTTTATATATGTAGTATGAATTCCGTGATGAAAGATAAAGGAAAATGTCACGAGATGTTTAATTTGTTTCTTGTATTGAACGATTTCCCTTGTAGGATTTTAGTTGCGTGAAGCAATAACGTTGAACAGAAGAATATAGCAAAAAGGCAAGCCAGCAGAAACTCGGTACACAAAAGGGAAAGAAGGGAAAAAATTGAGTCGTTTTCTTCTTAATTTGAGGTATTGCAAAGTTAAAGCTAAAGTATGACGGTGAAGGGCAAAAAGGTATAGTATGTCATTTTCCAGCACACCAGTTATATCTAGTAAAGCAAATTTTAAAAGAGGGAAGAAGGTGGTGGATCCTTAATTAAAAGTAAATTTTCCAGCACACCAGTTATATCCAGCACACCAGTTATATCTAGTTAAGCAAATTTTACACGTAATCCCTTTTTTAAAATTCTATCTTATTAAATCTTGATTATATCATAATCTTATAGATCCTTAATTAAAAGAGGGAAGAAGGTGGTGGATGCTCTTTTCTAACATTTAAAAACTAATTAGACCCTTTAAAAAAACACTAACTAGTCGGTATAAAAGTAATTATTTTCTCTCTCCTCTCATTTTTATTCTCTCTCCTCTTCTCTCTCTTCTCCCTCTCAATTTCAGATCTGAAACAAAACAACCCTAAAAATCTTGCACGTTTCCAGGGCAACCAATGCGGGAACCAAATTGGATCCAAATTCTGGGAGGTGATCTGCGACGAGCACGGAATCGACCGCTCCGGCCGATTGAGCGGAGACGAATCGTCCGACGTCCAATTGGAGTGGATCATTATCTACTTCAATCTTGTTAGTAGACTTTCTCTGTTGCGTAGAATTCATTTATGGCTTCTGTTGAGTTTGAGGCTACTACCATCGCCATCGATCCGTCGGCCGTCGAGGAAAAGCCGTAGGCAAACCTCGTCGGCGAAGCCAAGCGAAAGAAGGAAAAGGTGAAGAAGGCATCTGCTCCTCGGAAGGCATCAGCTCATCCTCCTTACTATGAGGTGTGGATCTGATTCCTTTACCTCTGAATCTATGGATTAATTGCTCAAAATTGAAATACTGATTTTCGTTCGATTCGATTGTGTGGCGTTCTGATCTGGATTTTGCTTAATCTGTGGTTGTAGATGGTGAGAGAAACAATTGCGACTCTGAAGGAGAGGAGCCGATCGAGCCAAAACGCTAAGAAGAACTTTCTCGGATTCGTCAAGTTGAAGACGTCACGGCCTCCTTTGGTCACGTTCATGATGAAGCCTGTCTCAACGCAGTGATCGTATCCCGTCCGATTCACCTCCAAAACGCTGTAATTCCGCCTGTCGAATCCGAGATCTAGCACAGAAAAATTCGATTCAAAAGCCGCGATCGCACGCGATTAGAGGTTTCAAACCTAATTTAACAATGCAGAAACAATTATTGCTGAAGATCTTACATTAACAGACTCAATTGGAGTTGTTACAGGTGATTTTCTTTCATATCATCTAATAGCATGTGGTGTATGATTGGCCAAATACTTATACAAGACCCTAAACTTGTACCAATTAGTCATTTAGGACCCTATACTTCAAAGTTTGCCAATTAGGCACCTTAACTCAGTAATCGTGACCTATTGGGTACCTAATGGACGATTTTGACATAAATTTGTCATATCTAGCCCTCCGAACTTACGCGAATTTGTAATATAGGCACCCTATCTTTGATTTGGACCTATTGGGTACCTGAACTTATGTTTTTTGATCTATTGAACACATGTTTGCTGACTTCTGCAAAAAAAAATTCCCACCGTGGCATGACGTGTATACTATGTGTATGCCACTTCATTATTTTTATTTAAAAAAAGAAAAACAATTAAAATATATTAATCAAGTTAAAAATTGTTTACAAAAATGCGAGTACACAGTGGCCAGGAATCCTCGCCAACGCCGGCACCCCAACCCTGGGCTCCACCGGCTTCAAGCTCCAATCGGGCATGTCTGGAGGAGCTCAAGGCGGCGCCCTTGCCGAAAACAACGGTCTGGAGACCCAGACAGAGGAGATCAACGCCTCGGCTTCGAACGGGGACACGGTCTGGTGAAGGATGTCGGAGGGGAGGTCGAGGTAGCACCGGCCGGGGTGGCCCGAGAAGGCCTGATCGAGGACGTCGAAGACGCAGGCGGGGACCAATTGGATGGAAGTGGCCTTGGCGGAGAGCTTGGAGAAGGGGGCAACGGCAGCGACCTGATCCAACTCTTGGAAGTCGCCGCGGCCGAGGTCGCTTTGGTCGCAGGAGCCGGAGATCGTCTTCCACTCTTACATCGCCGGCATCGACAAGGCGGCCACAAGAATTGTCGACGGTTTCCAACCCTGCAATCTTTGCAATTTCTTTTTCTTTCTTTTTTCTTATTTCCTATTAATTGATGGGAAATGATATTTTTCTTTCGCTTTTTTTCCAATTTCCAATTTTCCTATTGTTTCTCTTTCTTTTTTTAAATTAAAAGTAATGAAGTGGCCTACACGTGGCGCTACGGTCGACAATTTTTTTTGGCAAACAGGTGTTCAATTGGTCAAAAAACATAAGTTCAGGTACCCAATAGGTCCAAATCAAAGATGGGGTGCCTAAGTGACAAATTCGCGTAAGTTCAGGGGGCAAGATATGTTTTAAGCCATAGAACTTGTGTCAAAATCGTCCATCAGCTACCCAATAGGTCACGATTACTGAGTTAAGGTGCCTAATTTGCAAAATTTGAAATGTAGGGTCCTAAATGACTAATTCGTACAAGTTAAGGGTCCTGTATATGTATTTGGCCGTGTATGATTAGGTTACATAATCAGTAATGCATAGTTGCATACCAATAATCTTTAATATGAGTTGATACTTGATGGGGTGTCGTCCGGATCAGATGATATCAAAATTTAAATTTATAAACCGAGCCCCAATTGTAGTAAAAGAGGTAGGATGTCAAACACACGGGAGTTCGTGCGTTGAGAGTACCGAAAAGACTAAAAAGAGGTAAAAGAAAGGTAAAAACGAGGAAAATCAAAGAGAACTCCTCGGACCGACACTGGTCACTTTGGTCCGAGGGTGGATCGAGGTTGATTTGGCCGGGACCGACACACACAACGTCGGGCCCGATGTACTGGGTAACTCGGTCTTGCAAATTTGGTAGATCGGTCTTGGGTTTTTGGGTTCCTTCCCTAACTAGACTTGGGTAATTCTACCCCAATTCAGCCAATAACTGATGATCCTTGTGAGATCGAGGTTGTTTGCCTTCGATCCCTCCACTCTACACTTCGACCTAAGGGAGTTTCCACTCGCCTTCGATGCTAGGTCTAGTGATGGGTCCGAGATCGCTCCCGCTTACTCTTACCAATCACAAGCCCTAGGTCCCTTGTTCCCACAAGAGAATTGAAGCTCAATGTAGAGAGGATTCATAAATCAAGCACTCAAGGCTATGGAATTTGGGGTTCCTACCCAATCCTAGCTAGGGGTTTCCCCCATAGCCAAAGACTATGGAATCTATTCCATCAAGTAAGAGTAAAAAGCAATCAAATGGAAAAGTAAGCAAATCTCAATCATCAAACTCAAATCAAAGCTAAATTGCATTCAAATCCAAAGGGGTTCACAATATTCAAGTCATAATCCTACAAAAACCAAAGCAAAACAAGTTCAAACTCACTAATCTCCTCTCTAGCTCCACCGATCTCTCTCTCTTCTCCTCCTCCTTTCTTCTCCTTGCTCTCCAAGTCTTCCTTGAGCCTTTGAGAGTGATTTTGTGTATGTCTAATTGGTTCCCCCCAAATGCTCTCTAATCACCTCTAATTATCCTCCCTCTTGGATTGGGGACCAAGGAATTCCAAAATTAGAAGAAGGGCAAAATTGGAAGATCACAACATTGTGCCTTGGAGCCCAATCCTTCCTTTGCCGACTCGGACCGACACGGGCAGACATCGGGCCCGACGTTGGGAACGTCGGTCCCATGCTCTGGTGCTCGAACTTGGGCCCGGCTTGATGGTATCTCGGTCCAGGGCCTCGGTCCTTCTTCTCTTCTTGGTTTTCCTTGAGTTCCTCTTCATTCTTTGCATGGCTCTTCCGCTCCTTGGCTCCCTTGCTTAGATCCTCCTTATAAACTCCTCCAAAACGTCCTCAAATGCGCCATTTTACCTACAAAACACAACAAACTCGCATAGTCTCCGAATCTCGAAGGAAACCGGGAACTAAGCTAAAAAGAGACAAAACTAGCAAGAAAATGAACGAAAGACATATATTTACAAGGGAAATTAACTACTAAAACACCACCAAAATGAGAGACATCAGAATACCCCATACTTAAACTTACTTGTCCTCAAACAATAACAATGTAAGCAAGACCGAAGCACAATCTTCAAGTAAAGTCTCTTATGAAAAACACAATTAGGCACAAATGATAGACATGCTAGCAAGATTACATCATCACACATGATCAAGTGTCCAATGAATGAAGTCTAATGCAACCAAGCCTCACTTTAGGGATATAGAAATGTGTATCACTCATCATGTGTTTAGGCTTAGCAATGAACACTCAAACTCAAGGCATTCAACCTAATGAAACGGTCCAGCAATATGCCCAGCCCGCTAAATTTTTCATTGACTCGTGCCTCCGCGCGCCTTCCCCGAGCCCTAGCCGTCGCTGACTCGTGCCTCTGCGCGACTTCCCCGAGCCCTTGCCGTCGCTGCCTCGTGCCTCCGCGTGCCTTCCCCGAGCCCTAGCCGTCGGTACAACCAGGAATCATTTGCACTTGTAGATCCGAGCCCCTCTCGAACCGAGCCTTTGCCGTCGCTGCCTCGTGCCTCCGCGCACCTCCTCATCCTCTCCTTCTCTCGCCGTCGCCTCCTCTCCACTCCTCGTTGTCACCTCCTCGCCACTCCTCGTCGCCGCCTGCACTCCTAACGCTGAGTAAGTCGCCACTTCTCTACCTCCCTCAATTGATTATTGTCTGATCAACACCATCTAATGAGACTGACTGGTTGAAACAGAATAAGTTTTCTTCCGGCTGGCTCTCTCCCTCCATCCTACCACACTAAAAAGTGAAAGACATAGTTCTCCGATCCAAAGGTCCTCTCTTTCAACCACCCTTAGCTTTGATTTTCCATTTACCGATTCCAGTTCCAATTCATCCTGGGATGTCGCTTTTCCAGATTGAGCTTGAGTAGTACCTAACTGGACCTCACATTGGCTCTCGTATGCTTTACACTGTAAACCCTTCTTTCTCTCATTCAATCCCATTTCTCAGTTTCACAATTTCTATTCCCAAATTTCTGTATTGCTAGTACGTATGTGAAATCTTTATGAGAAATTAGGCAGGCGGAGAATTCGTTTGGGGATGTGAGTGATAAGGTGGTTGCGGATTTCGGATGTGGTGTGGCACCTTAGGCTTGGCTGCTGCCCTCTTGGGTGCTCAGTGAGTTTATGTTTGCCCTAATTGTTTGTTACAGATTTTGCATTCAGCTTAGTTTGATCACTTAGTACAAAATCACCCTACAAGTTTGCATTCAACTTCAATTTCCTACTGTTCTGTATCCAAAATTTGATTATGGCTTTGTTGTTATTCATAGGCATGTTGTGAGTTTTGATGTCGAGTCGGATTCAATTAAGATTGCATCTGTCAATGCAGAGGATTTAGAGGTATTATTTACTCTCTGATTTCCAAGTGTTTGTCAAAGTTTTTATATAAGGTCAATATATTTTTTTGGAGTTTATTTCGTTATAGTAAATAGGCTATTGTGCCATTGCAGTTGGATGTAACTTTTGTCCAGTGTGATATCTAGGAATTGAAATTGAGAGGTAAAAAGAATCATCCTTTGTCGATTGGAGAGTTGGCTCATATGGTGTGGGACATGTTTTGTTTTGAGGAATTGTTGTTTGTTTCTTTCCTGTTTGTTAGGGTTTATTCCTTTCCATCATCGAATTTGTTGGCTATACAGGTAAAACAATCGATACGGGTGTCATGAATCCTCCATTTGGCAACCGGAAGAAAGGCGCTGACATGGATTTTCTCTCGATTGCGTTGCAAGTAATATACGACTGCATACTAACTGTTATACCTCATTGGGGAATCATTGTATTCCCTCCTTTTGATTGAATTTTCTACTATTTTTGAGTCAGATTGCTTCTGGAGCGGTTTATTCGCTGCATAAGACATCAACCAAAGATGTAAGTTTTCCATCCTCATAAAAGCTTTTATATATTTTTGTTCTTGGAGCAGTTTATTCACTGTAATCTCCAACTAATGGAGTCATCTCAAGGAGTTTTGTTCTTGGTACGTTCTTAAGGCTTTTATATAGGTTCTCGTTGCTCTGCTAGTGTAACTTAGCTATGAATGGAATTTTATAATCAGTTGTCATTAGCTTTTGGTAAAAATCCCATTTCATTATCCCTCTAACCAGCTAGTGTGTTGAAATGAACGTTTGCTAAGATCTTTTCAAAAAATTTGAGTTAAGAAAACCGCCGTTTTTATTTTGTAAGAAACTGATGCTTATAGTAACGCTCCTACATTTTATTAAAAAGACAAACAAGAAGTACAAAATTAGGTCTATTACATAAGATCTAGCCATGATGTAGTTTTTTTTCCCTGGTAGCACATCAAGAGGTTTGCATTATTGTCAGATTATTGCCTGAAAGTAATATGCTCTTTTCTGGAACTTTCTATTCATTGCAAATTTCATTTTCTGAAGCATGATTTAGGTTTGTCTGTATCAAAATTTCATTGCAATCGTCATACTTGTCCTTTGTTCTTATAGAGATGTGACTCACTTCTTTAAGAATAGCGCACTTAGATTGATAATCTATAGAAAACTTGATACCGTTCATTGACTTGAATGATTTGCTCTTAGGCTTTTTTGTATGGAAATGAACACCAATGTAATTCTATCATGTTTGTTCTTTCTTATCTTAGAGATATACTAATGGAAATTCTGTTGCTACTCAGAACCCTTCTTAAGCATAACTCAAGTATAGTTAGCTATTTGGTCTTCATGGAAGAATAATGAATTTGCCACTACAGAAATGGGTTATCAGACATGTTATGCCTTTTTTTAATGCTCATTTCTAAAATTACTGGATAGTTTATTGTAATTTAATATGCTGATACTTGAAAGGTTTCATTTTCTGCATAAAACTTGACATTTTGTTGTGCTTCAACATAGACTTCAAGGAACATAGAGCAAAATTTTATGTGATTGTCTATGTTTATTTTATAACAAGTGTTGGAAATTCCACAAGTTTGATAGACATAACAGTTTTAGGGTATCTCACTGTAGGGTTGTTCAAATTATTTGATGTGAACAATTGAAATGACATAACAGATTTGCCTCTGTTAGTATATTGTATTCATATTTTTTTCTCCTTGAAAAGTGCTCTATGATGCTGAATTTTTGGCTTGCAGTGGTCTCGATTTGTTGAGGTATGATTTTGAGTTGACAAATCTTTGTATAACTGAATTTTTTGCTTTCTGTGGGTTGGTATTCTTACGCATATGAAAGTCATTTGGTTCTTCTTGCCTCAAGATCGCAGTGCAAGACTTTTGTGGGGTTTCAGGTTAGTGTCGTCAGCCCTGGCATATTTAAGTTACCATACCATTGCCTCCCACCTCCTGCCTACAATATATAAATCGAACTGAGAATTTGGAGATGGGATCATTCCTTTGCCTCTCCTTTATGCATAACAATTGTATGAAATTTAATCATTGAAGTGTTTGAACTAAATCTTGGGTTTTAATCTATTGTCTAATCATTAGCCCTAGCCCCGGTTTGTACTTTATAATCTGAACATTGTTGATTATCTTTTGCGCTATTTCGGATTTGTGTAGAAACATATTATATCTCTAGCTCGGATGGACATGTAAAACTTTTGTACTAGTTGAGCAAAGTTTTTATGTAATTAAATGAAATTTATATTTATCAATAAAAGAAAACAGATAATTAGCTTTATATTTATTATATATTAATAAGTTTTTAATTGAATGTAATATTTTTGAGATTTATATATATGTTATGACGAAAACTATCAAACCGTTTCACAATCTCGAATATAATGTTTCATTAGCTTAAGCAAATGTAACGGTTTTGATGGCTAATGAAACGGATAGAAGATGAAACGGTTGGTTGAAGCTAATGAAACGGTTGATATCTACACTTATGTGACCGTTTCATTAGCTTAAATCAGCCGTTTCATTAGGTCTAAAGCAACGGGAGCGGCTGAAACGGTTAACAACCGTTTCATTAGACCTAATGAAACGGTTTTGTGGCCTTAATGAAACAAAATTCAACCGTTTTATAAAGCCTTAATATTGGTAGTGAAGGGCAGATGATGAGGACGTAAAGTAACAATTTCCAAGAACACTACACTTGCAGTTTAGGGTAGCTATGTTATGAAGTGACTATTCTAGTATGTATTTCACTTTAGTCTCGATTTCTCTTTTCATCATCACTTAAATGTGATGATTGGTTTATTTGCATGGTTAAATTTCTCTATATATTACTTTTAATTATGTGGATTTAAATCCCGCATAAGCATACTATTAAATTATGATGACAAGTTGCATACGTGATGGCAAGTTAGGGTGATGACAAGTTTTGTACATGATGATAGGTTTTTTGTTCGTGACGATAGGTTGAGTACGTGATGACAAGTTTTTGTACACGACGACACGTTTTTTGTACGCGACGACACATTTTTTGTACGCTATGACAAGTTTTCTTATAAGCAATGAAAAGTTTTCTTCGCGATGACAAATTTTTCTATGCAATGACAAGTTTTTATAAGCGATGACAAGTTTTTCATAAGGGATGACAAGTTTTCTACGCAATTACAAGTTTTTCTACGCAATGACAACTTTTTCTAAGCGATGACAAGTTTTTATGCATGGTGACAAGTTGTTTTCCATCTTCCGGTGACAGGATTTCCGATGACAGGATTTCAGGTGGGACGTGGTGGCACGCGTGTAACTTTTTTTGACCAGGGGTATTTTCGGAAAAATGAATAGTTAGCACATAAATTTTCAAGGCAGCCTATCCGCTCCACAAATCTCCCCAAATCGCCCACTTACCAAATTTTCTCTATCTTATCAAATTTTTCGGAAAAATGAATAGTTAGCACATAAAATGTTAGTTCTATATTAGAAATTGTGTTGTTTAATTAATAATTCTATCCAAATATATAAATCTTTATCTTATCATCATACACATTTAATTAATACATAGATTTATCATAATTCATAAACCTTTTATTTAAAATAGTATTTTTAAGTAAATTTCATATTAAGTTTAAATTATTTGTAATAATTTTATTATGGTAATTTAAGATAAAATATTCATTCTATTAAAATAATATATTAAATAAATTTTTACTATCATATCATATTAAAATATCAATAAAAAAAGTAGATGTTATATTTAACATATATATCACTAATATTGCATATTTATTACACCTTAGAAAAAAAATATTGCTTAATTAAGATAATAATTCATTCACACTTTCATTAATTACATATTTATATATTTATTGTTTAATTATTTTTTCAGAAAACAATAGCATATATACAAAATAATTTGGTTTTATATTTAACTTATTATAATATCTATACATTTAATATAGAATGTATTAATCCAAATTTTATTTTGTATTAATCCAAATTTTATTTAAACTTATTATTTTATTATATAAGTTAGTTTACATAATTTAATTTAAATGCCAAAGATTTGTATCAATTGTTAATCAAATGTGATAATGCATCTTATCTTATTTCAATCTTCCTCAATTATTTAAACATATGTTTATGTATGTAAAAGTAAATATAAAATAAAATATATTTATTATGTCAATTTATAATCCAAAAAATAAGAATTGTTTTAAAACAAAGTATACATATGATAATATATATTTGTAATTTTTATAGTGAATTCATACACAAAGCAAAAAAAATTGACACCTGCGTACAAGATACGGGTCATCTGCTAGTATCTACCTAAACTTTATCGAGACTTTTTAAGTCTTCACGTTAATTCTGATCCCGGCCACCTCATTTTAAAAAAATAATTTAGAAAAACAATTTTAAAGTTTTACATATGCTTATTAATTGTATATCATCTATCTACTTTTTTTAATCTATATTTTGTTCCACCTAATATCTATGTTTTTCAAATATACTACTTAGACATCATTTTTATAAATAAAAAATATAATTAATTTGTTAAACTTATTTGTCACTCTGAAATTTTATTTTTATTGTATTTTTATAATCACAGATGTCTACCATATTTTTTGTCAATCTTTTTTGTCTCATAAATTTATAATTTAAGTAACAAAATATCAAAAAATATATTTGTAAAATATCTAAACTATATATAACTAAATTTATGTTATACTATTCATTCATAAATTGTATTGATTTATTGATCAATTGTATTTATTTATTACTCTACTATTATTAAATTAATTAAAATTTTATAAGATCTATTAAAATATTTATTTTATTTCAAAACCTATTATTACTTATACAAGTCTATTTTTCTAAAATATTTATGTAAACAAGTCATACTTAACTTATGTTGTGATTAGTGTTTTTTTATATACGTAAGGGCCCGGTTGATTATTTTATTAAAGATATGACACGTGGCGTAATTTTTTGTGAAGACTTTGTCTCCGCTTTATACTATAGACAGTATAGATGATAGCCTTCCAAAGTCACATTTTTGTTATTATTTTTATATAACTATTGTGTTTTCTAATAAGAGCATCCACTATCAAAAGGATTACCTCTCCTCTCTTCCTTTTTTTACCCATTGTATATTAAAAGTGAGGATTCTTTTGGATGTGGGTTGAAAGAGAGGATCCCCTCTTGAGAGAGGAATGGGGTGGATTCCCCTATGAGTAGAGGAATGTGCACATAGGCTTTTGTGCATTCCTCTCCATATACGCGTATAATACGCGAATTATACGCGTATTATACGTTTTTTTTCTTTTTCGTTTTTTTCCCCGATTTTTTTCGTTTTTTTTTCTTTTTTTTTCACTTTTTTTTCGCTTTTTTATCGTTTTTTTTTTCGCTTTTTTTTTCGTTTTTTTTTCATTTGTGCAACTCAATGGTCAAATTTGTGCGACTCAATGGTCACGTTTGTGCAACTCAATGGTCACGTTTGTGCAACTCAATGGTCAAGTTTGTGCAACTCTATGGTCAATTTACGTTTCACATTTTTATCTTCGTATTTTGATTAGTGATTTTTTTTTATTTGTGCAACTCAATGGTCAGATTTGTGCAACTCAATGGTCAGATTTGTGCAGCTCAATGGTCAAATTTGTGCGACTCAATGGTCAAGTTTGTGCAACTGAATGGTCACATTTGTGCAACTCATGGCCACGTTTGTGCAACTCTATGGTCACTTTGTTCATTCATATTTGTTGAACTCTATTGTCAATGTGTTGAATTCTATTTGTGCAACTCAGTGGTCACGTTTGTGCAACTCAATGGTCAGATTTGTGCAACTCAATGGTCAGATTTGTGCGACTCAATGGTCAAGTTTGTGCAACTGAATGGTCACATTTGTGCAACTCATGGTCACGTTTGTGCAACCCTATGGTCACTTTGTTCATTCATATTTATTCAACTCTATTGCCAATGTGTTGAATTCTATTTGTGCAACTCAGTGGTCACGTTTGTGCAACTCATGGTCACGTTTGTGCAACTCTATGGTCACTTTGTTCGTCAATATTTGTGCAATTCAATGGTCAAATTTGTGCAACTGAATGGTCAAGTTTGTGCAACTCCATGTGAAAAGGTTGCATAGTTGGATGGGTTCAATAGATAAATTTCTAGCCATGTCAATTTGTTCAACTCTACTATGACCACTCATTTCGAAGGTCTCGACGGGAACTACTGTGCCTATTCGCCACATGGACCTACAGAATGAGCCATGACGAGCCCAGATGCATGGAAAGCTCCAAAACGGGACCTAACTACGCGGTTTGGGACACTCAAACGCGGTTTTGAAGGCTCAAATGCCTTTTTTGCGAGAACCCCCAACAAACAGGCCCTACGGTCCTGACTATAGCCCCCTCTCGAAGAGACCTTCGAAACGACATAAAATACGCCCCGTTCCGATAACCGAGCGCAAAGTTACGCCACTTTTCTCACCGGACTCCCCGACGCCTGTCTACTTCGCCCACATTCTCGACTCATGCCGGACCGGAAACCGCCAACCCAAGACTCCACCTCGTGGCTTACGTCGAGACCTTCGAAACGACTACTCACACGCCTCGAACGGATCACCGAGCCAAAAGTTATTTCATTTCACTTCCAATTTGGCAGTAACACACAAGAACATAGCTAAATCGGAACCGCTTTACACTACTAGAGTGAACCACGATCGTCGATTGTGCAACCACGATTTTTTTTCGTTTGTGCAACTCAATGGTCACGTTTGTGCAACTCAATGGTCAATTTGTTCAACTCTATTGCCAATGTGTTGAATTCTATGGTAAATTTGTTCGTCAATATTTGTGCAACTCAATGGTCACGTTTGTGCAACTCAATGGTCACGTTTGTGCAACTCAATGGTCAATTTGTTCAACTCTATTGCCAATGTGTTGAATTCTATGGTCAATTTTTTCGTCATTATTTGTGCAACTCAATGGTCAAATTTGTGCAACTCAATGGTCACGTTTGTGCAACTCAATGGTCAATTTGTTCATTCATATTTGTTCAACTCTATTGCCAATGTGTTGAATTTTATGGTCAATTTGTTCGTCAATATTTGTGCAACTCAATGGTCAAATTTGTGCAACTCAATCGTCAAGTTTGTGCAACTCAATGGTCAAATTGCCTCTTAAACAGGCTCATTTATATACATTTCTCAAAAGAAACTGCCACTGATCACGAAATTTGGTAAATTCCAACTCTATGCACCTTCATTAAGTTAGGCAATCAGATTTCCAAAGCTCAAAATTCAAACATCCATGAGAGAACAGATGCAGAATTGAATTCATAATTATCATCGCACACTGCAATTTCAATCAAGTTCCAGATAACACAATCCAGTTGAGCGAAATTGAAAGATACAACACCACCACAGTAGCAGGCCTGACCGAGAAATAACTATAAGAAAACACACTATCTGATCCTCTTTTTGCATATTACCTCATAAGTAAGCTCATGCAGATACATTTCTCAAAAGAAACTGCCATAGAACACAAAAATCGGTAATCTCCAGCTCGATGCACCTTAGCTGTGTTACGAAATCAGATTTCCAAAGCTCAAAACTCCAATAACAATCAGATTCTCGGATGCAGAATTGAATTCATAATTATCATCGCACTGAGAAATTTATAGCACAATCCAGTTGAACAAGCACGAAATAGAAAATTGTGAGGAAATGAAAGATACATCACCACAACAGTAGCAGACCTATGGCGTCCATTCGAAGCTAGCTTGCCAATCAAAAATTGAGAAGAAGAAGGCAGGCGAGTTCGGAGATGAGGAAAGTGGACGGCGGACGACGATTTCGCTCTAGGGAGAGGGATGTCGGAGGAGAAGATCCTCGGAGGGATTCGGTCACCTCACAGGCGCGAAAAGAGGATCGCGAGATCTTCTGCGAACGTTGATGGTGGCCTACAATCGACATCATTTTCATCAGCACCGTCTCTAAATCGATCCAATCCCTAAACCTAACCAACTACTCTTCTGAAATTGAGCCAGATCTGAAGAAATCGACATTACCTGCATAGCACCGCCATTAACCTCCACTATCGCAGCGAATTGGTCTTTGAAATCTCCTTTACTTCCTCTTTTACAGTAGATGGCGGAGGGCTTCGCCTTCGTCTTCCAATTCTTCCACACTCGTCTGGATCCTTGTCGGAGTCATCTCCGGAATCGCAGCGGCGCGGAGCCACAACGTAGATCTAGGATGGCAGCAGCGCGGATCTTGGACTCGTCGAGCTCGCAGGAGGTGGAGCCTTCGACGGACGTCGTCGAGGAGGTGGTGGCAGCCGTCGGGGATGAAGGACTCGAGGGAGGATTAGGAGAAGAGGGAGGCCGAGTGCACGGAGGAGGCAGAGGAGTGGAGGATGTAGGCGGCGGAGGCGGCGGCGAAGACCAAATCGGAGGGGGAGAGGGGAGTCGGAGGAGAGGATGAGGAGGACGGAGATGAGAGAGCGAGAAAGAGGAGGACGCAGAAAGAGGAGCCCGAGAAAAGTGGGCTGGCATCAAATTAACCGTATTTTTTTTTTAGCAAATTGACGGTAGAGATCTAGGGCTGAGATCCATTCCTATTTCTCACACTAAAACATATTCCTACATGACTCTTTCTCATAAAAAATTGGAAGAGAGGAAAAGAAATGGTCCTCATTGTTGTGGGTGAAAATAAGGAAAGAGAAAGAGGAAGAGGAAAGAGTGGAGTAATGTATAAGGTAGGTGAGGTGTCAAAAGGAGGTTGGGAGAGAGAAAGTAAAGAGAGGATTTGTCTCTCCTCTTAAGTGTATGCTCTAATGGGACACGGAAGTCGTGTGTCATGCTATTTTTTCTCTGGATTATTCTTTTTTTTTTAAAGAAGGATTGTTTATACTATGTGTTAGTTCACAAGTAGTTCAGTGGACAGGTTTCAACTCCCTCTTCAATGAACTTGATCTCTACGCGCCTCTTCGTCTTCAATGACCTACAAAATAATGGACCTAGGGGCGAGCGACCCCTAATCCACCTCCGATGGTTAAGTCAATAAGGAGCAATGTCGAGAAAGGCGTCAAGGTAGAGCGAGTAGGCTAAGCTTATCAGGCACATGGCAAATACATGTGAATTTATAGGGAAGGGAGACAGGCGCAGGGGGGCATCCCAAACGGGTCGATCGGCTGGGCTAGGGTTAGGGTAAGGCGATTCCTTGCCCCCCAAGTTATCCGATATCTTATCCTATCTAAGGATAAGATCTTCCTCCTCCATAAATTACCCTAATCTAGAATAACTACCCTAATAAATAAATAAAAGGATAAAAGCAGAATAAATATGGATAGGCATAATAAATAAGATATGACAATTAATAAGATATGTTAACAAATTGATATCAGAATCGATACCCGCCTACAATTGCCCCCTCCGGAACCTTATACGCGTGTACCCTGCACTATCCCGTGTATAGGGGCCGGAACTTAAAGAGGTGAGTGGCCATGCAGATTAGGTACTCTTATTCGTATATTCGTATATTCGTAGATCCGCATGCGATTAATGCGTGACCTGCGCAACTCATATGCAAACGTCACATATGGGGCCAATCCACCCATGAGTCAAGTGTTCGATTCTCTATGCCGAAAAAAAGTTGGAATCATGAAAAAATATATGAAAAAGAATTCCTGGGGCATCCCTCAAATGAAAGCGTTCGTAAAACAAAAAGATCTATATTGAAAAAGCGGGCCCTTGCCAACATATCGAATCTTGCACTCGCATCACAAATAGACCTTTCTTTTTCGTAGCGATGTTTTACGTTCAAAGCACTAGCCTATATGCCCCCTGCCCTAGCACCGCAGCCACCACATATGGGCCCTCTCGAGCTTAGCCATTAACGGGATTGTGCGCGCTCCCCATGGATAATCGAGGCATTGCATTGCCAACTCGGAGGGTTCTTGGGTGTGCGCATCGCACCATAATCCGCTCGGCGGCGATCAGTATGACGCTCGGCATATCTTGGTGGTTTCTCGTTGCACCTACTGTGCTCACGGTGTGCCGCCTGCACTCGCAGTTTGTGTTGTAGAACTGAACAAGGTGCTTTGAGGATTCTCTACGCCCGCGGCTCCCGGTCCCGCGCTCGCTGTTCTCACTTGATGATTTCGAACTAATAGAGAGCTTTATGATGGAGTCAATCAAGGCCGGTCTTTTGATGTCGGCTCGCGGATCTTGTTGTCAAACTCGAATTGTTAGGGAATTGTGTGATGGAGTCGCTTAACACCGGTCTTTTGATGTCGGCTCTGGGCACGTAAGTTGACGTCATACTGCCCCCGCTTGATGAGGGACCATCTAGGCTGCCACCCCCAGGTGCGCCTACACTCTTCGATGGACCACTCACCCGAGCTCGAGCCAAGAAGCTACAACGCGAGATGCATGGCTTCATCGGGTACACCATGGCTAAAGAGGCTGTGCACATCAATGAACCACCGCCATCCACAACATGCCTTATTGGTGTTACAAACGCCCCAGCCGCGTCCATGTGCGCAGATTGCTAAGCGGCCTCTATCCGAGCAACATCTCCAAAGTTTAGCTGTGCATTGCTTAGTTTGGGTTGTTGCTTATGTGGACCGCAGCCCATCTTTTGTTATTATTAATTGTGCTACTTTTCTGGGATTGTAAGGGCATATAAATAGCCCCTTGTTAGTTGTATTGGGAGACAAGACTTTCCCCATTTTACAAGTGTGTAAAAACTGATTTCTCCTTAAAGAGAGTTGAGAGCTTTTGGGCTCTTTGAACCTTTGGTGTTCTAAATCGCAGTTTGGTTTGCCTTGGATTGTGTCGACTTCATCGAAGGTTGGTGCTTTCCAGCTCCCACAAGCCTCCTTCTCGTGCTTCAAGGATCCGTCCTTGATTGTGTGAGATTGTATGAAGAAGGGTCTCTAGGTGTCGTGTCCATCGGTGCTCGGGGCAAAATAATCCTCTTGTGTCGACCACAGCTTAGTGGTTCTACTTCCCTATCCGTTCAAGAAGGTCGGGTCTCTTGATCTCTATTTGGTTCTTGGGTGAAATAATACCAAGGGTCTTCTAGTTGTTTTCAAGTGGTTCCTCTTTTCTTCCTTTTATTCCTGTTCTTTGTGTTCTTGTTCTTGTGTCTTGTTTCTCATTTCTGACCATCTCTCCTTCTCTTCATGCCTTGAGTTGTTGTTTGTCGAAGATCGGGCATCCAGCGGCTAACCCCGCATCACCGCTCGACAGACCATCTTGTGACTCTTTCAGAGAGGTCCGATTTTGAAAGCAGAGATCAAAGCGGGTGGTCTTGTAATGTTGGTTCTGGGCACGTAAGTTGACATCTTACGCCCCCGCGTGACAGACCGCTTGACGACTCTTTCGAAGAGGTTCGACTTCGACAGCAGAGATTGGAGCGGGTAAGCGGTTACCACAGGGGTCGGATGCTTCCATCCATGTAAGCGTTGGTGTCCTTATTTTGTGTGGGCACACCGACCAGCACCACTGTCCACTGTCCGACCACCACCACCATTTCCCAGCCATGGAAGGTTGAAGAAACCATGAACTAAAGAGCTGAATTCAAATCTCTACTTTCAGCCCATTCCCATCATTACTTCTACCTACTCCCAACAACTCCCAATCATTTCTTTTCAGCCCACACTCTTCTACCAACCCCATCCCATCTCAGCCCCCTAAAATGTGGGAGACTTAGTCAAATTTCAGCCACCCATCAAGTCAGACCCATTCCCCCCCATTTTACCTCTTTCCCTCCAAATCAAGCAAGTCTTAAGAGATGTTTTGTTTCATTTGTTACAACCTGTTTTATATTCCATGAATAGCAGATTGTAATTTTCGGATTTAAAAAAAAAAAAAAAGGAAGTTCAAAAAAAAAAAGAGGTGAGGATTCAAATTCCGAATTGCACAGTCAGCCTCTTAGGAGTGCAAAGTGTTGTGTTCTTGTTTAAATGCCTAGATTGTGTAATATTTCGATTAAGTGCAAAGTGTTGTGTTCTCTTCTCTAGTCTTGTTCTTGATTGATATTGGAGATAACCTTCCTCCACAAAAGGCCAGCCCATCTCACCTTACAAACCGCTTCAAGTATTCATCTTGGTTTAGGAATTCAAGGCGAGAAAGGCTTAATCAAGGTTTGATCTCTTTTATCCTTCAACTCTTGTTTTGTTCTTCTTCATCCCAACTCAGTTTCCATCCATATTTTAAATTCCTTTTCTTTCTTTTACCCGATCCTAAGTTTGTGTCTTGTTCTCAGTTTCACTAACCTTGGATTTGATTGTTGATCCCTTGCAAGGCAGATTGAAACAACAAGCTCGATTGCACCAAAAGAGAGAGAGTGCGAGTGAACACATTGTGAGGTTGTTTTGGATTATCACTAACTCTAATCCCTTGCTTGTAGTGTGTTATTTGTGATCATGTCTCAGGAACAAGAAAGTTCCAACACTTCGGAGCCCGTCCATCCAGAGGTGTTTAGCATGTTGAAAAAACTCGGCGACAATATGGCCATCATCGCGCGACGATTAGAGGCCTTGGAGACTAGGCAGCCAGCTGAGCGTACCCATGGTCACACCAACGCCACACAAAGGGGTAACCAGCCCTTGGACCCTAACTTGGCGTCCACCTCCCATCAACAAAACACAAGGGAAGTAAATCTTGACCCTCCTGGAATTTTTGCTCGAAGAGTGCCTATTAATCAATCTCCTTCTCCTCCAAGAGATAGACACCGTCGCACTAATGATTTTCAAGCTTTTCAGGCCCGAAGAAGAGCTCATGATCAAGAGGAGCAATATGATGATTTTGATGAGGAGTTCCAAGAAGATGATACTTGGGAGCCCTACTCTAGGCGTGATGATAGAGATAGGCACCCAAGGAGGCCAAGAGAGCCCGAGCAAGATGGCGTAGGGAAGATCAAAGTAAAGATCCCAGCCTTTGAAGGCAAATGTGATCCGGACGTATACATGGAGTGGGAAACCAAAATTGAACAAATCTGGAATTGCCACAACTTCCCCGAGGCAAAGAAAGTCCAACTCGCAACCCTTGAGTTCACCGGTTATGCACTAATCTGGTGGGATAACCTTGTGAAAGAAAGACGACGAGTATTAGACCCACCCATAGCCACTTGGGAGCAAATGAAGGCGCTCATGAGAGGACGTTTCATTCCTCAACATTACACTCGTGAGCTGAGGCAAAGATTGGAGAACCTCAAACAAGGACCAATGAGTGCCGAGGAGACATTTAATGCCATGCAAGTGGCAATGGTAAGAGCCAATGTGGTTGAGGACAATGAGACCACAATGGCCAGATTTCTTAGAATATTGCATCCTTCCCTCGCTCATGAAGTTGATTTATATCTTTATTCTACTATGACTGATTTGCTTCATCTAGCTTTGAAAGTAGAAAGGAAGAATCGAGCAAGGAACCAAGGAAGCAAGAATGTGAGCAACCAGCCCCATGCATGGAGAAGCTCAAGTTGTGGCCAGTCATCACCCTACCATAAAGACGCCACACACCCAAAGGAAAAAGGAAGCAATCCAAATGCCTATGGCAACCAATCAGCCCGAGGCAAAACTCCAGTGTGCAATTCACTATCCAGCTTCAAAGGGCCATCTAATGGAGTTTCCACAACTCCTAAGGGAAGTAATTCTAATCCTACTACTAGGGCTAGAGACATTGTTTGCTTTAAATGCCAAGGTAGAGGACACATGATGAAAGATTGCCCAAACTCAAAGACTCTCTTGATTAATTCTTTAGGCCAATATGAATCTGAAAATGAAGAGGATAATCAAGATGATGATCATGATGATTGTGTGAATGATGTGAATCTGATTGCTTATGATGAAAATGATGAGAATGAAATAGAATGTGAGCATGGAGAGGCATTGATAGCTAGGGGGACTTTGCATGCTAATCCAGCCCCATGTGATGATAACCAAAGGGAAAATCTGTTTCATACTCGTTGTTTAGTAAAAGGCAAAGTGTGTAATGTGATTATTGATAGTGGAAGTTGTTGTAACATAGCTAGCATGGAAATGGTTCAAAAATTACAACTTCCTACATTTCATCACCCTAGACCTTATAAACTGCATTGGATGAATGATTGTGGTGCATTAAAGGTGACTAAGCAAGTTAAGGTATCCATTAAGCTAGGACATTATGAAGATGATGTGCTATGTGATGTTGTGCCTATGCAAGCTTGTCATTTACTTTTGGGTCGTCCTTGGCAGTTTGATAGAAAAGTTGATCATGATGGATTCACTAACCGACATTCTTTTGTGTTTAAAGGAAAGAACATCGTCCTCAAACCTATGACTCCAACTCAGGTTTTGGATGAGTATGAGAAGAAAAGGTTACGTGAATGCAAGGAGGAGAAAGGGAAGGGAAAGGCTGAATTGAGCGAGCCTACAAGCCCACATCCCTCTAATGTTTTTCTAGCTTCCAAGAGGGAGCTTGAGAATGAGTACTTAGATGGGGATACCACACTCATGCTCTTGTGCAAGGAGCTTAGTTTGATGAGTGCTGAGCTTAAGGCTAGATTACCCCCAAGAATACAAGGGTTGATCGAGGAGTATAGTGATGTATTCCCCGATGACATACCACCTGGCCTACCCCCAATTAGAGGAATCGAGCATCAAATTGATCTCATTCCCGGGGCGGCATTGCCTAATCGGCCAGCGTATCGTATGAACCCGAAAGAGGCCCAAGAGGTCCAAACCCAAGTCCAAGAGCTTTTGGACAAGGGTTACATTAGAGAAAGTATGAGCCCTTGTGCTGTACCGGTGTTGTTAGTACCCAAGAAAGACAACACATGGAGAATGTGTGTCGATTGTCGGGCCATTAATAACATAACGGTCAAGTATAGGCACCCCATTCCTCGTCTTGATGACATGTTAGACGAATTGCATGGAGCCACAATGTTTTCTAAAATTGATTTAAAGAGTGGCTACCACCAGATTCGTATGAAGGAAGGGGACGAATGGAAAACAGCTTTCAAGACCAAATTTGGTCTATATGAATGGCTTGTCATGCCATTTGGGCTTACAAATGCACCAAGTACTTTCATGAGATTGATGAATCATGTGCTTAGAAAATTCATAGGGAAATTTTTTGTTGTTTACTTTGATGATATTCTGATTTATAGCAAATCCCTAGAAGAGCATGAATGTCATTTGAGAAATGTGCTTACTACTTTGCGTCTTGAACACTTGTTTGCTAATTTGAAAAAGTGTGAGTTGTGCACTACTTCTGTCACCTTTCTTGGTTTTGTAGTGAGCTCACAAGGATTACAAGTGGACGAGGCGAAGATCAAGGCAATTCAAGATTGGCCTACACCCACCACCGTTGGGCAAGTGCGAAGCTTCCACGGACTGGCGAGCTTCTATAGGCGCTTTATCAAAGATTTTAGCACCATTGCTGCCCCTTTGACTGAGATCACCAAGAAGAGAAGTGAGTTTATGTGGGAACATGCCCAGGAGAGAGCCTTCAACACTTTGAAGCTCAAATTGACGCAAGCCCCATTGCTATCCTTGCCGGATTTCACCAGGCCATTTGAGGTCGAATGTGATGCAAGTGGAACCGGTATTGGCGGCGTCCTCATGCAAGAAGGTCAGCCTATTGCCTTCTTTTCTGAAAAATTGAAAGGTGCATGTCTCAATTACTCTACTTATGATAAAGAGCTATATGCCTTGTTTAGAGTTCTTAAGACTTGGTCACACTACCTATGACCTAGAGAATTTGTCTTGAAAACTGATCATGAATCTTTGAAGCATTTTAAAAGTCAGGACAAATTAGATAGGAGACATGGTAGATGGATGGAATTCATAGAAACATTTCCTTATGTTATCAAATACAAAAAGGGAAAAGATAATGTTGTGGCCGACGCACTTTCTAGGCGTCATTCCTTGTTGACTACATTAGACTCTCGTGTTCTTGGATTTGCATACATTAAGGAGTTATATGTAGATGATCCTGATTTTGGTGCCATATATAAGACTTGTGTAGATAAGGGAGCATTAGATAAGTTCTACTTGTTTGATGGTTTTCTCTTTCGTGTTGATAAGGTTTGCATACCAAGATGTTCTTTGAGATTGCTTTTGACTGAAGAAGCCCATAAGGGTGGATTAATGGGACACTTTGGTAGAGATAAAACTTATCATATGCTGCATACTCATTTTTATTGGCCTCACATGCTTAGAGATGTAGAAAACATGGTTAAAAGATGCATTGAATGTTTAAAAGCTAAATCTAGATTGATGCCCCATGGTTTATATAGTCCTTTGCCTGTACCCTCAGCCCCTTGGAGGACATTAGCATGGATTTCATAGTTGGATTACCTAGGACTAAGAAGGGGAGAGATTCGATTTTTGTTGTTGTTGATCGTTTCTCAAAGATGGCTCATTTCATAGCTTGCCATAAAACTGATGATGCTTCTAATGTTGCTAGCCTATTCTTTAGAGAAGTTGTTAGGTTGCATGGCCTGCCGAAAACCATTGTGAGTGATAGGGATACAAAGTTCTTAAGTCATTTTTGGAGGACTTTATGGGCTAAGTTAGGAACCAAACTGTTATTCTCCACTTCTAGCCACCCCCAAACCGATGGCCAAACTGAGGTGACTAATAGGACCTGTAGCCACTATCCTTAGGGCTGTCATTAGGAAGAATCTGAAATTGTGGGAAGAAGCTTTACCTCATGTGGAGTTTGCTTACAATCTGACAATGCACTCAGCTACTAAGTTGACTCCATTTGAATGTGTTTATGGAACTAACCCACTAATCCCCTTAGATCTTACCCCATATCCTATGAGGGAGAAAGAAAGTTTTGATGCAGGAAAACATGTCCAGTTCATCAAGGAATTACATGATCGGACTAGGGCCAAGCTGGAGCAAAAGGCCGAGTACAATGCCAACCGAGCCAACAAGGGTAGGCGCCAAGTGATATTTCAGCCCGGAGATCTAGTTTGGGTGCATCTAAGGAAGGAGCGGTTCCCGGAGCAGAGGAAGAGCAAGCTGTCCCCACGAGGAGATGGACCTTTCAAGGTTCTTCAGCGAATTGGAGACAATGCATACAAGCTGGAACTACCCGGAGAATATGGAGTAAGCGCCACCTTCAATGTGGCTGATCTCATACCTTACCTAGCCATTGATGAGGACTTGGATTCGAGGACGAATCCTTTTCAAGAAGGGGAGGTTGATGAGGGACCATCTAGGCTGCCACCCCCAGGTGCGCCTACACTCTTCGATGGACCACTCACCCGAGCTCGAGCCAGGAAGCTACAACGCGAGATGCATGGCTTCATCGGGTACACCATGGCTAAAGAGGCTGTGCACATCAAGGAACCACCGCCGTCCACAACATGCCTTATTGGTGTTACAAACGCCCCAGCCGCGTCCATGTGCACAGATTGCTAAGCGGCCTCTATCCGAGCAACATCTCCAAAGTTTGGTTGTGCATTGCTTAGTTTGGGTTGTTGCTTATGTGGCCCGCAGCCCATCTTTTGTTATTATTAATTGTGCTACTTTTCTGGGATTGTAAGGGCATATAAATAGCCCCTTGTTAGTTGTGTTGGGAGACAAGACTTTCCCCATTTTACAAGTGTGTAAAAACTGATTTCTCCTTAGAGAGAGTTGAGAGCTTTTGGGCTCTTTGAACCTTTGGTGTTCTAAATCACAGCTTGGTTTGCCTTGGATTGTGTCGACTTCATCGAAGGTTGGTGCTTTCCAGCTCCCACAAGCCTCCTTCTCGTGCTTCAAGGATCCGTCCTTGATTGTGTGAGATTGTATGAAGAAGGGTCTCTAGGTGTCGTGTCCATCGGTGCTCGGGGCGAAATAATCCTCTTGTGTCGACCACAGCTTAGTGGTTCTACTTCCCTATCCGTTCAAGAAGGTCGGGTCTCTTGATCTCTATTTGGTTCTTGGGTGAAATAATACCAAGGGTCTTCTAGTTGTTTTCAAGTGGTTCCTCTTTTCTTCCTTTTATTCTTGTTCTTTGTGTTCTTGTTCTTGTGTCTTGTTTCTCATTTCTGACCATCTCTCCTTCTCTTCATGCCTTGAGTTCTTGTTTGTCGAAGATCGGGCATCCAGCGGCTAACCCCGCATCACCGCTCGACAGACCATCTTGTGACTCTTTCAGAGAGGTCCGATTTTGAAAGCAGAGATCAAAGCGGGTGGTCTTGTAATGTTGGTTCTGGGCACGTAAGTTGACATCTTACGCCCCCACGTGATAGACCGCTTGACGACTCTTTCGAAGAGGTTCGACTTCGACAGTAGAGATTGGAGCGGGTAAGCGGTTACCACAGGGGTCGGATGCTTCCATCCATGTAAGCGTTGGTGGCCTTATTTTGTGTGGGCACACCGTCATTCTTGGGAGGATCCTCGGAACACATAACTTCTTGATGAAAGCGACCTCTTTCATAAGAGGGTCGATTGTCCCTCTATACGGATCGTACTTGCCTTGTACTCAGTTTCGTCCCCGATTTCAAGCCATTTGGAGCGAGTTTCCAGCATTGGCCTCCTAAAGACGAAAGATAGTACGCTCTCTAAGATTTCCAAAACATCTCGATTTGTCCCAATCGGATGACCGTAGCTCACGAAAGAGTTTGCGCAACGCAACAGGGCGTTGTTGTTACGAGAGCCAGATTGCTCCGACTTGATCCGTGGTTTCGGACCAATTGGAGCGCGATTCTGTTCTGGACGTCAAGAGAGAACTTGTAGATGATTTCTTCAGCTTTCCAGAGACATAAAGCTTGCGAATTTTTGACATTTCTAACTCCCGAACGAAGGGTAGGAAGCTGGCCTCTTTGTTCTGCGCTCATTTCAGGACAGCGGTCTTGAGGCTTCCTTTTGACCCTCTTTGAGAAAATTTCTGGAGCTTACGTCTAAAAGTGGTTGCAGATCGTTCTTTCCTCTTTCCATTGATATATGGATCGTCTGATTCCAAGAAGTGTAGCTCCTGGACGACTGCTCGGAAGTTTGCTCCGTAATCCTATCCACGAAACGCGATGTAGTCTCTTACGATGTGATTTCGACCCGGATGCAGCAAGTTTCTGTATCTGATGTGTGAACGAGAAACGTAGCATTCGGAGTCTACTTTCCATTGCCTCTTGAATCATCTCGTTCCGACACTGTGGAGCTCAAACGGACCATTACAGCGTTATAGGTTTCGTGTTGATCGTTGGGCGGCGGTCTAGCCCTCCGACCTTTTGAGCTCGACCTGTTGCCCCGGTCAAGTGATCGTTGTCGACCCTTCTCTTATTGAGATGTGATGAATTTGGATTCTGTGGTAGGGACCCGAGGGTTTGGCTTTGTGAGCCACGGCGAATACGTGGTAACCCTTTTAAGACATTGCATCGATAAAGGTTTAATTGGAGTCGAAGTCTTCACCTTTATACTATGTCCTTCTAGGTCTTGGTCCCGGAATTTATCACCACATCTTTTCGTGTTGTATTGATTAGGGTTTGGGAGAGTTGCGCTCTCCGCTTGGGTATGATGCTACGCCAAGGATGTGCTTGCCCCTGGTGGACTCCAAGCCTTCACAAGATCCGACACTTGCTTCGTCGTACCCCTGCGTATGACACCTCTTCGTGCTCGGTCGACGCCATCCTATTGGCATTGAGTCGTTTGGATCCCGCGACGGGATTAGGGTTCGCGCTCGGGTACCCGTGATCGTAGTCGACGATCTTCATCCGCCGCTGGGCCCGCGCTCGTGGACCTATCACCGTGCTCGAGGTGACTCTCGCGCGCGCGAGTTCCTCCTTGTTCGTCGCCCTGCCCGCGCTCGCGGTTATCGCGTAGTTTGCTCTTGGTGACGAGCGAGGGCTTGTGCGATAGAATCGGCTCTGATCCTTCCTTCGTCATCTTGAACCTTTGTGGATGCTTGTCTTTCCTATCCGACGATTGCAGACCTTGATCTAGGGTTTTCCTTTACTATTCGTACGAGATACGAATTGTCTATGATCTAGGGTTTCGTTCGAGTAACGAACCCTTGTGACCAAGGGTGGATCTTTGATTAATCGACAATTAATCAATCCAACACCATCGTCAGGCTTGATACTCGATTCACCTTTTACTCATGACCAAAGGTTGAACTTTTGCAGGGAATTTTTGGACACTAACCTAGCGCAACGACGATTTATGATTTAGTCAATTGCCAAGCTCCACCACTAATTAACTCTTAATGGCTTAATTTGGGTTAACCACCTGATTTGTGGAATCGCGATCACACTCGTACGCATGGCTGTTCGTGCGCCGTCATCGAGGTTCTCCCCTCGTCCGCCCTTCCGGTCCGTATAACATCGTTGGCGAACTCGTCCGTGACCCCGGCACTATCCTTCAACCTCCTCTCCGGGCCTATGCAAGCCGCCTCGTCGTCCTCTTTATGTACGTCGGCACCACGAACCGGGGTCGGACCACCGAGCGATCGTTGGAGGCGTTCGGGTTTGCATTGGCGGAAAGTTTTTGGGCGGAGGCCAACGGCGATTCGGATCCCCGTGCCCATGCGGAGCGGCTTGACGAACGGAAGGCGCGGTCGTCGCCGACGGGCTCCTCGTGCGTTGATCCGGCGTGTCTTTCGGCGAGGGACGCTTGGTGCGAACGATCGATGAAGAGATTCGTCTCAATTCAATGCGTTCGTACGTAGTGGTTTGGCCAATTAACATGGTTAATTTGCATTAGTTTATATGTATGCTCGTACGTATGTCCCTCCCTTACATGTACGCGACTGCAACCCCAATCTAGGGTTTTCATTGGATCGATAATCAACAATGATTTTTGAATAGGGTTAACGAAGGTCGAAAACCTGTTCGTTCCCCACGGACGGCGTGAAATGTTAGTAAACAAGTAATTCGGTGTACAAGTTTGAACTCCCTCTTCAATGAACTTGATCTCTACGAGGCGGCGATCCCAATTCACCTCCGATGCTTAAGTCAATAAGGAGCAATGTCGAGAAAGGCGTCAAGGTAGAGCGAGTAGGCTGGGCTTACTAGACACATGGCGAATACATGTGAATTTATAGGGAAGGGAGACAAGCGCAGGGGGCATCCCAAACGGGCCGATCGGTTGGGCTAGGGTTAGGGTAAGGCGATTCTTTGCCCCCCACGTCATCCGATATCTTATCCCATCTAAGGATAAGATCTTCCTCCATAAATTACCCTAATAATTAAATAAAATGATAAAAACAGAATAAATATGGATAGACATAATAAATAAGATATGACAATTAATAAGATATGCTAACTAATTGATATTGGAACCAATACCCACCTACACTATGTATTAAAGTCGAGACATTTCGAACCTTTACGTTAATTCTAATCCACTACATTTTAAAAAAAATTAGAAATATAATTTCAAAGTCTTTATTATTCTTATTATTTGTCTATATATCATCTATCTTCTTCTTTTTCTAATTTTCATCTTCGTTCACATTATTTCTATCTTTTTCAACTATTTGCTTAAACATTCTTTTTTGCAAATCAAAAGTATAATTAATTTGTTAATTATTTGTCACTCAAGATTTTTATTTTTATTGTATTTTTATAATCATATACATTCGCCATAATTTTTTGTCAACCATTTTTTGTCCCATCAATTTATAGTTTAATCTACAAATATCTAAAACTATATTTGATAAATATCCTAAAAATATATAAACTAAATTTATGTTATAATATTCATTTATAAGTTATATTGATCTATAAATCTACTATTATTAACTTTAATCATTTTTTCTGTAAGATCTATTAAAATATTCATTTTATTTCAAAAACTATTATTACTAATACAAGTCTATTTTTCTAAAAGGTTTATTTAACAAAGTCAAATTTAAATTAATTTTTGACTTCTATCATCAAATAAAAATCTTATTAATTATAAAAATATATATATGTTAATAAAATATTTCACTTGAGATTTCATATCGTATCACATATGATTTTTTTAATTAATCAAATGAAATTTGATTTTTAATATGATAGTATTTTATCTATACTTTTTATTTGAGTCATATTATATAAAGTATAACTCTACTCATAGCATCAAATCACTATTTTGGATTAAAAAATATTTTAACGATATCGGAGAAGAAAAGACGATATCAATATCTAATTCTTAATAATACTATTATGTATTTATTTATTAATTGAATAATACGTAAAAAAATATTATCGGTCGTGTCCCGTATAGTGTACAGGCAATAATCTAGTTCAAATGAAAAAATCGCACAATGCGATTATGAGCATGCATATTCATATCAATCGAAAAGGTACAGTCATGTCATTTAAAAAGGCATAGTAGTCATGGTATTTGAAAAGGCACAGTCAAATTAAATAAAAATACACCTTCATTCTCATCGTATTTTACACACTCATTATACATATTGAAAAAAGGCACACAATGTTATTATGAGCATGAACATTCATATTAAGCGAACGTTACATTCTTGTTATTTGAAAAGGCACAACCATGATAAACCAGTAATACATATTATTTGAAAGGAGCTTCTACCCAAGACACGTGTTATAAAAATAACTAGTTGTATCTTGTCGTGACATGCACAACTATGACTTGCATTTCAAATTTGAAATTATGTGTATTTTAAATAGGATATTTATGTGTGAAAATGTGTAATGAATATTTTAGCATATGGAAGTGGTTTTTTTTTAACAAAATGAGAGACTATTTTTCAAATTTGTATTACAACAATGATGCATATCAGATTATAACAATATAAATTCATATTCTTATCATAGTAACAAAATGTAATTACTATGGTTTTTATTTAATTAAAAAAATTGTACAATCTTGAAAACATATAAAATCAAAAAAAATCCCTAATTATGACCCTCCATGAAATGCTCCTGTTTATACAAATTTAAACACATATTAACAACCAATAACAATTACCGCCTATATATATATATATATAGGGGAGGTTCAGGTAAAACACCTCTTATAGTGAAACGGGTGAATTAATAGAAGACGTTGGATTACCATGAAACCAAAGGCCTAGATTAGACTGGATTTTTGAAAATAATGGCTGAATTATAGAAAAATCACAATTAGTTGCACCTTACTTAAGCTTCCATAATAGTAGGGAGAAGTTACGTTCAAATTCAAACTAGATTTTCTCAAAATAAAAGTTCCTAAATTTAAGGGTTGTAATTTTTTTCGAAATTCAAATCAGATTTTAGATAAAAAATCACAAAAATCTCATATATGCATTCGTCAGTCATTACAAATTCAATCGTGCTACTTCAATATTCGATAAGATTGACTTAATATTCTACTGTACAAATATTTGAATTTATCAAGTGCGTAGTTGAATATGATTTAACATTGCTCGAATATTATTACAAGGTTATTGTAGTTTGGTGTGGTTTGAATATGCAATCGGTTTTGTTGAATTCGAATTAGATTGTCTTATTTGAGGTGAAACTACACGCAACATACATACATTGAACATTGAATATGTACTTGTAATAATTGAATTTGATTAAAATGGATAGTTTTATATCTCGTTATGATTTCATGAATGAATACAATTTAATTGAATTTGAATACATTGTCAAATAAGGATGAATAATTGTTGATTCTTTAGTGTTCATTGCTATCTTTGATCCCTTTCATGCTTCTTCCATTCTTTTTTTACTTTTGTATGTTCTTCAATCTTGTCGCTATATTCCAACCTTCAAATCTGCATATTCCACAAATAAACACAAACATTCAAAGTGAAATGAATATGGATTCAATTTTTTAATTCGATTCAAATCAAACTACATAAATCATAAGATGATATATTCAAATAATTCATAAGAACATTCATGTGATTATCTTAAAAATTCTTATTATGCTACCCAGAATTCAAGTTACTAAATCAATTTAAAACATATATTCACAAACCATTGCATTCAAAAACCATATATTTACAATTCAATACATACATAGCAACATTCGGGTTAGTACATCATCGATTTAAATCACACTTCTAATATACTATATTCAAATAATTAATAAGAACATTCATGTGATTATTTTAAAAATTCTGATTATGCTACCAAAAATTCAAGTTACTACATCAGTTCAAAACATATATTCAAAACATACATAACAATATTCAGGTTACTACATCATCGATTCAAATCATACTTCATAATATGCCATATTCGATTAGATCAAAAAAAAAAAAATGCCATATTCGAATAATTCATAAGAACATTCATGTGATCATTTTAAAAATTCAAATTATACTACTTAGAATTCGGGCTGCTAATTCAACTCAAAATATATATTCACAAACCATTACATTCGAAAATCATATTTTCACAATTCAAATAATGCATAGCAACATTCAGGTTACTACATCATTAATTGAAAACATATATTCCATTATTAGTTCAATTGTTAAAAATGATATTCAAAATGCCAAAATATATATTCAAAAAAATATATTCAATATGCATATTAAATTGTTCACAAATCAACCTATTCAACACTTAAGTATATAGAGTAAAATGATTACAAATTCAAACAATATATTCACATATTTAACTGGTGAAGATGCATATTCAATATAAAATCAACTAGAAAATACATATTTTGTGTTTTTCCATGTATATTCAATTGTTTATGATGCATATGCAAGGTCTTGAGACCCTAAAAAATTGACTAAATAAACTAAAACAATGATATTACATGTGAAATTAATATGTTGATTTCACATGATATATAAGAATTGTTAGTGACGTAGTGAAGCAAGAAAATTTGAACATATTTAAACAATGAATTGAATGATCAATATGTCTGCACAAATTCACAAACAAATCTAAATTCAAGCTAGTTCGTAATGTTTTTTATAACTTCTCAATCACAAACAAATCAAAATTCGAACAGTACATGGAATATATGGTTTGAATTTAGACTTGAATCATAAAAACGGCTTCCTAGTTGAATCTAGTAGTTGGAACTTTTGTTAGTGAACTCAAATTATAAAAAAAAAAACGATTTTTATACCCTACAATCAATGGAATTTAACTCAATTATCCCTAAATTTGAATCATATACATAAATACGATAAGAATCACACACTCACCTTCGAAAATAACCAGAATTTAGAACCCACTGAGGTTACACATGGCGGTTTTTAGAATGAGGGGATTGAGGGCAATCAAAAAAGAGTTTAAAGACGTACAATATTTTCCCTAATTGAATAAAACAAATTGATCTTCTAGTAAGGAAGTTGAGAAAGTAAAAAATAAAGATTTGTTGGGGGAGAGATTTGGGGAGAGAGATTTGGAGATAAATAAGGAGGGTGAACGTAATTATGGAAATTAGAGTTTGCTATGATTAATTTTTAAATTTACCATACCCCTTGTTTAGACTAATCTAGACCGTTAAATTAATTAGATCCAATGGATATGAATTGTTCATCCGTACTACCACAAATGAGGGTTTTACGTGACCTTAATTCTATATATATATATATATATAGAATAATGCTCTAGTAAAACTGGGAATTGTGGTAAAACATACGACACAATCTCATCCATTAGATTAGTGCTAATTAACGGTCTACATTAAAGGAAAACAAGGTATAAGATTTTTCAATAGGTGAGAAGCATAGGATTACACCCAAAATCTCTCTTGAAAATTCCTCTTTCCATATATTGAAAATAGCCATGATTTTATTCTTTTTTCAATCATCCCCTCTCTCCATATCGTGCCATTTTCATCTCTCTCCATATCATTTCTTCATCTTCTCTTTTCATCTTCTCTCTCTGTATCAAGCAATTGCTGAGAGTCGTTATTCGTTTTTATCGCGTCTTCCTCAATTTTCGGTAAGAGATTATTTGATTTGCATTTCGCTACTCTCGTTTTTAGGGTTTCGATTATTGATTTCTGTACTTGAACATCGTTTTGGTTTGCTTGGGGTCGAAATTGATGTATTTAGGTTTAGGATTCTTGAACAAAACTTGCGATTTCGTATGTTTGAAAAGGGGCAAATCCTAGGGTTTATGTGAAAAGCTTCGGTGGGAGGTCCATGGATTGATTTGGGGCTTTTTTGTTGTTCTCTCAATTCCTAATTTTGTTTTAAGTGGGGTTTATCTAATTGATTGCATAGATCTATGGCGAAAACTATTGGGAAGATTCAAAGGAAGAGGAAGGTCGAAAGAGGTAAAACATTGTTCTTGATTGTCCATGGATTTTTCATATGCCATAGTTTTTCAATTCTTTTGTGTATACAACAAGGATGATGAACAACTATCGAATTGAAGAACATAGTTTTTCATTTCGTTTGCGCATGTTCTTCAATTCGATAGTTGTTCAACGAGTGCCTCTATGTTTTTCAATTGAAATATCATTTTTTTTTTGTTGTTGCTATATTGTATAAGAACAAACTGTTAAATTTTGTGCATTACTTATGTTGAAAAGTATAATTGTTAATGTTGAAAATGTTTGAATCAAAACCTATATCAACATGTTTTGTTTATTATTCAAGTATCATACTCATCGTTTTCAATACAATAAGATATTCCATAATTGATTATTCGGGTTTATTATTATTCTACCCAAACCACTCTGTTTTCTACTTTATTAACACTTATGCAATTGGTTTCAAACTGTTTTGCAATACGATTTGTTAATGATATAGTTGAAAAACATCATTCAAATATCTGAATACGTCTGAAGAATCATAGTTCCATATTTTCATGTTGTACAACAGTGTTTTTCAACGATTATAAGACAACTTTTTAACATATTAGTTACAAATATGTAATGGTTTATCTTATTGAATCTTTTTCAAATACTTACACGAACTTATTCATTACATGATGAAAAGAGTGCTTTTCATTTTCGTTTCATGTGTGTCTATTGTGTTTTTCTACATATTGATAATACTTTTTCAAATAACAGATATTAATTGTTCTGTATTTTTCATCTTGTATAATAGTGTTTTTCATTAATTATAAGACAACTTAAAACAATAGTGTTTTTCGTTTTGATAGTTATGCATTGTATGATGAACACTTGTTCAACAATATTAGTACATATTCGTTATTCAAACTCAACTTCTAGTAAAAAATGCAACATATAATTATTCTACACAAAATATGTACTTATTCATAAATATCAACATTTTCCAACATTGATTTCAACTTATTCAAAATATAAAATGCACTTATGCATAAATTCTTATTCATATATGTGTGTTTTGTTATGCAGTTGTTCAAGAAGGGATATGAAGTAGTAATGGATGAAGTTTGAAGACAAAGACAATTACTTTTTTTTTTTATCATATCAGTGTATGATGAAAAGTAGATATACTTTTTCAACCTTATTGTAGCACGTGTTCGAGTTGTAACAATCCTTATTTTCATGTTATTCAATGCATTACATTTACATATTCAATGGTTACATAAGGTCCCTATTTCATTTTTATTTTAATTTGTAATGATTCAACTTATAATGAATTGATTTTCATGTGAAGACAAGTACTTATTCAACTTTAGTTTATATGAAAACACCAAATTAGCAAAGGTATCATAAAACAATAAAACATGTTCAAGCCACCTTACAGAGTTATTCAAACACTGACTAATAGATTTTATATAATTCACTAACGGCTTTTGAATTTTATGGTAAATTATTTATTTTTCAAAAAAATCTGCTCACTCTTGTAAATCCCTAGAATCAAGGAAATTTCCTTTTAAAAAAACGTGGCTTTTAATTTGAATATGCAATCAAATCTCCTCCTACAAATCCGCTACCTTCCTTTTTTAAAATTAATCCCCACTAATCCAATACTCCCTCCATAATTTTCTTATCATGTTGCCTAATTAATCACCCTTGATTATCTCCAATCCAACGTCCCTCATTAATCCGCATGTTGCAC
This sequence comes from Polygonum maritimum, assembly GCA_963924305.1. Lineage (NCBI taxonomy): Eukaryota > Viridiplantae > Streptophyta > Magnoliopsida > Caryophyllales > Polygonaceae > Polygonum > Polygonum maritimum. The sequence goes on from OZ002729.1 coordinate 15,792,969, forward strand.
CACAAAACCTATTGTACCTGAGCGTTCCTCTATATATATATATATGTAACATATAAGATTTTCACTTCCGATCAGAAAACAATATAAAACTTTCACTTATGAGTTATGACACATTCTCAATTAAATTCATAAAAAAAAACACAAGTATTGATCTTTAACTAATACTTTTAACACTTCGTACTATTTCGGTAAACAAAAATTCAATTACCTCTATATAAAGTTGTCAAACATGTCGGCTCGGTCAAGTTCAAGTTCGGTTATATCATGTTTGAGTTGGATATATTTTCGAGTCAATTGGACAGCAAGTCAAGCCGGATTGGGTCATGACATGTTACCGGAACTGTGTCGATCTAACAAGTCAAGAATATCAACTTTTTTTTATGATTTATGGTTCATAAAATATTAGCTTCACAGTTTTTGTAATAAATAATAATAATATGAAAAAATGTTGTATATTCCACATATATAACCAATCAGGCAACACAATGAGTGTGGTTTGAATTGGTGTTCAACTTTCGGGTCGATTTTTTCCTTTGACCTATGGTTTTTTTAGCCGGGTTTCAACCTTAAAGTTTTCGATCTGTTCGACTTTACGAAATAGGTTGAGTTATGATAACTCTACCTTTATAGATTCTTCTGCTAAAAAATTTAAGGTGCAATTATCTAAAATGAATTAGATTAATTTCATTAGATAATAATTTTAATTTCACCAAAATAGTATGTGTACAATATTCATTATTGTAGAAAGTTTAGGCACTCAAACTAATTAATTTTCGGCTCTTCGTTTTAGCGCACCCTCAAATCTCGTTATAGCGCACCCCCTTTGTCCATTAAAAAGGGATGGACACTTCATACATGACCACAGAAAACTTGTGGACAAGTTAATACTGTCCATACATTTTCACTGGTCGGGTGTGTTATCAGTTTTAGTTGACGAACCTTGTCCATTAAAAGGGGATGGACACTTCATACATGACCACATAAAAATTGTGGACAAGTTAATACTGTCCATACATTTTCACTGGTCGGGTGTGTTATCAGTTTTAGTTGACGAACCTTGTCCAACATTTTGTAATGGTCATTAAATTTTCGTCCATGAAAAACTTATGGACCCGTAAACTTTGTCCATGATATTTGTATGGACATATCGCGTTTTTCCATGTATTTATAATGGACGATTTATAAGTACGTGAAAAGTTGAAAATCACATCTATATAGCATTACTTAACCCACCACTAACACATTTTAATTGAGTATAGCACACACTCATTATAAGTACACACTCATTATAAATGGAACAACATAAGAAACATAAATCACATAGAAGTCATACAACAACATAGAACAACATCCACATTCAACAAACAAACAATAAAATGTCACATAAGAGCCAAGTACCATCATCACACAACAACCAAAGCATTAACATATTGTCCACAATAAACTAAAAAGACACCAAACATAGACTCTCACAAAGGACTCAATTGTTTCCCACCGTAATCTTGACTTGTGTCTCCACTTCAACGTCTATATTAGTCGGGGGTTTCTTCTCTAACGCAGCCTTGAGTTGTTCGACCTCGGTTTCCAACTCAGCAATCCTGTCACGAAGGATCTCTTCCTTGCATTCAGCTACCATAAGCTCTCCATTCTTCTCTCACACTTGACGTCTTATTTCAGTCTTTTCCTTCCTCAAGTCTTTGATTACTTGTTCAAAGAGCTTTGGGGTATTACATTCAACACAATTAATCTCCATCAGCATCCGGATATACGAATCCAAATCATCCTCCTTTTCTTGCTCTTTGTTACGTGGACAGAAGTGATGCTCATACTTTCGTATATCACCACTTTGGTAGCTAGAGCAATCGGAATCAGAAGTGTACATCCTATATACACAAAAAAAGAAACCTAGTTGGTTAATCAATTACATACATCTCTGAAACAACAACTCCCATAAACAACAACTCCCATAACAAACAAATTTCGTAATAGATTGTCCCCTTAAACAACAACTACCATATCGAAACAGTGGCACAAATTTCTCCGGAATATCCAACACATGGACAACAATATACCAATCAATGCAAGTATCCATAAAGCTAATGCAATTTCTGTTTCAGATTATGCGGCTTTGACTCGGGTAAAATCGTTGTTCCCTTATCAAAAATAAACCCAAACACACAAACTAAGTATAGTGAGCAAGTATGGGATCGAACCCTAGAGAACTTAAGGTATCTAGCCTAATATTTATGTTAACTAAGAACAAAGAAGGGGATTTTAATGAGAGAGTTTCAATCACCAAAGCAAGAAGACAAATCGACAGTTTCACAAGATCAATCAAAGTACTAAAGACAGGTTCATTCAACAAATCCACTTTAAAAGAGTCGTTTGATCATTGATTCACACCAATTCCTTTTAATCCAATGGTTAATTCCAATCCTAATCTTGACTAATCTCCTGTCCACAGTCCAGGAAATACTTAACAATGATAGAGGACGCTCAAATCAATATTAGCATTAAGAACAAGGATATATAGGATGCATGCAAGAGAAATCAAGCTACGAGTCAATTTCACAAGCAAACAATCAATTCTCTTCTTAAATCCTAGTTGCATAGACAACAGATCTAGGTTCAAGTTGTTTTCACAGAATAGGTTTGTCCACGGTCCAAACCCGTCCCAACAATAGAAGATTAATCAATTCAATAGGTTAATTACTCCTAGAGAAACAATCAATAATCATGTAATTAAGCACAAGAGAATCAATAATAACCAAAGGAATAGGAAAAGGATTTAGAATCTCACAAACTAATCAATCAAAGCTTCATTGATGAACAAACCCTAGAGAGGTTTAGTTCTCCATAATCTTCATAAAACTCAAGTCTTCAAACAAAGGTTTCCAGATTAATTAAAACCTAAAGAGACTCCTCCTTAAATAGCCCAAGGAACAAGCTCCACGGGATAGATAAGGAAAGAGGCAAAAGATAGAAAAGGAAACAAGATAGAAAGATTTCGGCCCGCTTCGAATTCGGCATCACCGCGGTCGCGTCGCCTAGGCCGCGCCCGCGCTTTCACGACAGAGAAGAACAACTTGTCTTGGCGGCCACCGCGGTCGCGGTGGACAATCCGCGGTCGCGGAATCCCGACAGAACTTCTAACGTCACTTCGGAGGCTGTTTTGACCATCTTCCGCTTGGAGTCTGACTTCGGTGTAAACATATGAATTGAAGCCCTTGAAGTTATCTTTCCAATGACACCGGAATAAGCTCAATCCGACCTCTATAGCTCAAGATATGGCCTTCGCAAGCAAGTGGTGTCGCGCAGACAGCTCAAAACGCCTTAAATCTCTTGATTCTTGCATTCTTGTGTCTTCGGCCTAGATATTACAATTATGCACAACTCTAACCTAAACACACTCAATATAGCCCTAAAATACAAGAGTTAACCTATACAAAATAGGCCGAATCAGGCTTGCAATCAAAAACCCTAGACGGGAAAATCTAAGGAAATTCTAGCGAGCAAAAAAGGGAGCTTGACACCAAGGAAAAGCTATTTCACCAAACAAAAAACCAAACAATCAAATCTAAGGAGACCAATTTGAGCACAAAAATCCTAAATTCTAACCTTAGGGTTTATACTTGGAGGAGGTGGCTCGGCTGCTAGGTGGTGGCTAATGTCGGGGCGCGCGGATCTGAGTTGGCGGAAGAGCGAACGGAAGCCTGGCCGGAAGGTAAGCTGGGCGGCGGTGGCGTTGGAGGAGATTCGTGCGTTCTCTCAAAGGGGGTGGAAGAGGATGCAGATTGAAGAGGGGAGGAGATCTGTTCGTGTGCGAGGATGAAGAGGGGTATATGTGCGTGAGAATGAGAATTTAGGCCGCGTCAATATGCCATTAAAAAGGGATGGACAGTTCATCCATGTCCACGGAAAACAGGTGGACAAGTTACTTTTGTCCATGGTATTTTTATGGACATATTGACTTTATCCATATACTTATAACGGACGGTATGTCAGAGCGGGAAAAGTTGAAAATCGCATTTAATAACCTGACTTACCCACAACTAACACAATTAATTGTGGGTTAAGAGTGGAGATATTCTTCTACATTCTCTGCCATCTCTTCTACATTCTCTGGTTCACAACCAATTGGGTGGAAAAGAACTTTGGGTACTATTTTGCAATCTCTCACAAAAACATAGAGTGATATGTGGAGGTCCACAACAATATAATGTCGTACGAAGAGTTGAATGTCGGTTTGGAAGATATCTCGATTAATTATTCCCAAAATGAGGTATGTTTTTTGTTTTGCTATATAGGTTTAGCTTTAGTTATTTTTTGGGTTTTTAAGCTATGTTAAGGTTTAGGGTTTAGGGTTTGATGTTAGGTTCTAGGGTTTAGATATCTACAAAGTTTTAGTATTTGGGGTTTAGGGTTTAAGGGTTTATTGTTTAATGTTAGTATATACAAGTAAAGATTTATACTTTTGTTGTTCAGGGGTTGTGCGTTTGACGATAACATTTGCGTTCTAGCTTGTCATCGTTTCCTCCATTTAGTTTAATCGGACAAATATACTTTGTCCATCGGATTTATGTGGACGTTTATATAGAGTCCATAGTAATACTATGGACAAATAAACTATGTCCATTATATTGTTGTGGATATATACAATACACGTTTTTTTTTAACTTCGTTGATGTGTTTGAACCAGGCTGATGCTGAGGTATATATTGGAGTCGAGGTTGGAGACACAACTTGGAATGTACAACATGAGGACCTTATACAACAAATGTTTTATTCGAATGAGTACTCTTGGGACAATGATGTCAGAACTCATATTGAGGGCGACTCTTCAAGTGCTTTGCATTGGACGGATAACGCTTTTCATCAAATGCAACAGTCCCCAAATGTGTATCCACCTTCAGCTGGTAATGATTGGGATAGAAATAATCCTATTGAATTGCCTCAGTTTGAGATTTCCGATTATTCTGAATTGTTTGCAACAGAGCAAACATTCTCTAGCCGTGATGAGGTAGTTGATTTAGTGAGGTTTGTCGGACGAAAAAACCAAATGTGCTTAGTGGTATATCGTGTGCTCAAGAGTACTAGTTCTAAGCTTGGAAAAACATGGATGGCGTGTGAAAAAAATGGAAAATACACTCCACTAAAAGGAGAGGATGAGACTATAAAGACAAAAAAATGTCAATGTCCTTTTAGGTTGCAGTGTTACGAGGCTACAAGAGATACATGGAAGGTTAAAGTTGTATGTGGCAAGCATAACCATCCTCTTGAAAAACGTTTACATGGGCATTCATTTGCCGGAAAGTTGAACAAGGTAGAGTATGAACTGACGAGAAGATTAACTCTCAACCAATGCTCTGCAAAACAAATAATGTGTGCACTAAAAGCCGATGAGACGAATCTCACAACGTACAAACAAGTGTACGACGCTCGATATAAGATTACAAAGGAGTTGCAGGGTGGTCGAACTATGATACAACACTTCCTCGCTGAGACTACCAGACTAGGATACCATGAGCGACACCGAGTGAGACCAGGAACATCTAGCATAAGTGATATTATGTGGACTCATCCAGAAGCATTAGCTCTGTTAAAGGCATTTCCAAATGTGTTGATTATGGATTCAACATACAATACAAACAGGTATATAATTCTCCTCTTTTTCTTTACTAATTTAATTCCTTTTTTTAAAAAAATTGTGATTATTTATTCATTCAATTTGAGTTTGCTATTACTTAATCGTATATCATGGTTGGATTCAAATTTACATAGGTACCATGTCCCTTGCTTTGAAGTAGTTGGATTTACATCCACTTGGAGAAACTTCAATATTGCGACTGCGTTCATAAGTGAAGAGGAAGAGGAGAATTACACTTGGGTTGTCACTAAGATAAAGGAGTTGTACACAATCATAGGAGATTCACACACTGTGATTGTAACTAATCGAGAGATGGCATTGATTAATGCAACTGAAAAAGTCTTTCCAGATGCAATGCACTTTTTGTGTCGTCGACATGTGTATAAGAATATAGAGAACAAAGCAAAGAAGATATGCAGTCATGATCCTTCCGGAACTGATTTTGCAAATGATTGCAGAAATTTATGGTTGTCAGCTACCGAGGAGGTATACTTAAAGCGATTGGCACTTATTCAATCAAAATGGAGACACGTGCCTAAATTGCTTGCATATCTTACTGCCACTTGGCTCCACAATCATAAGAAAAGACTTGTCTCAGCTTGGACGGACACTGTAGCTCATTTTGGCAGTCACACCACAAATAGGTATTTCATGCTGAGTTATAAATGGGATGTCATCTTGTTTTTTTTGTACCTAAGCTCACTTCCTTCCTACTTCGCTATGTTTGACTGTTCTAGGGTCGAAGGTGCTCATGCTGTGCTAAAAAAGTTTCTTGGCACTCATACTTAAGGATTGAGTGGTGTCTTTACCAGAATGCACTCGTTACTTACCATACAGATTGGTGAAGTTAAGGCTTCTTTCGGAAAGTCCCGGACAATCTCAATGTCATCTGGTTCAACTCTAGAAGTGTTCAAACTATTACAACACGTTGTATCCCACAAGTGCTTGGAATTTTTAATGAAAGAATACAAGCGGTTGTCTGCCACATGTCAGTTCACTACGGATTGTGCATGCCTGCTGCCAGTTACACATGGACTGCCTTGTTTTCATGAACTTGCACGATATGTGGTTGCGAAGAAACGTGTTCCTCCTAGTGCTATTCATGGTTTTTGGAAGCAACTAGAAATTAGTGTTGATGTGAGGAACGAGGATGACGACACATGCAAGCGTCGGGTTGCAAGATGCTTGATGGACGATTTTTATCACCAGGAGTTCCCTAACCTACCAGTTGATGAACAACACCGGTATGCTAGAACTGTCCATGAATGGACGCATCCACAATTGACAAGTATTGAAGAGCCGAATATAGGCAAGGGCAAGGGTCGTCCCAAAAAAAACAAGGTTCCATGCCAGAGATGGCCTTCTTCGTGGGAGTATACTAATTCTGACACAACACCTCCCAAAAAATCTCGTACTAGGCCTCCTGAGTCACCTCGTACTCCAATTATTCCATCAGCTCGAAGGTCATCATCTACAGGTAATAGAGAACTCGTACTGAATAAAATACTTGTTCTACACATGAGTACTAAAAGTTAGCTTATGACTTTATAGGTAGTCATTTGGAGAGTATTGTACCAAATACTCCTTGCACGCTATCTCCCCTATTGTTGAGTGAAGCAACTTGCACGCTATCTCCCCTATCGTTGAGTGAAGCAACTCCAAGAGGTAAATTTATTTGAATATAATTCAATTAATCTCAATGTCATTTTGCTAGTAGAACAGAATGTTGTCCTACTATAACGGTGGAAATGGGGTTATCCATTGTTACAGAAAAGACGCTTGACACATCTCGCACATCAGCTGATATGCATGCTCACATATCCACCCCCACAGGTGAGTTGAACAATCTATAAAATTTTGCGGAGAAGTTTGATCGTTCGTCGCTACAGCCTTTTGACGGATTTTTTAACTGGTGCAGTTGTATGTCCGTATGCATACGCCATACCCACATGCATCAACCCATTTGTGATTGGCTATGCTGATGTCATCAGTGATGGAAATTGTGGTTACAGATCAATTGCACGTAGTTTAGGGTGGCCACAAGAAGATTGGACATTTGTCAAAACAACGTTATATAATGAGTTAAACAAGAGGAAAAGGTTGTATGCCCCGACATTCTTACATCAATTAGTTGACTATAATCTGGAGGCACTACAACATATTTCAGAGGGTTTTGCTCCTATGAAGACTTGGCTATCTCTTCCGGAAATGGGGTTTTTGGTTGCAACTGCATTTCAGAAGGCATTTGTTTCGGTGGGAGCTTGCAACCGAACATTTCTTCCTCTAACTTTGACACCTGGACACACTTGTGCTGATATCGGAACATTCTCCATTTGTCTTCTGCCAGATGTGCCGCATTATATTTCGGTATGTGAGCCTATATATTCCGTTTAGGTTTTGTGAATACATGTTTTCAAACCATAGCAACATTACAACAGTATTGTTCGTCCTTGTAGGTAGAGTTAGATGCTCGTTCACATTGCCTGAATTATACACATTATGGCACACAACTTCTCAAAGAGGTGCTTGGGGGTTGGACGAACATTTCAAATCAAGATTTCAACTCTACAAGGATGATATAACTGATCGTCGGGAAGTGTTTGGTTGTACGGTTATTCCGATCTCTGATGATTAAGGATTCATCTGTGTAAACACTGTCTAAGAGTATTTTGTCAGTCTCTCCACGAACTCGGTCGAGCCGTTGTGTCCAAACAAAATTAATGGACATTCAGACTTCATCCACAAACAACTTATGGACCAATATAGACTCTCCACGACAAGTTAATGGACAAAGATAATATGTCCATAGAATTCGTGGGGACATATTTGGTTTGTCCACAAAAACTTAATGGACGTGGATCTGAACTCGTTTCATTCCCCTCCCATGTCTCCAGACGTCAACCCGGCCGAAACGTCCACCGAGCAGTGGCCCGGGTTACCATCTGTTTTGGTCAGGCGCGTTCATATAATGTTGTCCATAGTAAACTAATGGACATGTCCCAAACGGTCCACAACCAGTTAATGGACAACGCTAATATGTCCATAAGAATTGCATGGACACTTTGGTCTTGTCCACAAAAACTTACTGGACCTGAGTCTTAACTCGTTCTATTCCCCACCCTTGTCTCCAGACGTCAACCCGCCCGAGACCTCGACCGAGTGGTTGGGCGAAATGCAATTTCTGTGTCCATACAAATAGGGTGAATGTGCATAAATATAGCCCAAAATTTTTTGATAGAAAACGATGTTTTAGAACATTAACTTCTTAAATAGGTCAGTCTACCACCACCAATCTTACATAGTATGTTCGATCCACATAACAATACGTAATCATGTTCCAATGTCTAAGCATAACCAAAAGTGGGATCACAGTTTAGCCAAATCCGAACAATTCAAAAGTCGAAGCATAACCAAAAGTGGGATCAAGTTGCATCATTTTCTTCCTCGTCGTCTTCATCACCTCCATGACCACTAGCGCCACCCCACCGGGAAATCAAACCGCAATGAAGTCTCTCCACTGCCGATAGTCGTGAGCTCTCGAACAGCAGCCATAATGTCGTCACGTAGGTCAACGGGAATATCCGTTCGAGTGGTCGTATCTAACCATGGCTGAAGGATAGATGCAGCTCGATAGATACGCTTCACATACACAATAAATGTAAATAGAGAAACCAAGTTAAAACACTAAAATTTGAAATATGAAACAAGAGAAATACCTTCGATTCAGCCCACTGTCTTCTAGGAGCGATGGCTTCTGGACTTATCACCAAACGTGTTCTTGGCTTATACCAAGCAAGGTACTCAGAAGAGCATTCAAATCCATATGTAGTCTGAGGACCCATTGCTTGTAACGAAATGCGATGGTGGGGGGTGGATTTCCATGCAAACAAAGATCCCTCGTACTCAACTCTGCAACTACCCACCTCAGCAACTCTTATGGCACGTTTTGGCATAATCATAGGCAAGGGAATATTTTGAACGCGTCCAAACTGCCTACTCGGCCTATCCGGCATATACGGCTCATGGATCTCCAAGAACGATATCATTCCGTGGAATCTTGACACAGCTAGGTGCCCTTTGAAGTCCAACTTGCCATAAGGAGACCAATCAACCTATCAAAATAAAAAATTATATAATGCATTCACTAACGAGCTATATAATGTCATATCAATTGTTTTTATGCCAAGTCATTATCAGGTTGTAGAATACTTACATCATATTCTGTCATTTGATCAAGAGCATCGCTATATATTGCCAACATCTTCTTAGAATCTGTCACCTTTAACGTATTGACCCACCGCATAGCACACGGTTCTTTGCTACTATCCCATGTCGAAGATTCCACAGGACGAAATTTCGGGATATAATGATAAATCCAAGACTGCATGATTTCAGGCGGGCAATACAGTATTAAACAATTGATACGATATATTCGACCAAAAAAGGCTATTGATACAATATGAATTAACTAGAATATATTAGATAAGCTATGATACCTCAAATAAGGTCAGACATTCAGCAATTTGTTTGCACTCTTTTCTTGAAGCCTTGCCCAACTGCTGATACAAGTAAGATAAAGTCGCTGAGCCCCATGACATAGCTGACACTGCCTTAGGATCCTTAACAGCAAAGAAGTATGGAATCGGCAACCGACATTGGGATTTGTCGGTGAACAGTGTAGAGCCGATCAAATACATGAGAAAGCCAGAAGCAATAATCTCGGGCTTCCTAGCAACTGTCTTACTCATACAATGCTCCTTCAAGGTAGAGTATGAAATTCCGCGTTTTCTGGCATCATCTTCAATGAGAACTTGATATTTCATATGAAGGAGTTCTGCAAATCGTTTGGCCTCAGCATCCCTTTTCAGTTTAGGCTCCTCATCCACAACTGCTTCTCCACAGATTCTCAAACCAAGTATGTAGTAGACGTCGTGCAACGTAATCATCATTTCACCCCAAGGCATGTAAAAGGAATTTGTCTCTGGATGCCACCTTTTAATGAATGCACTCAGAAGTGGATGATTGATGGTGTCATACATGATATGCTGCAAGTGAGACAACCCACTATCACGAACAATTTTGCACCAAGATGCAGTAGTCAACTTCCATTCCTTCAGTTGTGACTTTCTTTGTTGGGGGATTAAAGGATCACGCCCCTGTAAACAAAAGGTTAAAACGTATATTATTTCACTATTGCCTATTACAGAACTGGCTAAACAAATCCTGAACAATCATAGAAAATAAGTGGACATTTAAATATTGTCCACCAAAACCTAATGGACACATATGATGTGTCCATCAGTTTTTGATGATGAACGTTGCTTTGTCCATTTATTTGTAATGGTCAGTGCAAAATGATGGCTGCACAGATTTTTCGGCTAGCCCTTTGTGAAGAAAGCGCAATTAGGGTGTAAAAATGTGTTAACTCACCTTCTTTCTTCGAATAGCATCCGCAACATGTGCTTCAAAACTAATAAGAAGCTCTGGAATTTCTGGGCCCCCCGTCACGGCCTTTTTCAACTTAGGCTTGAACATCTCACGACCTCTCTTCCGACCTTTAGATTGTTGTGCAGCTCCTGTTTCAGCCTCTTCATCGGAATGAGAATCAGACTCTTCGTTAGACTCAGTTGCGTCATATGTGTCATCTTGCTGGGCTTCATGAGCATCTCCCAAATAGTCAGTATCTTGACCATCACCTCCACCATCTTGCTGGGCTTCAGCTGTGTCATCTGCTTCAGCTGCGATATCTACTTCAGCTGCGTCATTTGCTTCAGCTGCGTCATTTGCTTCAGCTGCGTCATCTGCTTCAGCTGCGATATCTGCTTCAGCTGCATCATCTGCTTCAGCTGCGTCATCTTGACCGTCACCTCCACCATCTTGCTGGGCTTCAGCTGCGTCATCTGCGTCCTCATGAGTATCACCTCCACCATCATTATCGACGGCGTCATGTGGAGAATCTTGGCTCGGGAGACCTTCCTCAACTCCAGAAGCCACATGGGCAGCACCATCATTTTCTTTAGCTGAGGGCCCAGAATTAGTCTTGCGTCTAGTATTGCTGCTCGTGCTGATGCTGTGATTGGCTTACGCCCCTTAAGCCTCGATTCCTCCATTTTCTACACCAACAAACAAAATAAATGAACAACTTTAGATATTTGACTACCATGAACACGCATAAATAATTCTGATTTCTACTACAGCAGCAACCTAATTTTGAAAGATAAGAGTGTATCAAGTGTTACAAATTACAAGAACTTGGTGATTACAAGTTCACAGCCAGTAATGTTACCCAACACCAAGATACTGGTTTTCAAATAATGGAATTGAATAACATATTAATTACAGTTTGTAACTCCACCAGATTAGCTCATGGATTGATGGTTATAGAGATGATGGTTGTCCTAGCTTAACTACGCCTACACTCCTAGAAGTCGACCAGAAATTACAAAATCAGGTAAATGAAACTTATTGCTTAACATGTAACTGTCCTACGCTTAGATGTACATCCTAGAATTAATGTGAAGATCTGAGTTCTCTTCTGTTCCTATAGTTCCAGTCAGAATGTTCATCACATGGAGTACTCTCGCCTTCAAACAACTACGAGCAAGAAGCACCTAAATTTGCAGAGAAGGTAAGGTGGTAGGCTGCGGAAAGCTTTGTTCTTTTGTGAGATTTTGATCTTCATTTGTAGGCACAAAGACGTCTTGCCCAAAATCGGGAGGCAGCTCGTAAAATCCGTTCAAAACCCAAAAACCACACACCCCAACAAACTCAAATCAAGCATGGTTTTGTGGTTATGTTCAAGGGGCTTTTTGACTCATAATTAAAGCAATCAAATAGTAAATAATGCTTACCCAAAGATATTCAATCAAATCCAATCTAGCCAACCTAAGATTCAGTAATTACCACAGAGATTATGACAACAGCAATAGTAAAGATGACTGTGAAAGAGTTGACACGGGAATTACTCGCAGATGCACAGAGCCTTTCTAGAAGATCAAGTCGTGTTTGCGCCTAATTTAGCTTTCAAGACAAGCTCCTCTGTGGTAGTCCCTATGATCTCATTAGCCCGTTTCAAACCCACACCGTAGTACCTTCCAATGGAATCCTACACCAAGGCACAAGTGAAGCTGCTGTAAAACAAAGACTGCAAACAGAATCCAAATATAGGAGGCAACTACTACGGAAAAATGACCACAAAGTGTTTGATCTTCACAATGATGAGATGATGGTTATCAACTTGACAGCAATTGTTGAGGGACATTGGGTTTATGAGATGAAAATTTGTACAGAATTTCGAAAAGCAAGCAGGATCGAAGCAAAATGTCTTATATAATTACTTCAGAGGAAGAAGGTATAAGGTTTGAGAAAGACAACTCAATATCCTCAATTGGTTGGCTAGAACGGCTAGAACGGCGATGTGGGGTTGGCTTAGCAGACCAAACCCTCGAAACCCTAACCCCCACCCGCCCCTCCGAAGGAAGAGTGAGAGAGACGGCTTACCTAAGACGAAGAGGGTCGTCAGGCGGTGGTGGGCTGGTGGCGGTCATCAGGCGGTGCGGAAGAGGAAGACGGTCGACCCTATTCGAGACCAAAGATGGAGAGCGAAGATGGAGATCGAGGGTGAGCGAAGAGGAGCGCAGCAGCGGGGAACACGATTGTGAGCGAAAAGGAGCCCCCAAAATGACAAGGGCAAAATCGTAAAATACCCCTATTTATACATGCGTTATTTCGAGAATATGGGGTGCGTTAAAACGCAATACCCTTAATTTTTCAGAGCACCGTCTGAAAAAACTAAAACTGAGGGATATCAAACGTAATATTCCCGAAAATATTATCGAAACCATGAAGTTTTTTTTTTTCCCCAGGCGATCAGGAAAGAATAGCAAAACCCACAAGGCCATAATCCGTTAACTTTGTTCTCTCTCCTCCTTTCACCTTTCTCATTGTTCAACAACACCGGGACACATACCGGACTAGTCTCATTCTCATTCTCATTCTCTCCTCTTGTGATAGGTAATACTAACATCCATTCTCTTCTTCGTTTCTTCCCCTCCTGGTTTTCTTCTTCATTCAATTTCCATGTTTTTCGTTTTCTGATTTGTTAATCGGTTCATGTGCGTCTAAATCGAGCCTGGGAATTTCCTATTTGCGTGGTTGGTCTGATCGATTAAGACTTGCTAATGTGCAAAATTCGATTTTCGTCCTTGGTTTGAATAGACAAACCTGGAAAGCTAGGTTGATCTGTCATTTAGATTTGTAATCATAAAACTCTGATTCGAAGGTGAGACTATTGTGTCGATTGATTGATGTCAATTATTGGCTTCGTATCAAATTAATGTCCTAAGCACTTTCGTTCTCAGTGTGTTAATTTCCTCCAATTCAAGAAACTTCCTGGTATATGTGTATATGGTGGTCTATTTGCCTAGGACCCGAACCACGCCCTTTTACCTAGACAGCGTACGATTTGTCGATGCATTCCTAGCTATTTTTCTGTTGCTCTATTGCACAGATGTCAACTACTACTACTACCAGTTGTTTGCATATTTCGTTATTAGATTAGTCCAGCAAAGAGATGCAAATATTAGGTTTAGGGATTTTTGGCACAGAACTTCCAAGTTTCTCGTTACAGGGTAATAGGGTTTGGGTCATATGGCTAATGGCTGGCTGAAGTTCTCCTAAACCTGTTATCAAACAGCATATCCTTTCCTTCGGCTCATACTGAAATCCAGACTTTGTCTGTCCCTGTAAACAGCTTTTAGCATTTTAGGCATTGCTTTGTATGAGTATATTCACCAATCTTGTGTGCTAGCAGTAGCACAGAGACACATTCTTCATCATATGAATATTGTTTCCAAGTTCCTAAAAGCTGTTGGTTGATTCTTATTTTGTTCAGGTTGTTATAGTGGGATATATTCATGGCAGATGAAATAATCCTTACCTACAACGACGTTGTGCTGAGGAAATCCGACCTAGACATTCTTAGTGGACCGCATTTCCTCAATGATCGAATCATTGAGTTTTATTTCAGTTACCTATCCTCACTCTATCAATCTGATGAAATCCTTCTGGTTCCGCCTGCTATCACCTTCTGGCTAACAAATTGCACTGACCCGGAAACTCTGAGAGCGTTTGTGGAGCCTCTGAAATTGTCCTCTAGAAATCTGGTCATCTTTGCTGTAAACGACAACAAGGACGTGACCCTTGCTGAAGGTGGATGTCACTGGAGTTTGCTTGCTTTTGAGAGGAGTCATGGTATGTTTGTGCACCATGATAGCTTGGGAGGAATAAATGCATACCATGCTAAGCGCCTTTATAGATCTGTGCTTCGATTCATGGACTGCTCATCTCATAAATATGTAGAATATAATGATTCTCCTATTCAGCAGAACGGATACGATTGTGGCTTATACGTGACTGCCTTTGCAAGAACCATATGCTCCTGGTATATGGAAACCGAATCTAAGAAGAAGAGTGCCATTCTTTGGTTCATGGCTGTGCTGGCACAGGTAACGCCATCAGCAGTTTCTGAGATGCGGCCAGAGATTCTTGGGATGATTAACCAACTCATTGCCTCCAACTCCAAGTAATGTCTGTTTTTGCGCATCAGCAGGTAACGCCAAGTAATGTCTGTTGGCCGAAAGCAATTAGTAAGCCACTGATTGCATGATTTTGTAAGTTCTTCAACTTTCTTCCATTACTGTACATATATTCTGCATTCTATTTTTTTTTTGCTGAAGCACTTCTTGTGTAAGGTTTACATCCGTTGAGTATCCATGTATAGTGCAAAAATCGTTACACCCTTTGAATCCCTTCTTGCATATTGTTTACATCTTTCAATGGTGTGCAAGAGGAACATTGTCCAGCACTTTTAATTGGACTTTTTGTTTGTTCTTCTCATGGGAGAAGTATTAGTTTGAGGTAGGAGTGCTCAGTCTGAGAAAATTTGAGAAAGGTCTGCAATGCGGTCCAAATTTTATGATTTCTGTTTTAGTTTAGGCCGAAAATTTTGAAGCTATTGACTGGGGTGATTTCAAATTATTTTATTATATATAAATCTCAATGGTTTTCACAATTTCAAATGCTAATATTTCTTTGTGATTATGGAGATTATCTAAAATGAGTTGTTCTGATCAAAGTCGTGGTAATGCTCGGGGATTTTGAAAAATTCCAATAAACACAAGAGTCTAAATTGCATTTTCTTATAGATCGATGTGTTGTCTTTGTCTATCTTGCTTTCAGACGACACTACTTTAGCAAGTACTTTCCCGGTTTACTCACTTCATGTCCAAGGTCATTTAGGCTTTTTTCGCTCACTAGTATATCAAGTTGTTCTTTACGCCGATTTATCCTTCTTATAAATTTCATTGGCTTCTTGATATTCCAAATTTGTGTTAGCACATCTTATAAATAAATTCTCCATTTTTGGTTGGAGAAATTCCCAAGGATGAGTATCCTGACTCCGGAGTCATGTACCCCTCTTCAGTTTGGATTTATATATTTAAGCTTATCATGGTGTTCCCTGACCATAAATTGGTAGTCTTACTCCTGAAGAATCAAGATCATTCATGCCATGACACCTCAGATATATTAAGGCTGAAGAGATTATGAGTAGGCTGAAGATAGAGGAGGGGCTTTTGGGGAGTGAGGAGACGATACTTGACTTGGACGAGAAAGCAAAGAAAACTTCATTATGGATCATATCATTGTGAAAGGAAGCTTATCAGGACATGTGTAGATTGTCACAAGACAATGAAGATGAGGAACGCACTAGCTAGGTTTCATCATTTTAGATCCAGGGCATAAGAGAATGAAGATGAGGAACGCTCTAGCTAGGGTGTTTGATAGAGAGATTAGCAGAAGAGATTTGCACTAGCTAGGTTTCATCATTTTAGATCCAGGGCATGCTCTTGTAATGATTTCTGTATATCCACTGTTGTACAAGGTTTATTTCCAACACGACTGAATAAACTAAAATGAATACAAGATTGATGGTTGAATGTACACGTCAGTTTTGGTGCACAATACAAAATTAAGCGCAAATTATTAAAAGATCGTAAAGTTGAATCTGAATAATCAAATTAATTACGTACAAGAGCAAGCTACTTGATGCGTATACTAAAATCGAACAAGTACACACTATACCTCTTATAAGTACACTAAAATCCAACTCAAGAGAAGAACAATTAGAACAAATAGTACATGGTCGTAGCTTGAAGAAGACGGATGATCATATCAAACAGTTGGGTTTGTGGGCTTGTTTGATCTGTGCCTCTTTGCAAGAACCAAGACCCAAGTGACGGCCTCCAACACAACCGAGCACGATGAGCACGATGGCGTACCCGAGCGTCCACTTCTTTCCGGGTTGCAGAATGTTAAGCCCACCAAAGACGTTGACGATACCAAGAACGACAACGGCGTATCCTACAGACCGGTGGTAGATAGTCCACCAGATCCTATACTTGCTGTCCTTTTTCGGCCTCAGGCGCATCGCGAAAATCTGGTTGGTGGCTAAGCAGAAGAGGGCAATGCCGATGGCACGGTGAGTGGTGTACACAATTCCCTTGGAGTGGGAGCCAAGCGCAAGCCCGGTGGCCCATCCAGCAACTCCGAGGGCGTAACCGAGGATCTGGCACGAGATATGAAGGTAGAACCATGCTGGATCCGCGGACTCGAAGGCTCTCATGTACCTTGCTATGATCACTCCCACAGGAAACAAGATCCCCCAGCTTATCCCGTTCAAGATCCCGTGTGCGCTCCTCATCTTGGTCCAGGCGTCGACGCTGCGATGGCTAGACGACGAAGCTGCAGCTCTTGTAGGGGCACCTGAGCGGTTGCTTGGGGAGGAAGGCAACTCCAGCGTTCCCATGGAGTTCAAATTGTCGGACCCGAAGGCGTGTCTGGTCGGCATCCCACCGTCGAAGGACGGGCCAACCTGCCAAAGGTGGTTGATCTTGCCGGCCGACGAGAGGCTATTGGGCAGGGCCACGGTGGCGTAGATCTTCATCATCCCGTCGCTGTACTCGGCGCTCTTCTCGAGCACGTCCACGCCCTCCAAGCTCCCCTCGACGATGGAGCCGTAGGAGGCCATGCTGTAGGTCTTGACGGCCGTTGACCCGTCGGAGTCGTTCCTGAAAGCGAGGAGGGCTCGGGAGCCGGCCATGCCCGTGCCGGAGGGGTTGAGGGCCCACGAGACCCACCCGGAGGGCGGGGCGAGGAAGGCGACGGAGAGTGTGGAGTTGGAGGGCGAGTAGGACCAGTGGAGGTATGAGCTGAGGGTGGGGAGATCAGCGCAGTTGTCGTACGCCTTGTTGTTCGAATGCATCTGCGTGGCGCATGTTAGAGACTGCGCGTTTGTTGGGGAGAGCAACGACGGTGTCAAACACACGATGAGGATGAGGAAGAGCATCATACTCTTGGATGCCATTATCCAACACCAACACGATCGAACAAGCGAATGAGGGAATAGTAATTTTTATCAAGAGTAGGTTGATTCGTGTTAGGAGTTAGGACAACGGTGAGGGGGTTAAATAGATCGTGGGAGATCAACTAGGTGTCTTGATGGAGTTGCATTATTAGGAGTTTTTTTTTTTGGTTGAAGTTGCATTATTAGGAGTTAGGAGTATATAGATTTCCATATATGCATAGATCGAGTTGCGCTAATTAGAAATAGGTAGATTTCTTGATCGATAAGCAGTACGTAGGAAAAGATAGATTTCCATACATATATTGTACATATTATTAACATGACATAAATACATATAATACAGAAAAGACTTGGTCTTAGAATTGGTCATTGGTCCGAACACAATTTGAGTGTGGTCCATAATTTTAAAAAGAAACCGGTCATTAATCCGGATTGACTTTTTAAAAAATATAAATATATCATAATATTACTTTAAAAAAATGAATTTTTACTATTTAAAATTTGTTAAATATTTAATAGTATTATTTTTATAACTTATATGTAATTTCTAATACTAGATTTTGGTTCAAGTGAGGACAACTCCTTGTGGTGAGGATAATCTCATTCATTGAATTTATCTTCTTACCATGTGATAGATGGTTTTTCAAAAAAAAGAGTTCTTTTCAGGATAATGTTTTTTTTGTTTTACATTTTAAATATTATTTTTCTTTTCTGAAAAATACGGTTTGAACACAAAAGTATGACATTTCAATTTTTACACACTAAAACTTCAAATTGATATGCTAAAAGTTCGTTTTATAAATAATATGACAACAATTTTTAATATTATATGAGTTCAGTTTTTGTTTACTATTTCTTCATTTTTTTGTTCTATGATTTTCGCTTTCATATCGAGTTCATTTATTTATATAATTCGATTTTCTCAAAAAAATATTTCATTTTAATATTTTATTATTTTGAAAAATATTGTTTGCTACAAAATAGCGATTATAGTACATAAATAAAATAGTTCATTTTTTGTATGCAAAGAGTTCAGCTTTTAATAATTAAAGTTCATTTTATATATGTTGTTAGTTCAAGTTTTTATTTTGTACAAGTTCATTTTTTTCCAACAAGTTCATTTTTTTTATTATTATAATCGTATGAAAAATAAAACAAAAAATAAAAAATTGTAGAAAAAAAAGAATAACTAAAATATTTGAAAACTAAGATAAGTTTAAAAAGATAAAAAAAAAATATCATTTTTACAAAAAAAAGAGTATAACCCTTAAATGTGGTAGTTCAATTTTTTTTAAACCAAAGTTCATTCTTAATATGTTAAGAGTTCAATTTACTTGTACTGGAAGTTCAATCTACTTTGTACAGGTTCAATTTTTTGTATAACAAGTTCACCTTTTTTCTAATGTTAGTTCAATTTGTTTTTACAATAAGTTCAATTGTATATTAGTCGATTTTTTCGTAAATTAAAATAGATTTTAAAAAAAATTATTTTTTAAAAATATTAAAAAATTTAAAATAATCTAGAACATTCATTATACGTGATAAGGACTAAGAAGGTGAATCCAATGGATAAGGTTCCTCCTCACCACAAGAGATTGTCCTCACCACAAGACTCTCCTCACGAGAACTTACCTCTCTCTAACTAAATTTTATTTTATTATACAAACATATTTATTTCTTACAAGAATATTAAGTTTTTTTTAAAAGATAAAAATAGGCCCACAATGGGTCCAAAAATGGAACCGTATTCGGACTGAGACCGAAAATTCGATAGAATTGAGAAAAATTGTTCCCTATCTAGTTTTGAACGCTCACTCCTTTTTTTTATAAGGTAAGGGATTAGGGTCGCCATAAGAGATGAGAACCGGTTACCAGAGTTCTAAAAAACACTAGGCGACCTCTAAGCAGAGAAGGACCGCCTAGTAACTAGGTGGCTCAAACAAACACCTAGGCACCGCCTAGGCGGGTTAAAAGGCTAGGCGGATATGGACAATCTAGCACCTAGACAGGGCTTAGGCGTGACCTAGAAGGGATGTTTAGGATAGTGAGGTTATTAGGCAATCCGCTGTCCTGGAGTCTAGAACCCAAGACCTCATGGTACACCCGTAAGTGATCAACCAGTGAGCTAATGCGCCAAGCGGACAGGTACTCACTCCTATTGATTTATAGAATACACTTTTACTTATCATAAGACATGCACTGTAGTTGTGTTGCGCTTTTATTACTTTTTAATGCACTTAAGGGTTAAAATTATTATTCTAAAACCCACTTTTCTATCTAAAAGGAATGCACTTATATTACTTTGTGGTACACTTTTAGTACTTTAGAATCTACTAGTTTTTAATTAACTATAAGGTTTTCTTTTACTATTAAAATATGTATATTTATTTCTGTTTAGAATGCATTTTTGCTACTCTATAATGCACCATTTGAGGTTCAAAATGAACTATTTGAGGTTCAGAATGAACTTTAGATATCTAAGACACAAAGTTCATGAAAGAAGTTACTATTTAATTGCAATAAACTTTTCCTACTATATAATGCCCTTTTTCTGCTCTATAATGCCCCTTTTCTATTTTATAATGCACATGTTGGGACGATGTTAAGAACGCCAGTACTTAGCATCGCATCAATAATGATCGTCCTTGGAATTTTGATAATGACAAACTCAACTTTGATCTAATATGTTTGTCCAAGTTATGTCACAAGAATTTATAAAGACGCACATCATACTAAAAGGACATCAACTGTACAACAGTTCCTAAAGAGTAGGGACGCTAAAACACTTAGAAGAAAAAGGATCAGAGAATGTTCCTTCGAGATGAGGACATGGTCCCCAACGAGTAGAAATGCACGCTTAAATGAAAGAATCCTCCTAGGCTGTTGACAATGATGACATCACTAGACAGTCAACAAGTTCGCCAAAGCTTCGCATGTAGGGGACCAGTACACGTAGAGGCTTCCCAGGAAACCCTGAGGATGAATGCAACAGTGTACGGACTCCCGATCTGATCGTGCGGCTGAGGACGAACGAAGGAAAAAAGCGTCAGCAAAAAGATGTCCTTCCCAACCACTATAAATACATTCAATTGTATTCAGTGTGATGTGACTTCTTACACACTCTTGAGAGCGACATCAAGAACACGACGAACAACTCAAGAACACGAAGAACAAACCAAGAACTGAGTGTTTTGAGTGTGTAAATCTGAGAGAAGTCCGTGAACAAAAAGAAAACTATTTGTGACAAAGAACTACTTGTGTCTCATGAAGGACTATGAGGGACGTGTGTCTAGCGTCTTGATGATGGAATCACTTACAAAAAAGACAAAAACAAACAAATCAAATAACACAAGAGGGTTCGGGCTAGTCCCTTACCCAAAACAAATCAACCACACAATCACAATAATTCCCCGACAACGGCGCCATTATGATGACAGGCCCAAAGTACTATACCAATCTAAGGATAGGGCCCCGGGTCAATCAACAAAAAAATTTGTATCACGACCCCGTTGTAGTACGGTGGTCGAGGTCGATCACAGGGAATTATTTCATGTGCGGTTGAACGGTTGATTATGTAACACAAACACAATGGGAAAGAAAACACACGAAGAAACTCGGGACCGAGGTTGTCAATCTCGGGACCGAGGTAGCTAGGCACAAACAAAGTCGGGCTCGAGGCTAGGGGACTCGGGCACGACGCAATAATCAATATAAAAGGAGAGAAACAAGCTAGGCTAAGGGGATCTCGGGCATTGGGTTCCTTCTCTAGTAGATGTAGGTTATTCCTCCCCAATTCAAGCAATAAGTGTTGATCCTCGTAGGATCGAGGTTGTTCGCCTCGGTCCCGCCACTTCTACACATCGACCCTAGGGAATTTGACCTCCCTTTCGATGCAAGTTCAAGTGATGGGCAATCGATCACTTCCGTTCACTCTTGCCAATCACAAGCCCTTGATCCCTTGCTTCCACAAGAGATTGTAGCTCAATGTAGAGTGGGTTCCTAGATCAAGCACTTAAGGCTATGGAATTGGGGGTTCAAACCCAATCTAGCTAGAGGTTTCCCCCATAGCCCAAGATCAAGCTATCTACTCACTAATCATGGAATTCAAACTAGCAATCATAAAAGACCATACGCAAATCATGATTTATGCAAGTCAAATCCACAATCAACAACACAAACACAAAATCAAAGCCAAAGCAAACTTGAATTAAACTAAGAAAAGGAATTCTTACAATCTCTACTCCCGCTCCAAGCCTAAGGGTTTCTTTCCTCTCCAAGGAAAGGAATTCACCCAAATCCTCCTCTAGATCTTGGGTTTCTTCCCTCCTTTGGAGAAGAGTCCACCCCCTTCTTCCTCCTTCTACTCTCTCAAACCTCACTCTAAATTCACTCTCCAAGCTTGGTTTCAAGGTTGTTCTCTAAGGAGAGATTACAAGGGCTTTTATAGAGATTTTTCCTCTTATTACAAAGACTAGATTACCCTTCTAAACTCCTTGAGCTCCAAGGAAAGTCCTTGACCTCCAAGGCTTCTAGAACTCCTTGATCCCCAAGGCTTCTAGACTCCTTGATCTCCAAGGAAGCAATTATAATTTTGGGAATTAATAAGAAAATCCCAAAAAGAAAGGAATCCGGAGCCACGTCCGACATGGATCGACACGGAGAGAACTCGGGCCCGACTTGCTTCAACCTCGGTCCAATGTCATACGTTCCAGAGACCTCGGGCCCGACATGCCACACCTCGGGCCACCATCTCGGACCACCTTGGAACTCGGGCCCAACTTGGCCCAGACCTCGGGCCTAAGGCATTTTTCAGCTTGTTTCGCTCCGTTCTCTCTCGTTTTAGCTCGGAATGACT
The DNA here is from genome assembly GCA_963924305.1 of Polygonum maritimum. Classification (NCBI taxonomy): domain Eukaryota; kingdom Viridiplantae; phylum Streptophyta; class Magnoliopsida; order Caryophyllales; family Polygonaceae; genus Polygonum; species Polygonum maritimum. The sequence continues at coordinate 15,815,895 of OZ002729.1, forward strand.
CGATTCTTTCGCCGTTCTCTTGGTCTTCACTTGAGGCTTCTTCTCATGCATCTTTAGCTCCATTTTGGCTCCTTTTTCATCCTTGAATTCCTCCATGATTCAATGATGCTCCAATCTCCATGATTCTTGCCAAAAACACCTACAAAATACACAAAATTCGCATAGTCTCCGAATCTCATAGAAAATCGGAATCCAAGCTAAAAAGGGACAAAACACACAAGAAAAGGAACAAAAGACACATATTTACAAAGGAAAATGACCTATAAAACACCATCAAATAGAGAGACATCAGTGACCGAATTTTCAGAGTGCGCAAATGAGCGGCCTTTTAAAAAAATAAAAACACGTTCTAATCTAGAGTCTAGATCGAGTAGACGATTCAAGGGTCAATATTACTTCTCATATAACTAGAGGTGTCAATCGGGTCGGGTCGGGTAGATTTGGTTTCGGGTTCGGGTTGAGTGCGTGTTAAGGTCAATCGGGTTACAGGTCAAGTCGGGTCTACTCTTGATAGGTTATTGTGCAGGTTCGGGTCGACATAATAGGTCAAAATTTTGAATTTCTAATGATTATTAAAATAATATTATGATTAAATAATAATATTTAATAATAAAATATTATTTTATATATAAGTAAATATTAGAATAAAATATATTATAATATTTAAAAGAAAATATATTTATTCTACATATGTAAAGAAATCTGGTCCGTCGGAACGTGTTCGGGTTTCAACCCAATCAGATTCGTGTTAATCGGGAACTGTTTTTCCCTTTGCTCGCTACTATTCGGGTCGGTTTAAATGTTAAAACTTTTGGTCGGTTCTTTGGGTCGGGTCGGGTTTTTACAACTCTACATATAACACATCACAGATAAATCACATCAAATACACACTCTATAATATACGAAGTTATCTGCAAACATATGACAAACAATACTGCATGGTAAACTATCAAAAATGTATCGTAAAGTATTAAAAGTACATCTTTAAATAGCAATATTATGATGCATTGTATAAAATTACACATGCATCATAAAGTACTAAAAGTGAATTCTTAATTTGAATAAATTTTAATACAAATTATAGATGAAGTACATATAACTACTAATAAAGCATCTTACTAGAAAGATTGGCCCGTCCTATAGACGGGCAATTTCTTTCACCATATTTTTTAGAGGTGGAAATAGTAATGTTCATGACACAATTTTGTTTTGATTAATAAATTATGCATATATTTTTTATTAAATTGTCCAAAAAATAGTAGATAAAATATGAAATTATTTTTTTATGATTTTATTAACTTCTTAAGAGAATTATTTTGATAATATGGCTTTTTTGTTACAATTAATTTTTTAGCATAATGAACATGCATCCGAATTGCTTTTTTAGATTTATAGATATTTGGCGGAAATTTAAATCGAAAGCATATGGGTAGCTTTTAAGGTTTTGCATTCTCACTCAAAAAAGAAAAAATGATAAGGCTTTGCATTCAAGTTATAATATTATAACATAATATATGTATGTAAAGTGGCGAATAATTATAATATGAAGTAATATTATAACATGATATATGTATGTAAAGAATAAAGCATAATAAGCAATTACAAATAAAAGGGTAAAATAATATAAAAACATGTATTTATTTGCCAATGGAAAGAAAAATGGCTTAAATGCTTAAAACCACCGGTATGATATGATATATTTCACTTAACCACCCCTATACTGCGATATCATTTAAAAACATCCATATAATATGTTCTGTTAACGATTAACCACCTTCCATTTATTTCCGTCAAAAAACGCTGACGTGTCAGCTGTTTCAATATTTCTTTTTTTTTGGTTCTTGCCACATCATCTCTCATCAATCTTTCACAAATTAAACCCCATGACAGTCGGTGATGATGAGGCCTCATCCGAGAAACCATGGTCGTCGGAGCCGGCAACGGTCGTCCACCGATCATCAGAGATCTGCAGATTGGACAGTTGTCCTGAGAACGGAGCCATGTGTCGATACACGGGGGTGGAACATGTGATGAAGCCCTCGCCCACTCCTCCGTTAGGGTTAGCAACCTCGATTTGGAACGACGGCCCCAGTCTGTACCAGGGCTCCCTTCCCGAGCTGTTCAAGGAAGGCCACTCGGTGGTCGTTGAAGGCTTCGTTAAGCCTCTAACCGAAGAGATCCGCCGAGAATGGGAGTCATCGTCTTCTTTTCCGTCTTCTTCTCTGACAGCCATGGATGTGCAGAGGAGGAGTGGTGGGAGGATTAAGGAGGTGACGACGAGCAGAAGCAGGCGTGGCTCCGGCCAGTTCCTAGGGTTTAGGTTTTGTCGATTGATTGATTTTGTGCAAGCGGATTCTTGATTCACAATTGGACCACTACCAGGTAAGAATTTAGGGTTTCCCCCAAATTTGTTTGATTAGGGATGAAGATGTTGAGATACTTTTGATTCCTGATAGAAGAAGAAGAGAGATGCAGCGGCGGCAAGAGGAGGTAGTCGCCGGAGGCGGTGTAGAATTAGAGGTAGTAGGGAGTGCAAATCCTCTGTGAGTAGTCACTCGAAAAGCTCGGTGGGGGAGGGGCCGATGACGATGGCTTCAGAGCTGCTTTGGGAATTTCATGATCAATTGAGCTCACCGGAGATTGGATGGATTGTTGGATTTTGGGGGAATCGATCGATCGATCAGAGTTGCACGAGGGGGAAAGGGGAAAGTGGAGTTGGGGGAAAGACGAAGTTGTAGGGCCACCTGTCATGGTAGAATAAAAATGGTGAATAAGAAGTGAAGTGGCATGAACCAAAAAAAAAATAATATTAAAACAACTGACACGTCAGCGTTTTTTGACGGAAATAAACAGAAGGTGGTTAATCGTTAACGGAACATATTATATGGATATTTTTAAATAATATCGCAGTATAGAGGCGGTTAAATGAAATATAGCATATCATACGAGTGATTTTCAAAATTTAAGCCAAGAAAAATAAGAGTTGTAGAGATGTTAGGCAACTTTTAATAAGGTGAAAAATCATAAATATTTTCCGATGTATAATTCGTGCGTGGTTTGGTGAAGTTCATCTAAAACTTCAAGTTATTTCACCATATCAGTAAATTGGGGTCGGCCCAATAGGCTGATCAACCCGTCAATGGGAACGGGATCCGTCAAGATACGTATTTGACTATTCGTTTTGTATTATTTTCTTCTTTTTTGGGAATGAAACAAGAGAGCTGAAAGACTGCTAGTCCGAGCTGAATTAGGCAGCTGAGGGGGGCAAATCTCCTCTAGGGTTCCGAGGAATCACAAAGGTGTTTGCAAATCTCTTCAACTTGATCTTGTTTGTTCGATTGAACGATTCTTGCTTCAATATAATCTGCTATCTTCTAGTACGATCTTCATTCGATTGATTTCTCCTCTTTCGTAATTTCTCTGCTGTAGATTCGTGGTTGCTGTTTGTGTTTCCGGTTCTGTGATGGATTTGGATTTGGATTTGAATCTGGAACCTCTTCAAGTTCATCAGGCGGAATCCCCCGAACGTTTTTTAGCTGAATTGGGAGACCACCATGAAAGAATTGAAGAGCGTATACGCCTTCTTGAATCCGTTGTCGCTCGATTCCGTCCGCCATTGCTCTCTTCTTCGACTCCTCGAACCCCAATTCCAACTCCTACAACTAATACAAGTGAATCCGATGCTGTCGTCGTCGGAAACACCATCAAGCCTGCCAAAATCGATGGAACTCATTTGCTGGCTAAGGCCTTAGCAATGGATTCTACTTCCGAACAAACCTTGCCTTCCGCCTCCGCTTCCGCCTCCCCCAACAAGCGCAAGCGCGGGGGTTCAGCTTTCGATTGCAACATCTGCTTTTCGATTTCCAAAGACCCGATCTTGACTTGCTGTGGCCACTTGTTTTGCTGGCCTTGCTTTTACACCTTGCCTAATTCTGATTCTTATGCTTCTAGGCAGTGTCCTGTGTGTGATGGTGAGGTTTCGGAAGCCGACATTACGCCTATATATGGCGCTGGTTCGTCGAATGATTGCGTTGCTCCTCCCTCGAGCTCCAATCAACCAAACCCTCCCCCAATCCCTCCTAGGCCCCGAGCACGTAGGATAAACAGTGTAAGGCAGCGGCTTGGTTATCCGCCCCTCCCTCCTCACCAAATGGCTGCTCAGATGCTCTTTCATCGTCCTAATCCCAGTCCAAGTCAGCTTGTCTTCCAACCTCATCATTTGTCGAGATTTCTCTCTCAATCCGGGAATCCACTTGGAGAGCCTTTACCCGAGAATGTGGAATTCCATGTCAATAGGCAACAGATGCCAAGTACTCAAATGCCACCACTGCCATTCAATGTTGATGCTCCTCTCAATGAGACCAATTCCATGGCTTCACCTTATCTTTGGCCTCCTCAGAGCCAAACTGGAACGTCTTTGGCGAATGCACATTCAAGGAATCCTGCAAATGAGGGGATCAGCGGAGGCTATGAAACAGCAATGAACCGTACATCATCTTCAATTAGAAGAGCCAGCACTCGGAGGAGGAGGAGAGATGCTTTGGGCAGATGACTATGAGAGAGCGGTCGCCCCAGCTTCCATGTTCATGCCAGATGTGTGCTATTGTAAGGCTTTCTGCTTGCGTTTACATCACAATTAGAGTACATATATGCAATATAACTTCTTGGGCATGCATGTCCGTTGACTGTAGAGAAGCAATATGTGAGTTTCAGATCCTAGATACTAGAGATAGAAAGTATGCACAATTCATATCCTAATGGCCTGTCTGTACATATTGGAATGACATTGTGAAAGGCAGTAATAAGTCTACACTCAGTTTTCTCTTTGTAATATAAGCAATAGTACAAGGAAGAACTGCACTACCTTGTGGGTAAATCTGTGCTGTAGATTCTTACAATCTTTGCCATTTTTTTTTGGTCAGAACAATCTTTGCCATTAAGCTTGTCAGTAAATAAAAAAATTTAGTGGCTTCTGGCATGCATGAATTGTGTGACTATTTGTTCTGTTGTTAGTGCCGAGCCAAAATGCAATGTTGTCAGTACAAATTAGCTGATTCCTTCTTTTTCTTCTTCTTTTTTGTTCACTGCATAGTTGGTTAATGATGTGTTTGCATCTACAAGGAATTCTTTTCTCAGGGTTTAGGTCAGTGCAGCAGTACACACTTAACACTTAACACTTGTACAAGTTTTGTTTGTTAAGTTCTCATGGTGTTCTCGTGAAACTGCACAAGAAAGCATAAGAGCAGTATCATAAGTTCACCCTTCACGCATTCACCAATTTTCGGCTCCAGTTTAGCACTCGAGATTCGTCTTATCATTGGACAACATTCAATCTTTTCATATTTCCTTTTTACTCATCTTTCTGAACATAACAACCTTTTGGATCCAACCACCAAGGAAAGAGATGACTCGAGAGTTTAAATCAGTCTGCACAGAACGCTGCTAAGTATGTAATCCTGCCAATGGGCTTCCCTGTGTATCGTTTCTGCATCGCTCCAATAGAAGAAGAGCAAGCCTAGTGTTGTACCTTGCAACTTCTCTTAAGCGATCTACCTTCAATCGGTTCTTCCATGCTGCGTTCTCTGTAAATGGCAAACGAGTTTAACCTTCATACCAAACAGCCGAAGGGGAAAAATATATTACACAGGCACGTGATGTGAGGCATTGTCGGTCTACGATGAAGTCAAAGCCAATTTCCTCTTCTTTATTTATGTTTTAGGTGCGAAGGCCCATTTCTCTTGTTTCACGTGTTTTGCTTTATTTTAGTGCTCTATATCTTAAAGCGTTTAATCCGTAGTGATTGTAGCATTTAAAGCGATAAAAAAATTAGGATAGAGAATGTTTTTGACGAAAAATGCACAAAGTACTCAAACGTCATTTGGAGGAGGTTAATAGCCAAAGGTTTACGATCGGTTTCGGTTGTCGGGAGATCGAGTAGAAAATAACAATAGAGAGCAATAGAAACTTAATATAAATCGAATGAAAGAGCTAAACAAATAAGGAAAATTGCTTATCTTCTTTTTATTATAATAGATCGACAAATTACAATCGATAGCTTTGGATTTCGGATCCGGAAGCCTCTGGGCTGATGGTCAGAAAGCTGTCGGACGGCGGCGGTTGGTGGCGGTCGACGGCGGCCAGCGATGGCGATCGTAGCTACGAGGGTTATAAATTACAAGCTATAGAGAGAAATACAAATACAAGTCGTGGCTATTGTGATCTTGTGTGTTCTTCTCCGTTTTATGGCTTAGGGGGTCTATTTATATAGTTACAAGATAGAGAAAGTGGGAATAACCGCCCTAGAAAAATAGGCACGATAGTAGCTCATCCATTTAAATATGACTTTTGACTTGTTCTCCCTTGAAAATAGCTCTTGAAGATTGAGAAAAACGTGGTCAAAGTTGTTGAAGTGGTTTCCGGAGATCTAGGGATCTCGTTTGACTGCTGGAGGCGTCAGCCGTCGGTTTCTGCAGGAGCTTTCTGCTGGCACTTTCTGGTAGAGCTTTCGGGAGCTTTCTGGGACTATAGTGTGCAGCGATAGCCTTAGAAACCTTGTTTTTCACTAAGATTCTCATGAGATAGGCTAGAATCAAGGGGTAAATTTAGGGTCCAACAATACCCCAAATTCATCTTGGTCGTCGAGGCAAGGAGACGAGCGAGATGAATTTCATTCTTTTCGCCGGATGCTTCATCATTTGCAGGAGTACCCCATTGATGGAAGAAATGGAGTTTCCGGTCAACTAGCGTCTTTATGAAGGAAGTCGTTAGCCAAGGGCATGGACTCGATCGGAGTCGTCAACTAAAGGCACGGGCCTGGCCGAAGTTGTTGCCCGCTAGCGGTGGTTTGATCAAAGTCGTGTAGCCTCGGGCGTTTAACTTGACGGAAACCGTTAGCATCGGACGTTAACTTGACCAAAGTCGCTAGCCTATAGCTAAGACTCGACCGAAGCCGCTAGCCAAGGGCTTAGACTTGCCGTCATGTGAAGGTGGTGCCTCGGAAACTGAGGGTCTATGTCTCATAAACTGAGATTTCGCCTCGGAAACTGAGGTTTCATCTCGGAAACTGAGGTTTCGTCTCGAAAACTGAGAGTCTATGCCTCGAAACTGAGGGTCTATGCCTCGAAACTGAGGGTCTATGCCTCGAAACTGAGGGTCTATGCCTCGAAACTGAGGGTCTATGCTCTGAAAACTGGAGGCTTGGACACGAAACCCTTGCAGAAAGTCCTTGTGGTGGTTTCTAGAAAGAAATTTCTTTTGATCGTGATTAGACCGTGATCGTAACTGGCGGTTAGCGCCTCATGTGCTTTCTACAAGACAAGAAAAGTAGCTAGAAGGGTTGGTCGTGGGTTTCTCCAATGACCCTTCGATGCTCAAGTTAGTAGCGTATGCTTAAGAAATCATAAAGAAAGTGTATGATGCAAAATAATGTAAGATCCTTAGCGACGATACGGATGAAACCTGTGTTCCTTGCGATCACGAGCAATTGGACCATGACCGTGACTTTCTTGGTTGTCCTCGCTATCGGTGTCAGAACTTTCTTGGTCAGATTTGCTATCTTTCACGGTCTGGTCACTAGATTCAACTTTCTGGAAGTCATGTTCCGGAATCCTCCGACTAGCCTTATCTTCTTTGAGGCGGATTTGGGTCATTGCTTTCGCTTGGACATCCTCGAAAGTTGTACACGGGTTCATGGCTAATTTATCGTAAAGTTCGTTGCTCGTTTGAAGGCCTTGGCGGAATGCTTCGATGGATGTCAAAACATTGCAATCGGGGATCTTGACTTTCTCGTGAACGAAACGGTTCAAGTAATCTCTAAGAGTTTCGTCATACCCTGCGTAATTCGATATAAATCATTAGAATACTTCTCAAGACGTCGACTACTTATGAATTGAACTTTAAATAAATCAATGAGATTTGCGAATGATTCCACGGATCCCCGTGGTAAACCGAGGAACCATCTTAGGGCTGGGCCCTCAAGAGTAGCCCCAAAACACTTGCACATGATGGCTTCACGGTCCTTTCTAGGGATGCAAACCGTCATCATCTTTTGCTTGAAGACCGAGACATGATCGTTGGGATCATCGGTTCCATCGTAGCTTGACATATCGGGAATGGTGAACCCTTTAGGAAACTCAACCCCAGCTATGGTTTCCACAAAGGGAGAAGCCTCATAGCCGTTGTCGGGCTCTTTCTCCATGGGACGCGGAATCCCGGGGATCGTTGCAATCTGCTCGTAAAGAGCCTTAAGTTGCTTTTGGACCTCTCGCTTGATGATGTCTTTGATGTCGAGAAGAGTAGGAACGACCCCAACATATTTCGTGGGCTGATGCATAGGAAAGACAGCTGCGGTAGAATCCTGACCGGTGACACTTTCCGGCAAGAAAGCTCTTGCGGTGGTCGTGGAAACTTCTCGGAAAGCTACTGCCGGACTCAAGGTCCTGTCCGTCGGTACCTGCGATCTCATAAACTCATTTTCAACTATTACTTGCGCCAATTAAGAGTTGGTTCTGGAGGTTTCGGCTTTAAATTCATCGAAGTCTTTTTGGAAGGCATCTAGACGAGCAAAGAGTTCGCCAATGGGGACTGGTCGGTGTTTGACGGAAGGATGATCGTTGTTCCTTTAGCTATCGGCCCCACGGTGGGCGCCAAATTGTTTTGGATGAAAAATGCACAAAGCACTCAAACGTCCTTTAAAGGAGGTCAATAGCCAAAGGTTTACGATCGGTTTCGGTTGTCGGGAGATCGAGTAGCAAATAACAATAGAAAGCGATAGAAACTTAATATAAATCGAATGAAAGAACTAAACAAATAAGGAAAATTGCTTATCTTCTTTTTATTATATTAGATCGACAAATTACAATCGATATCTTTGGATTTCGGATCCGGAAGACTCCGGGCTGATGGTCAGAAAGTTGTCGGACAACGGCGGTCGGTGGCGGTCGGCGGCGGCCGGCGGTGGCGATCTTAGCTATGAGGGCTATAAATTACAAGCTATAGAGAGAAATACAAATACAAGTCGTGGCTATTGTGATCTTGTGTGTTCTTCTCCGTTTCTATGGCTTAGGGGGTCTATTTATATAGTTACAAGATAGAGAAAGTGGGAATAACCGCCCTAGAAAAATAGGCACGATAGTAGCTCATCCATTTGAATATGACTTTTGACTTGTTCTCCTTTGAAAATATCTCTTGAAGGTTGAGAAAAACGTGGTCAAAATTGTTGAAGTGGTTTTCGGAGATCTAGGGATCTCGTTTGACTGCTGGAGGCGTCAGCCGTCAATTTTTGCAGGAGCTTTCTGCTGGCACTTTCTAGTAGAGCTTTCGGGAGCTTTCTAGGACTATAGTCTGCAGCGATAGCCTTAGAGACCTTGTCTTTCACTAAGATTCTCGTGAGATAGGCTAGAATCAAGGGGTAAATTTAGGGTCCAATAGAGAATGTGGGGCATTTAGGCGAGTGACTTCTTCTTACTCAAAAAAAAGAGGCGTGTAATTGATGCTATATAATATCGCGTGAGGCACCCCGTACAGCTTTTCGGGCGGCCCGGTTTTTGTGTTCCGAACAACACAACCGGAACAAATTTGAATTTTTTCGTTACCGAAGTGTTCTGCTGCCCACAGCCGGAACCAGAATAGTAGTAGGTAAGCCTTCCGGAACCGAAAGACGGAGCCAGACAGTGGTAGGTACACCAAACCAATTTTCACCCGTTACATCCTCACTATGTATACCACGCTATCGGAGTTTTTTACTGTTCAAATCTACTTTCCTCTAAACGCAAATTTACACTCTTATCAACCGGCTTCTATGGTGTATTTGTCTTCTCTAAACTCGGTTGAATGGATGATTTCTACTCAAGTACGATGGTACGTTATATACTGTAACATTTTTTATTAATTATGTTTTATATTATTTTATCGTATCTTGGCATTATTCGATATTATAATCAATCTTTATGGAGTGGGTTACCAAATTCAAATCGAAATGTCATTGATTTAAACGAGGAATATGTATACGAGAACGTTGGCGGGGAACCATATCATGAAGTTGTCTATCAAAATGATTCAATTTCCCAACAGAATCTTGAAAATGTACAGGTATGTAATTTATATTATTTCATAGTAAATATAATTGTCTCGCTCAATATAATTTAACAATTCTAATTTATTCCGCTTGTAATGTTATATCCCGTAGATTTATTCAATCGAATAATGTAATGGTTTTAATTTATGTTATTTTATAGTGAAAATATTATTGTCGTCCAGTATAATTTAATTGTGTCATTGAACCAAATCTTTATGTGATGTTATTAATATAGGTCCTTGAGTTTCCCGATTTTTCTACTCACTTTCAAACTGATAATGAGTGGCCGGATAGAGGTGTTATGGAGGATTGGGCAAAACAATTAGGTAAGACTTTGAACATGGCGCTCACTATTAAAAACGCTTGGAAAACGAAATTTTATTTGGGGTGTGCGCTCTCTGGTTCATACAAGCCCAAGAAGAAACGCAAATCTGGTATCATTGTGCCCAATGTACAAATCGGTGATTGTTTAAAGGCAAAACCACTTACAAGAAAGATTGGGTGCCCATTTGAGTTGATGGGGAGACGAGAACAGAAAACTCAGGTTTGGAAGCTAACGGTAATGCATGGTTCTCATAATCATCCACTGGATACTTTGGAAGGGTATGCTTTTGTTGGCCGCATGACCGATGAACAGAAGGAGGGTGCAAAGCAATTAATTCTTGCCAACATAGAGCCAAAGAAACTCATGATATACTTACGCGACAAGTGACAGGATATTAGAACTTCTATGAAACAGCTGTATAGTTTTCGACATGAGGTTTATAAGGCAGATATGGGCGCAATGACTGTAACTCAATTCGCATTTAGTTACTTGAAGAAAAACGACTACTATCTCGATTATCGTACTCTACACGGAAGCGATGAGATTGACGATTAGTTCTTTGCCCATCCGAAGTCATTGAAGCTGTTGAAATTGTTTCCATATGTTGTGATTATGGATGCGACATACAAGACAAATATGTAAGTGTTTAAGCTTTTCTACTTATTAGATTAACGTGAACAAACATTGGTTACATTGATTGCATTTCCTTAATTTTAGGTATAACATGCCCTTTGTTGAGATGGTGGGATTGACGTGCACGGGACACACATTTACCAATGCTTTTGCGTTCATGGCAAAAGAGATCCAAAATCACTATGAATGGATATTGAGACAGTTGCTAGAGTTGTTCAAAAAGGTGAGAAAAATGCCAGAAGTCATAGTCACAGATCGAGATCTTGCAGAAGTGAATGCTGTCGATGTAGTTTTTCCCAACGCCACTCATATGTTATGTTGAGTGCACATCCAACGTAATTGCAATGAATTCGCACTTGGGCATAATTTTCCTGACACCACCGCGTTGTGGTTTTCAAACAGAGTCGTTGACTTGTTCAGCTCTATGACTTTGGAAGAGTATGAGGTAGGTACAACACAGACATTTAAAAAATATACTCAATCCGTTATTGTTTGCTTATCTTCAAAATAACTGGTTGGACAAATTTCTTCGTCGTATTGTGAGAGCGTACACCGATCACCGTCTTAATCTGTTCACAAGGACCACTAACAGGTAAATAATTTTAATTTCGTCTTATATTTTATCATACACATTAATCAAGTAATATTGAAAATATATTTATGAAATGTTTGCAGAGCCGAATCACAACACTCCGCGCTAAAAAAATTCTTAGAGACGTCTGTCGGAGGATTCACCACTGTGTTAAGAAAGATACACGGCCATGTCAACATCCAAGTGATCACGATTCGTGGAGAGATGGAACGAGGTCGTACCTATTTGCCACTAGACATCTTATACGCCACTGAGCCATTAAGGACCATTGTATCTCACCTCCCAGGGAAGGTTTCCAAACAATCCACTCCTTAAGGGACCCTACGTTCGGATTTCATAGAGTATGCAACGATGCGTGGTGGAACTTGGCTCGTGGACTTCCATGCCCTCACCAGGTCCTTGCATGCATCAAGGAACACAAACCTATTGAGCTCTCGATGATCCCTGACTTTTGGAAGCAACTGGCGTGGGATGACCTCATTGGGACCAATGAATCAGGAGATTATATACCCGATAGGGGGGATGACGCAGTTTGGGAGAAGGATGTTTCCCACCAGATGACTAGTAGATACACTACCTTGACTGATCCCAGTCAATCCAGAGCGAAGCCACCGAAACATAAAAAAAAGGGTAGGCCGATGAAGAATTCAAAGCTCCAACCAAGGAAGTTGACTCTACTCGAGCATTTGCAAAAAAGTCAAGCCAAGGGTTCAAAGTGTGCTAGGAGAACTCGCTACACACCGGGGCCAGCATTAGTCGCAATTTCAGAGGACAAGGATGAGGACGAGGAAACGGAAGATGATGCAGATTTAACGACCCCCACACCCACTAGTCATATTGGAGTGGAGTTTGGCGTTCACGTTCCTCAGTTCATGATTCCGTACATCATCAACGCTTCTGACGTCATTGGCGATGGTCATTGTGGGTATAGGTCACTGGCTCAAATTATTGGTTGGGGACAAGATGAATGGGCAAGAATGCGATAAGAATTAGTTATTGAGTTGAAGATGCATTATCAGATATATGGTGCTGTGTACCCATTTATTACTCATATTGATGATTTGATCGCTAATGTCAATTGGACCGCCCCATGGTGCGGCGAAGCGCATTGGATGGAGACGCCGATGGTCGGCTTGGCATTCGCTACTAGATTTCGGTGTGCATTGGTTGTACTATCACATCGTTGTCCACATACATGCCTCCCGATGATCCAAAGCATCCCGCCACTCATCCCTATATGGTCTTTGTAGTTTGCATTGCACATCTTGGAAATCACTACGTCCCGGTATGTGTAGGGTTTTATTCTGATTTTTATGTACTCTACTGATCGCTTTTTTTTATAATGACGGAATCAGGATTTTAGGTGACGCTACAAGTTGATGCTCCGATACCATTTGCGGTGAAGATTTGGACCATTTATAATGACGCTAGCGTTTACGGGATGGATATGCAATATCACGAGCGTATGACACGATATGAGCTTTTGAGACAAGAGCATGGGATACCGCCGAGTCATTTTTAGAGCATTATTACTTTTTACTTTGAGTTAGGGAGAAGTTTGAGAAACTTTTAATGTAGATCCATGGTGATCTTAAATAAATTTTACAAAAAAGCATATTAAAAGGTTGATCGGGGTGGTTGAGGCTCAATGGGGAGCCAAATTGCTTAAACTTCTGGGAGTTGGCCAAACACAGTTTCTTCAACAACCTCGAAAAAGGTTGGTCCCCAAAGGCCCATTTGGTCTTTGTACTTTCGGAAATACCGAACAATTCCTTGAAGACGAGCTTGACACTGTATACAATTAAACAAAATTTCCCGTTAGATTGATTAAAAGAAATAATGAAATCATTATAATAAAGAAAACACATACCGCATACACGTCCACCTCGGGGACATCTGGCGCTGGGTTGCCCACGGTCTCGATAGATGAATGTAGTAGATATGGATGAGATCGTGCCGTGAACCATTGCAAATAGTTCGCATCGGCTTCGTAAGGAAACATGGGCATGTATCCTTCCGTCACCATGGAATACTGGCGCTGATCCCAACGATCATCGGCCACATCGAATTCCACCTCATATTGGTATCGATTAAGAGTGTCATTTCTTTTGACTTTGGTGGGTTTGATGACGGGAAGAATTGGGATTGTCTGACGATAGCCGTGTTTTCGGGAACATCTGTCAGGCATGTATGGCTCTTTAATATCGAAGTACGTCAGTAGACCCCTATATCGGGACAAAACACGATCACCAGTGGAGAAGTCCAAGCCCTGTCCCCACAGCATCCATGTTACCTGCAAGTCAAAGTGACATATAAAATCGTAATATCTTTATTAATTATTAATATTTATTTAGTTTTAGCTAGATTACCTTGTCAACTCTGATCTCATCTAGGTGCTTTCGTATCCCAAACAAGTCCTTTGCAAACCTGCCTCGACCCGGATCGGTATGGTACTCGCTAGGACTCTCATTAAAATTTCTGCTTAATCGACCCTTGAATCTTGGGAAATACATCCAGATCCATTGCTTAAAAAATAACAAGTATTAGACAAAAAATAAATACAAACAAATTTTGAGAATATATTCAATGACGATAATACACGATGTGCATGCACCCGCTAATCTGTGTCGCCTTCACATGTGAGGCACAACCGAATTGTCTATACAAGTATGCCAAGGCACCCGCAGCACATGCAAATGTGGAGGTCACTCCGTGGTCCATGAGCAAGTGCATGAGTCGGTGTGGCACTTTATTTCCAGACTTGCCCGGAAATAAAGTGCACCCGACCAATAAGATCAAGTACAGTGATGCGATATGATGTGAGTCACCTCCGTGGGCTAGCACATAATGCAGTCTTTCCTTGAGGGTCACAATGTTGATGCCACCTTTTCTTATCTGCTGGTTCAACAACGCAAGCTCAATGTCGAACATCCACGAGATCCGCACATGTAAGGTATGATCATCTAGCGCATTCATTCCCGTGGTCATCTTAAGCCCACCAATCAGCAATTGTAATATCTTATGGACGTCATAGAGAGTGATGGTCATCTCCCCCCAAGGCAAATGGAAACTATTAGTTTCTAGATGCCAACGCTCAACAAATGCAGTTATCAGTGCCTCATCAGTCTCTTTGAACGTCCAATCTTTTAGCACCCCCAAGCCACTTTGGTTCACAAGGACCATCCAAGGTGCCTCTGGAGCTGACCTAACAATGTTCGCCAACTCATCTACTATGCCATCATGGTCGTGCCATTTCAAAGGCATCATTCTCTCATCTTGGTGGGTCCAAATATAATGTGCCTTGTGTGTAGAAAAATGGGTCAAGATCTTTGGGATGGTCGGCCCGCCCCCATCTCCACCCTCAAGATGGAGGGGGGGTTCATACTATGGGTCCCCATGCGGAACCTGGTGTGTTGCTGGTTCTTGGACCGGGATTTGATATGCGGGTTGGCCCCCAGAGTAGATGGGTGGGTTTTGAGTTAATAATTCGTAACCCTGTTGGCTTGGTTAGTACATGGGTGGGCCTTGGGCCGGTATTTGGTAACTCTCTTGAATCATGTTATGAGATGAGCCTTGGGTTTGTGTTTGCGGGATTTGGTAACCCTCAAAGCCTGTATAGATCTCGGTCGAGTCTTGAAAGGGGAATTGGTAATTTCCGGTTGTGGCCGGTGGGATATCGGGAAGACCTCCAGAAAGCCCAACAGAAGGCCCACCAGGTGTATAGTTCGGGCCAAGTGTAAACATATCCCGGTCCGCAAATAAATCAAACTGAAGATCGGGATAGTTATGGCCGGTAGAATGCATAAATCTCAATATTAATCCGAGTTCTTCCAAAACTACAATTGTTTGTATATTATCATTAGATGAAGAACTAAGGTGTACATGATAAAATGCATGAAATTAGTTGAATTTATCTCTATTCTATTTGGAACCAGTGTTTTTTCATCTTTTTTTTCCAAACAAATATTAAAAGTTATGTATTCTGGAATTCTTTTATTTTCTTACGTGCAAGTTTAATCACCAAAATCAATCTACCATCCAAGTTTTCTAACATAAATATTATATTAACAAATTTTCTTATTTTGCAACATGCACGTCTTATCAAATTAGTCAATCTAACATACAAGTTTTCTAATATAAAATATATATATATATTAACAAAGCTTGGTATTTTCAAAAGTCTTATCATAATTTGCATGCTTCTAGCCTAAAATCAATCTAAATGTTGTTTGTATCACTAAAACATAAACTTATTTTCTAAGATAAAAGTAATCTCATTTTTTTTTTGTTTCCAAAATTAATCATTTTGTCCATAATTTTTCCTTTTTTTTTCCATAATAATAAATTAAGGATGACATACCCGTCTTAGGGGCGACGGAAATATGCGGATTGTAGCTCATCATGTTGTCAGGGTTTGTAATCTGGAATTCTTCTTGAGCTTGTGACCCTTCAACATTCTCCCGCGGTTGCTCCACATTCAAGTCCAACGGCAAGGATGAAGATTGTGGTCTACGTGAACTACTATGAGATTTACCTCCTACCAAACTCCGAACGTTTGTCTGATACAATTCAACCCGGGTCGTGTTAATTTGAATATCAAATACTACAAAAACCCACAACTTTAACGTAATAATATAATAAATAAATTATTTATCAAATAAAATATCAATTACTATATTAGCTTTGAATAATTAAATTGTAATATCTTAACTTCCTAATGTTAAATCTCGAACATTTGTATGTACAATCTTAATTATATAACTAATTTATCAAAATTAATACCTAATATTAATATAAACTTTTTAACTAAATTGAAATTTAATATGTATTTATTTCAACGTACTCATACTAAATCTCTTAATTTTAACATCAAATCCTAACAACAATAATTAATTTGTCCAAATTTATATCCAAAAACAATAATTAATATACAATTCCCTAAAACAATTAGACGTTACATAAGTATACTTCAACTTCCTCGTGCTAAATCTCTTCACTTCAAGGTTAAATCCTAAAAGCAATAACTAATTTGTCAAATTCTACATCTAATACTATAAAACATTACCTTACTAAATTAAACATGCAAATTGGGGTAAACAATTATAGCCTTAACACATAATAAGTTTTTTTCAAAATTAGCATCCAATACTATAACAAAATTGCATAGTTAAATTTTGGAACATAATTTCTAAATTTAAACTTACCGTAATATTTCCGAGTGAATTTATAAAACTCGTACTTCTTGAAGATGAGCTTCTTGAGTTTGGCATCTTTTTACAAGTGATGTTGTGGGATTTAGTGGAAGGATGGATGAGTAGAATAACAAAGAGGAGTGATTTTTATTTTTTTTGAGGAGAGAGCAACGAAATGAAGAGAGTAGTGAAAACGAGTCTTCGTTATGAAGAAGGATGGAAGAGAAGCAACTCGTTTTTATTGCGAAAAATGGGGAATTGTAGCCGGTATAGAGGGCCAATGAAATATGGCAAGGGTCAGACTGTTCCGAGCGCTGCAATCGGAACGGTTCCGAACGCTGCAATCGAAACAGTCTGTCTGATTTATGTAGACAGCTTTGACCGCTTTTTTTTTTAAAAAATCTGTTCCGAAGAAGTTGGCCGGTACACTCGTTTTCGATAGGTCCCGCCGGAACCAAAACCGGGGCGCCTCGAGATTCTATACGGGGCGCGTCTGATTTCCCATAGAATATAGATAGGAACATGTAATTGTTGTTGAGATAGGGTATCAGTGTGTAAAATTACATACTTGGCCCAGGCAATTCTAATACTAGCTTTTAGATTCTCAAACGGATGGGTTTGGGTTTAGTTCGAGTACGAATTTAGGTCAACTAGGTCATCGATGAAATTTCGTCAGGTTATGACAGGTTATTTGCCAGCTTGGGTGAATTCAAGAATAGATGCGTATTGGCCTTCCAATCATCCTTTTCCTTTTGGGATGGATTCACCAACGAGTCAATGACATCATCTAGTGCAACTTTTTATACAACAACAAATTAGGTCCATACTTATTTCATTAACCCTCTCTATATACTTGCAAGAGAAATAAGCGCAAGATAAATCAAGTTATGCAATATTTATATCTAAGATAAATCAAAGTTTTAAGCATAATCTATGTTGGCAACCTTGTGACTCGTATAAATCAAAGATAAGCTTGACTAGTGTTTGTAAGTTGCAATGTGATATGATAACTAATAGGACAATAGGTTTTGTTTACCAATTTTTTCAAACCCATGCAATAATAACATATGTTATTTTTTTATTTTCAGAAATTAATCCAAAATATTTTATGTAAATTCTATAAAATCTTTAAATAAATATACCACTCAATAAAAAATTGAAAGCACAGCCTTTGATCATATTGAAGGGCTAGGATTTAATCTTTTTTGTTAGTATGTATACATTGTTATTAAGAGAGAGAAAATTATAGGATTTAGTCACTTATTGATTTAATCTTCTTTCTTTCACATGCTAATCTTCCCGATGGAATTTCTCTAGCATTTTGACTTCGATACTTGTACAAATGCAGAAATACAAAGTTCTAAAAAATATGAACCAACTGCTATCAAGTCTCGTCATAATAGGATTGTCATATACTCTCAACAATCTTGTTTTTTTCCACGTAACCCTAATTCCAATAGGCAATTTTCCTCAAATGGATCAAAATCACAACAATCTCCAACATAAATCGAAACTTGTACATATATACCTTTAATACATTATAGACTAATTTTGAATCAGATTAAACATTGCTAGAGACAAACTAATGATGTCCCTCTTTTTAGTTAGGCTTTGTAGGTTGTTTGATAGTTAGATTCAGTCATTTTTAGTTGTTTTGTATCTTTCTGCATGTGATTTTGGTTATCTTTCGAGAGTCAGAATCTATGCGTTTGTTGTTTCCATTTGTAGGTTTTTGAAGCGTTGAGGGGGAAGTTTTTGGGTCTTTTAGCAGTCTTTGAGGAGGTGTATCTAGAGGTAGAAGTAAAGCAAGGTGTCAAGAAGAGTCAAGGGTCAAGTGCAGTCTAAGAGGTTTCCAAGGTGTTCAAGGAGTTGGTGTGTCTAAGGAGTTTGAAGTGTTCAATAAGTGATCAATGTGTCAAAAGTTGGAGTTTCTCAAGACGTTCGAGTGAAGTTTCAAGAAAAGAAGAAAGAAGAAAAGCCAAGCTTAGAGCTAAGATTGAAGAAGAAGAGAAGAAGAAGGAACCAGTGCAAAAACGCTCGGTTACGACCCCTAGAGGGTCGGTAATGAGCTAGCCAAGAGAAGTCAAGAGTAGAGTTGACCAGTCCTCCATTACGACCCAGATGTCACTCAGCTACGACCCACTCCCGGCTCAGTACGGACGAATTCTTGGGGAGCAAGGAAGAGGTGTTTTATTTTAGGACTTTCCTAGATTTTATTTGCTTATCTTTTTAAATCCTTTCTTCTAGTATATAAGTAGGTCTGGGGTGCCCCTTAAACACATCCATTATCAATCCAAAAACTCTTGGAATTAGTTAGAGAAAGACAATTTAGGGAGAGAATTGAGAGAGGAGAAACTTGTGGTGCAAGTAATTGGCTTTTGTGGAAGATATTTTGTAAGTTCTTCTCTTCTTAATTCTAAGTTTATTTCTTTGGTGTGAATTATGTCTTATCTTACTGATTTGATTGTGTTCTTCATGATAATAAGTGAGTAGTCCTCTTTTATAGGGTTGGGGTAAAAACCCAACATAGCTTTGCATGTTGATTTATAAAGTGATGGCTAGCTCTTGCTCTTAAAATCTCTATCTTTTTATCCTCTTTGTTTGAGATTTAATTCCTTGATGAAAGTTGAGGCATGTTCATACTTGCAATTGAAGTGAAAGATTAAATTGTGAATTTGGATAATATTTGGGTTTTGAAGCAAAAAAAAAAATCCCTAAATCAAATAGGAGCAAAGTGTTTATTTTTATGAAACTAAAATAAATACTTGAATTAATCGGCGAAAGTAATTATTATGATTTAGACATGTTTGATCATTGATTTATAAGTTGCATGTACAACTTTGTTGTGGTAGTCCCATGCCCTAGATATTTTTAAATCGATTTTTTAGTCTCGTAATTGTGTTGCGTGGGTCGATACTGAGTGTGTGTTTGGCCTTGTTTTGTGCTGTTTTGCTTTATTGGGTTAGCTTTTGATAACTAGACTTAGATACTTCTAATTCCCGTGGACGAACCTGACTCCGCTATACTCAGTGGGGTCTTGATGTATAAATTTATTTGCTTGTTTAGGATCAAGAAACTCTATCAACAACTAACAAATGTAAAATATCTTCTTCCCTTTTTTTTCTCAGTTTTTTTATATGAAATGCTCAATTTAGTTCTTAATAGACTAGTTTAAAATGTCTTTGTATATATATAAGTCATAAGGTTTAGAGCCACTACATTGCGCTACATTGGATTTTTCTAAGTGTTATTCTCACATTTTGTCACCTAGGATTTTGACACGTGTCGGTCTATCATTGCTCCATGTCATATATTATTTAAATTTTATTAAGTCACATCATATTTATTTATCCATGTCATATATAGGCATATATATATATATAGATTAATGCTCTAGTAAAACACACCATTAGAGTAAAACATGCGGTAAAATTAGAACCATTAGATGAAGGTTAATTAATGGTGGATATTGAGGGAAATAAGGTGCATGGTTTTTAAATGTGTGAGAAGCACACAACTATATCCTAAATTGTTAGAAAATCACTCATTCCATATCTTGAAAAATAATCCCATGATTTTCTCCACATTTATTGACACACTCTCTCTCTAAATCATAATTTTTCATCTTCCTCCATATCAAACATCTCTTTCATCTGCGTTCATCTCCCGAAATCACATCTGCGTTCATCTGCAACATATACTCGTACCCATCTTCTCCTGAAATCACACCATTTCGTCTTCGGTTTCCAGGTAAGTGAAGCTTTGATTTTAGTTGCGTTATTTGTAATATCGGTTTGATTCATACTAGCAAGTTGATAATTTTATATTCAATTAGTCATTTTGGGGTTAGATTCGGTTCAATTGAGTGATTATTAGGGATTGAATCGACAATCTTCTTGTTTATAGTGATTATTAGGGTTCAATTAATTACATTCTATAAAAATTGCGATTCATAGTGACAATTGTGCTTAATTTTAGATTACATTCGTTAGCATCCGATTTGGGTTCTTGTGATTTGAGTTCATGAACAAAGACATGTATGGATGCAACTTGAAAGAGATCGACGGGAAGAGATCGTCGAAAGACATGTATGGTTTTACACGAACTTATTCATTATGTTATAAAATGAATGTTTTTCATTTCTGTTTTATGTATGTCTAATATGTTTTTCAACATATTGATAACGATTTTTCAAACAAAAGATATAGTCTGTTATGTATTTTTCATGTTGTACAATAGTGTTTTTCAATGATTATAAGACAACTTTTTCACATATTAGCTTAAAAAATGTAATGATTTTTCTCTTTGAATCTTTTTCAAATATTTACATGAACTTATTCACTACAAGATGAAAAGAGTGTTTTTTCATTTCTGTTTCATGCGTGTCTATTGTATTTTTCTATACATTGATAATAACTTTTCAAATAACAGAATTTAATTATTCTATATTTTTCATTTTGTACAATAGTGTTTTTCAATGATTATAAGACAACTTTTACAATAGTGTATTTTCATTTTGATAGTTTTGCATTATATGATGAATACTTGTTCAACAATATTAGTCGTGTGTATTATTATGCATGAATTGATATTCATATATGCGTGTTTTGTTTTGCAATTATTCAAGAAGGGGGATGAATAATGGATGAAGTTTGAAGACAATGACAATGACATTTTTTAGCATACCGGTACTGTATATTGAAAAATAGATGCACTTTTTCAAACATATTGTAGTATGTATTCAAGTTGTAACAATCCTGATTTTCATCTTATTCAATACAATACATTTACTTTTTCAATGGTCACATAAGATCCTTATTTTTCAGTTTTATTTTAATATGTAATGATTCATCTTATAATGAATTGATTTTCATGTGAAGACAAGTACTTATTCAAATATATGAGCACACCAAATTAGAAAAAGATTCATAAAGCAATAAAACATGTTCAACTCTGTAATTTTTCAAACCATGTACAGAGTTATTCAAACACTGACTAATAGATTTTCTAGTATTTACTAACGATTTTTGAATTTTATGGTAAATTAATTATTTTAAAAAAAATATTTCCAAACTTATTAATCCCTAAAATCAAGGAACTTTCATTTTTAAAATACGTTGCCTTTTAGTTTGAATGTACAATCAAATCCCGCCATAAAATCCGCCACCTTCATATTTCAAATCAACACATAATAAATCCTATATTCTCCCCCTATTTTTGCTATGGTGTTGCCTAATTAATCACCATTGATTAATAATAATCCAACGTCCCCCCTTAATCCACACGTTGCACCATAAAAGCTATTGTACCTGAGCGTTCCTCTCTCTCTCTCTCTCTCTCTCTCTCTATATATATATATATATATATGTCAACATAAGACTTTATTAAGACACATCATATTCTTTTATTAAGCCACATCATATTTATTCAGGTAAATGAGATTTTTTCCTACCAAAAAGGTAAATATAGAGATTGTTCATAAAATATTTTATTTTTGTAGTTGTACAAATCTTATCTAAGATAGTATTTAAGATACTAATTAATAAAGGAATTTTTATGATAATTGTATATTTGTTAATAGATTTTCTTATCAAATAGTCAAAACCTTTATTTCTTAATTAATATGTCACTTAGTCTTTTCTTTCTTAATTAAAAATTTGATTTTATACAGTTTATCCTTTTTATTCATTTCAAATAGTCAAAAAATTCATTTATTAATTAAAATGTTAATCAATCTTTTATTTCTTCATTAAAGGTTTGATTGTACATAAATTATATATCATTTTAATTATTTATACGAGCATAATCTTTATTTTAACAAATGACTATATAAATGAATATGATCATAATTTCTCAAAAAATCCTAATTCTATATTTTATAACACTATCAGTTATGTATGATTTATATATATATATATGAGATCAACATTCTTTCCACGTACCAACAGAAGAAGCAGGGCCGGCCAATGACTTTTAGAGGCCCCGTACAATACTTTTACGATTGTTATCTAAATTTGATTATATATAGATTGTTATCAACTTTTTAATAAATTTATTATTATATTTTTAGAGTGTTATTCTACCGCAAATCTATTATGGAGTACTAGATAAATTTTGATATATCTACCCTTTATTCTTTTTATAATACAATACCCAAAAAATTGAAAGAAGATAAGATGATAAAACAACTTTAATTTTTATAATTTCCTTAGATATCAAATAAAATATTTATTTCTTTAATACACATCTAAATAGGCCTCTAAAAAAATTTTAAGGCTTCTTCTTGAATGAATAAACTAGTTTAACCTCGCACCATGTACTGGTAATGTGATTATAAACCCAATTTAATATAGATTTGTAACATCAATGATCACGTTGAAATTATAGGATCATATATATATATATTTATCTTCATGTTGTGATTAGTGTTTTTACCATTGATACTCATAATATAAATTAGTTGGATTTGTTCAAAAATTCCTTTATGATAAAGATTACGTTTTATTAAATAACAGTATTTATTAGAAGATTACAACTGTTTTTTGGTAAGAGATAATTCATAATTTTTGAGATAATTCATAATTTTATGAAATTTTAAGCAATTTTTACAGGATAAGATTCTATGAGATTTTAACTACCTAATTTGTATAAAGGAGGATTTGGTTGATTATTTTATTATAGAAATGACACGTGGCGTAAAAGTTTTATGAAGACATTGACTCCAATTTATTCTATAGTAGTATAGATGCATGTAACATAATAGTTTCACTTCATAAATACCTAAATAGGCAATTGCAGGGCCTCTTTTTCAGTTAATTAAAACTCATGTATTACATTTGTTGTTAAATAGGGCCTCTTTTTTCAGTTAACTAAAACTCATGTATTATATTTGTTGTTTTAAATACAAAAAAACTGACAAGTGAAAAAGTGTGCCCCATGAGATTTAAACACCCACTCCCTTGCAAATTCAAAATAGGGCTAGTAAACCACAATGGCAATTCATTAAGCTTGTTATTACGGTACTCGTTTTGTTTTGTATTAAAACTGTCTAGGTTGGCCTATGTCAAAATGAGGCCCTATATAGGTGCACACCTTGCACCTGCCCAAGACAGGGGGGCTGAGAAGAAGCAGAAAAAAGGATTCTCTGAAAAACCTTGTAAGCCTCTATTCTACTTCATATCTTGTTTTCTATGTATGTTTTCTATAGGTTTCATCATAGATTGTTTTGTGTGTGTGTGTTCATGGTTGTATTCTCAGCACATAAATGGAGTTGCTTTTAGTTTTATTAATATATGGTAAAAATGAGCTAGATATATGGATCTATTCTGCTTTCTATAGGTTTCATCATAGATTGTTTTGTGTGTGTGCTCATGGTTGTATTCTCAGCACATAAATGAAGTTGTTTTTAGTTTTGTTAATATATGGTAAAAATGAGTTAGATATATGGATCTAATTTGCTTAGTTGTGTTATGTTCCTTTCAAAGAATTTCCTATTTTTGTGTGTTTTGTTTTGATCTTTCTCACAAATTCCAACTCTCTTGAGGTTGTGTATAGCTTTACTTCTTAGTTCTTACTACCCTTTCACTTACCCATCTTCTAATATATTTTTGTGAAAGAAATATTAATTCTTTCCTTTCCTTCTAAATTTTTGTCTATTGGTTTTGAAAAATCTATTCTCGAAAGAAAAAACTTGGAATCCTTGTACATATAAACACATAGGAATCTTACTAACCTTAACTATCTGTTTTGTTTGACCACTCCCATATTATAGAGGATGTAAAATCACCTAAGTTAATTCAATGGGCTTTAAATATTATCATTTTGAAGGAATCCTACCAAAAGACTAATCATTTTGATTGATAAAATATGTGCAATTAATTATTTAACTAAAAAATAAAAGATTAGTTAACATATTACTTAAGAAATGATTTTTTTTTACTATTTGGTAAAAATTAAAGGGATAAACTATATACAATCAAATTTTTAATTATGAAAGAAAAGATCAATTAACATATTAATTAAGAAATGAAACCTTTTGACTATTTGATAAGAATATCTATTGACAAATATATAATTGTCAAGATCTTTCCTTTATTAATTCATATCTTAACTAATACGAAGTATCTTATAGTTCTTCAATTTTGTCCTCAGAGCATAAACCATCCGTTGTATATAAGTCCCAAATAAGCAACAACACCACTTTTCTAACAAATAGTGAAATAGATCCCACCTTTAGGTGTTCCCTCCTTGGCCTCCGGAAATACTTTTTTCAAGTTTATTACTTGGACACTAGTCAAGCCATAATCATCCATGCAATCTCAAGTTTGTTAATTGGACAATAGTCACGCCATGCTCATCCATGCAATTAGTTAGTATCCTTAACTCGAATACCAAAAGTTATATACCCATTGACAAATCATCAAAAGTAGGAAGTATCACAACAATTTGCTCACCGTAAAGAGCTAATTCCCAAATTGTAAATTGATAGTATCAGATGAAATGTCATAGCTTTTGAACTCCTCATTCGCTGGATCGAAGCAGATTAACTTCTCCACATGTGGCAATTCTTTCTTGGGATGATACCCAAACCATACCTACACTCTTTGTAAATTGGAATCTAGAGAAGATTGACACTGCTGTGATCTTATAAGAATGTATCTATCCAATGCCATAGCTTTTGTACTCCTCATTCGCTGGATCGAAGCAGATTAACTTCTCCACATGTGACAATTCTGTCTTAGGATGATACCCAAACAATACCTACACTCTTTGTAAATTGGAATCTAGAGAAGATGGACACTGCTGCGATCTTAGAAGAATGTATCTATCCAATGAAATAGGGTCATATGTGTTGGATCGTTAGTACTGAGGGGCGTCCTTTACTTTGGTAAAGGAGTCCTTTGGTCAGGCGTTCCTACGTGGAGTAGGGGCGTCCTTGAGTAATGCAGCGGAATAAAGTACTAAACAGGTAAGTAATGAACGCAGTGAATTATAGAGGAACCACTCAAGACCAAGTAGTCCTTGAGTGTAAACCTCTACCTCCTTGGAGGATTTTTGAATAGTTCTTCCTTTATATTGAACGTTCTTACAGTTGTACTGGCGAGTCTTTACAGTTCTCTGACACTTAGCTTTTCCCTAAGTTCACTTGTAAAGAACTCCTTTAAGCCTACAACTAAAGCTGGTTCAATCTACTAAAGGACTCTATTCCTACGTTCTACAGTACTTCGCAGAACTCTCTCTCTCTCTTTTTGGTTTTTCTGATTACAAACTGTTTTGTGGTTTGGGTACAAAATCTCACTCGATCTAACACAAGTCCTAGCACTGTTCTTGAGTTCTTGAGTTAGTTCTTCGTGTTCTTGAGTGAGTCGCTTTCCTCTGATTCTCTCTGAATATTCTCTGAAAACGTTAGCGTCACAATAAATGCCTTGGGGTATTTATAAGACTTGGGGAAGGGCGTCATTTCTCTGGGACGATCATGCCCTTCGTGGACGTGGCTACATGATCTTCCTCCACGTATGATGACGGTGATGAGGAAGCTTCCTGTATCCAGCTGTGTGTGATGAACTCCGCTACAGGATCGGCCACCACGTGTTGATGAACTCTGCAACAGGATCGTCCGCCACGTAGTGTTGGACTCTGCTACAGGATCGGTCTCCACGTGTCCTTGGATGATCAAACATTGTCGAGTGATGTCATCATGTCGGCTAGTGAGTAAGGACTCTTTTCTTGCGTTCCTACTTGCTTGGGACTTCGTCCTTCTCAAGTAGTCTCTTGCTGGTTCTTACTTCCTGTTAGCTGGCGTCCCTAAGCCTAGGGAACGTTCACACACTTGTTGTCCTTTGTTAATTGGCGTTCCTGAACACTTGGACAAATTTATTAGAATCAAAGTGAGTTTGTCATATCAAAACTAAGGGACGGTTTGTATGGGCACACTACCAAGTACACAGGCGTCCTTGATAGCGTCCCAACAATATGATTGTATGAGATACTCTTAACAATGAGCACATGACTTCGTCGGACAACATGGGTTTTTTGGGTGATGGTTTTGACATTTGTGCAGGTGGAGGGGATTGGTCCAAACCCATGTAATGAAGGATGTTTGAGATAAGGCAACTTTGTGTAGAAAATCTCTATAGTATACATCTCTCTTTACAAAATATTGATAGACAAATATGGATGAATATTAGGTTTTTGACAAAATAGTTCTCACTATATGTAATTTGATGGTTTATTATGAATATTAGTTTTACCTAGTATCTTCCTGTTGCATTCAATAGCTTATAAAAATACTATTTAGATTAATTATTTGCTACTTTATGAATGGGCAATGCCTTGTGGTTCAACTGATTTTAGCATTGGTTATCCATAATAACTACTATTGCTGTAGAATTGCTTTTTGAGTAATGCCATCGACATACTTGATATTTCTTAATATCAGATTTTTGAGACTAAAGTTCTTACAGCTTAGTGAGACTACAATTCTTTCTACTTTTGAGTAAAGAAAGACTCTAAGAAGTTGGCAGGATTACCACTTTTCTCAACTCTTGAATCTTTTCTAGGAGCATAACCAACTTCTTCTGTAGAAAGGAAATCCACAACTAATAGCACAACAGTAGTAGTTTCATATATTTACATAGATAAAAAAAAATTGAGCATTTCATTGAACCTACTGTTGGGAAACCACAGTTTTTCCCTCTTCGTCGGATTAAGATGGGAAATTGGACAACTAATTACAAACACTAATTTTGTATTTATGTGGAAAGAGATTTTACAAGACTAGATAACCTTGTGGGCACACTCACAAACTTGCTAACACTCACTTTGATCTTGACTTGTGCTTGATCACTTGGATGCTCAAAGTGGTGCACACCTCATGTATTTATACTAGGAGAAGTGGGTTATCACCTCCTCCTTTCACATTTCCCTAAGTAGATAGTAGCTATCAATTATTCTTAATTTATTCCCTAATCTAGAACTCTCCTAATCTAGATTTTTCTCTCTAGATCTTTCTCTTCCACCCATGCACATTCTCCACAAATCTAGATAATTCTTCTTGGTGGATCGACCCTTTGATTATATGGTTTGGGCCTATCATCATGGGCTAATTTGATTAATTTACTCCAATAAAGGAGGGAGCCCAACAATCTCCCCCTTCCCAACTTAATTTGGAAGTGTCAAGATGTTAGCGCCTTGACAACAGTCTTCAAACTTCTTAGTCGGTATTACCTTGGTCATGATATCTGACCAGTTCTTATCTGTGTGCACCTTGTCAAGTTGTAGTAGCTTCTCTTCAAGAACATCTCGGATCCAATGGTATCGTATGTCGATGTGCTTCGAGCGAGAGTGATAGGTCGGATTCTTTGCCAAGTGGATAGCACTCTGATTGTCGCATAGCAAGATGTATTTCTTCTGCTCGACTCCCAGCTCGAGTAGGAAATTCTTCATCCACAGCATCTCCTTGCAGGCCTCTGTAGCTGCAACATACTCTTCTTCTGTGGTGGACAAGGCGACACTCTTTTGCAGCTTGGATTGCCACGAAACAGCTCCCCCTGCAAAAGTAGTTAGGTAGCCTAACGTTGATTTCCTAGAGTCATGGTCACCGGCTTAGTCTGCGTTTGTGTAGCCTTTTAGCTGTATCTTTCCATTTCCAAAGCATAAGCATCGCGTGGATGTACCTCGTAGGTATCTGAGGATCCATTTGACTGCTGCCCAATGCTCCTTTCATGGATTAGCTAGGAAACGACTTACAACTCCAACTGCGTAGGCAATGTTAGGCGTAGTGCACACCATTGCGTACATAAGACTGCCTACGGCTGATGCATATGGAGTGTTCTTCATCTCTTCCTTCTCCTTCTCACTTGTTGGACTCTGCTCTGAACTTAACTTAAAGTGTCCAGCAAGTGGAGTGCTTACCGGCTTGGCTTTGTGCATGTTGAATCTCTCCATTACCTTCTCAATGTATTGATCTTGGGATAGCCAAAGCAACTTCTTCGTTCTATCACGAGTGATCTTCATCCCAAGAATTTGTCTTGCTGGCCCCAAATCTTTCAAGGCAAACCACTTGCTCAAATCTTTCTTTAAAGCAGATATCTTCTTATGATCATGACCTATGATCAACATATCATCGACATAGAGTAGAAGTATTAGAAAATCACCACTAGCGTACCTCTTCATGAAGACGCAATGGTCATTCATGGTTTTCTTGAAGCCATGGCTCGCCATGAAAGTGTCGAACTTCTTGCACCACTGCCTTGGTGCTTGCTTTAGACCATAGAGACTCTTCTCTAGTCGACACACCAGATTCTCCTTGCCTGGGACCGCAAACCCTTCTGTTTGCTCCATGTAGATCTCCTCTTCAAGGTCGCCATGGAAGAAAGCTGTCTTGACATCGAGTTGCTCAATCTCCAAGTCTAGAGTAGCTGCTACACCAAGCACAACTCGGATTGAAGACATCTTCACCACTGGAGAGAATATCTCTTCAAAATCGACGCCTTTCTTTTGGTTGAATCCTTTCACAACTAGTCGGGCCTTGTATCGGGGCTTTGAGTTGCTCACCTCGGATTTGATTCGATACACCCACTTGTTCTTCAGGGCCCGTCTCCCTTTAGGTAGCTCCACTAACTCGTACATGTGATTCTCGTGCAAGGATTGCATCTCCTCTTGCATGGCTCGTTTCCACTCCTCCTTGTGGATGTCGTTGATGGCCTCATTGTAACTCTGAGTTCCCCCTGATCCGTGAGTGTCACATACTCCTCTTGATTGTATCACGTAGACGGTCTCTTATCTCTGGTGGATCGTCTTGGCTCGAGCGTTGGCGGAGTGCTAGTTTCTTCTTCTGGCTCCACCATCTCCTCTTGGTCATCATCTCCTGTACTAGCATTTTCATTCTCGGCTGCTTCTTTTGGATCATTTTGTTGTACAGGAGGAGAACTATCATCTTGGCTCCTACTAGCTCTTGACCTTGGCTTCTCCAATCTTTGGATGTCTTCGATCGTCTGATCCTCAAAGAACACGACGTCTCGGCTTCTGACAACCTTCTTGTTGACTGGATCCCAAAGTCGGTAGCCAAACTCATCTCGTGGTGATCCAAGGTAGATGCATTCCTTTGTCTTAGCATCTAGCTTGGCCCGTTCATCCTTGGGAATATGAACAAACGCTCTGCACCCGAACACCTTCAAGTGATTGTAGGAGACCTTCTTGCTTGACCATACATGCTCTTGGACATCTCCCTCCAAAGGAACTGATGGTGTGAGATTGATGACGTCAACCGCTGTCATCACAGCTTCTCCCCAGAACGACTTAGGTAGTTTGGCATGAGAGAGCATGCATCCAACTCTTTCTTCAATTGTTCGATTCATCCTCTCAGCAAGCCCGTTTAACTGTGGCGTCTTAGGCGGTGTCTTCTCCAACCTAATCCCATGAGCTTTGCAAAAAGCTTCGAAAGGACCTCGATACTCACCACCGTTGTCTGATCGCACACTCATAAGCGTCTTACCCATGTCACGCTCTACTCGGGCAACGAACTCCTTAAATGCTTCAAGGACTTGGTCCTTGGTTTTCAGTAGGTTTACCCAAACCTTCCTTGAGTGGTCATCTATGAAGGTGACAAAATATGATGCACCACCAAGGGATTTTTCGGACATAGAGCATACATCGGTGCGCACGAGATCAAGGATATGCTTTCTTCTCCTAGGTTGTGAAGATCTTTGAAAAGAAACTCTATGTTGTTTACCAACCAAACAATCAACACATGGTTCGAGAATGTTACCTTGCAAATTCGGAAGGAGTTGCTTACGAGTAAGATCCTCAATCATGCTTTGCCCATCCTTATACTCCATCTTTGCCCATCCTTATACTCCATCAGGAGCTGCCATGGAGCTATGGCACAAAAGGCTTGGGCATATAAGCGAGAAGGGTCTTCAAATCCTCAATCATGCTTTGCCCATCCTTATACTCCATCTTTACCAACCGTCGCATTAAGAGGGCTTTGTTACGAGGCGTTTTCTTTTGAATTAGGGAATCAAGTTTTTCCCATAATTCAAAAGCATTTGTATAATCAACAACATGCTCAAATAAGGATTTGTCGATGTACTTACGGATCATTGCGACCATCTTCTTGTTTAGAAGATCCCACTCCTTGGTACTCTTTCCTTGCGGCTTGGTCTTGGTGATGATGGGCTCTTGCAAATCCTTGTAATATAGGTGATCTTCCATCATCGTCCTCCAATGCGAGTAGTTGTCCGGCGTGAGCTTGAACATCTCACCGTCGTGTGTAGTAATGGCCTCCATCTTGAATCGGACGAGTTATCGTTGACGACGAACGAGCCTGGCTTTGATACCACTGTTGGGAAACCACGGTTTTTCCCTTTTCGTCGAATTAAGATGGGAAATTGGACAACTAATTACAAACACTAATTTTGTATTTATGTGGAAAGAGATTTTACAAGACTAGATAATTTTGTGGGCACACTCACAAACTTGCTAACACTCACTTTGATCTTGACTTGTGCTTGATCACTTGGATGCTCAAAGTCAAAGTGGTGCACACTTCATGTATCTATACTAAGAGAAGTGGGTTATCACCTCCTCGTTTCACATTTCCCTAAGTAGATATTAGCTATGAATTACTCTTAATTTATTCCCTAATCTAGAACTCTCCTAATCTAGATTTTTTTCTCTAGATTTTTCTCTTCCACCCATGCACATTCTCCACAAATCTAGATAATTCTTCTTGGTGGATCAACCCTTTGATTAATTGGTTTGGGCCTATCATCATGGGTTAATTTGATTAATTTACTCCAATTAAGGAGGAAGCCCAACACCTCTGTGGCGCAATGTAGTGACTCTAAACCTTATGACTTACATATATACATAGATTTTTATTTGGTCGAATATATACATAGATTTCTTAAACTAATCTATTAAGAACTAAATTGAGCATTTCATCGAAAAAAATTGAGCAAAACATGGGAAGAAGATACTTTACATTCGTTAGTTTGTCTCTAACAATGTTTGATCTGATTCAAAATTAGTCTATAACGAACTAAAGATACATCTATACAAGTTTCAATTTATGTTGGAGATTGTTATGATTTTGATCCATTCGAGGAAAAATGCCTATGGGAATTGGGGTTAGGGTGGTAAAAAATAAGATTGTTGAGAGTATATGACAATCGTGGTATGACCGGACTTGATAACACTTTTTTTTATTGTTTTTAGAACTTTGTATTTTTGCATTTGTTTAAGAAATTCTGTTGGGGAGATTAGTAGGTGAAAAAAAGAAAATCAATATCAATATCAATATATATATTATAAAAGCCGACCGTTTTCGAGTCACCACGTTGATTCTGACCCCACCACATATTTAACCAAAATAATTTTTAAAATCTTTTTTAAGTAACTACCATAAATCGTGTCTTTGTGGCCACCTATTAAAAATTACTTGAGGATAAAACAAAAATTAACTACCATTAAATCATATCACGTTATCATATCACGTTTTCTTATCTACACTTTGCAAATCATATCTACACTTTTAATTAACCTTAATTGCCTAACTGGCCATAAATCATATCCGCATCAAATAATTTATGAGGATAAAACATTTGCAATATCTACGCATATTATATCATCAAATAATTGTTGAAAACAATTGTTTTTTTTTAAGTCTTTAAATTAACTACCATAATTCCGCCTATTTAACTACCATAAGCCGACCATTTTCGAGCCACCACGTTGATTATTGCCCCACAGCATATTTAATAAAAAGAGCTTTTATTTATGTTATTTCAATTAATATATTATATTTCTTATTATATATTTATGTACAAGATATGATCAAAATTTTAAATTTTGGCAAGATATTCTATCTTTTTAATATATCACTTGGACCCACCGTATTTTTGATATAAAAACGTTTTTAATTGTGGTATTTCAATTTTTTTTTGAGCACATTGTGGTATTCCAATTAATTTGATAAAATTATATTATCTATTTATGTAAAATATATATTCAAGTTTTTGAATTTTGGTAAGATATTCTATCTTTTTTAATTTATCACTTAATTGAAAAACATGAATCTAATATACATCTTGAATTTTCAAAATATAATTACTATGAAATAATTATATTTGATTTACTTAATTAAGTTTTTACTTATTTACAAAATTATCCCACAATTTTTGTCAAATTATACAAACGGCCCTTATTTTCCTAAGAGTATGCACAATGGTTGGCCATTTTTTGGTCTTCACAATAAAAAAAATAATAAAGTGAAAAAAGTTGTTAGGTTGGATGATGGCCGGTCATATGTATGCCCAAAATTTGTTTTGGTCTTTCTACCACCAATTGACACATGGAAATAAATTGGTAAATAAAAACATTAAGATAATAAAAAATTTATCTCAATTCCATATGGAAGGAAAGGATACTATTTTTTAACTTGATGATCAATTTGAATTGGTCAACCAATAAATGTACTATAATACAAACATACAAGTGGTCGTTTTGAACTACCACATTAACTTTGACCCTACGGCCCTACCTCATATATAAAAAAACTAATTTTTATTATTCGCATTATATAGGATTTTTCTATTGAATTTCTTCTTATCTACTTATAACAAAAAGCTTTTTTCAATTATTAATTCTCAAAGCATTACAGGGAAAAATCTTTTAGAAACATATTAAGAAAAATCTATGAATATTGGATTCAACTTATTTATTTAATACAAGTAAATTTGTGGTTTTCGACATTTCTATTAAATTTATATAAACTTTATCGATTTATCAGTTGATCATTTTTTTAACTATATTTACATTTATTATAGTCGTTATTAATAAATGATAAAAATTGCATGTAAAATATCAATTTAATTTATTATAATCAGGTTTAATAAAAATATATAAATGAGTGAAAAAATTATGTCTTATATATATATATTTTGGATTATATAAATTTCAAAAACAATATCACTCTTTTTAAAAGATAAAAACATGTCCATATAATAAAACTTATATAATATTTTCCATATAAATATTTAATTATAAAATATATAATCCTATTTTAATATTTTTAAATGAAATAGTCGTGCAGGGCACGACAGGTTAAGCTAGTATATTATAAAAGCCGACCATTTTCGAGCCACCACGTTCTTTTCAAGAATAGCCTCCTCTTATCGAAAAGAAGGGTCCGAAGAGAAAGTTTTTCTTACGATTACGCCCAACAGCCCACTTGAGCAATTTGCCATTTGATTCCGGGCCCGCTTGATTTTAATTTTTTTTTTCAACTCAAATAGATAATCACAACTTTATATCTTTTATTTTCCTTAATTATCTAATCCTCAATTTTATCTTTAAAAACATACAGTATTATTTATTTTTAATTTCATTTTCCTCAAATGATTTCAATATACATATATTATAACTTTTGATATGCTATCTTATCAAATCATATCATATCTACGGAAAAAAATTATTACTACTATATACAATAAACGAAAGTTTTTCACCAATATATATTGTCGTGCATGACTTTACCATCAGATTTTGCATATACGAACATGCATGAAAACACCATGGAATAGAGCGAAGTCGAAAAGATGACTAAGAGCATATGTTTGACGTAACATTCAATTTCCACATGGTCACGAGTTCCCCTCCTCATTTATAAGGAACGACTATTTTATGCAGTTGAACAAAGATAAGACCCTTGTCATTAGATTATAATATCTACGTGTTTTTAATCTACCAAAAAATCAACATGCTTCTAACGATGATATTTTTTATCTCTTTGGTAAGAAAAACTTAATTAGGAGATAAGATGAACATGATATGTAATATTAGAGTATGAATTGGGTACATCATAGTAGCTATGTTATGATAATTAAGTGTCTTAGGGCAATTGAAGAATATCAAAAATATATTATTTAATTTACTTAAATAAACATATAGATATTCTATAACTAATAATACATATAGATACTCATACTTATAAAAATGTGCATAAATTTAATAAATAATGTATTTAATCAATCAATTCAATATATACTAGTAGATGAACCGTACCTTGTACGGGGGTGTTATTTATTTATTTATTACTTTGTATATGAATTTATTTTAACAATTACAAATATTATCATACGTATATTTTGTTTTAAAACGATGCTTATATTTTTGGAGTATAAAATAACATAATTCCTATATATCATCATATATATATATAAATGTTATTTATATAGTTACTTTTTATACATACATAAATATATATATTTAAATTATTGAGGAAGAATGACATAAGATAAGAATGCATTATCACATTTTATTAACAATTGATACAAATCTTTTGGTATTTAATTAAATTATGAAAAATAACTTTTATAATAAAATTAATAAGTTCAAATAAAAACTCGGATTAACAAATTATAATATTGAAGATATAGATAATATTTAATAAGTTAAATAGAAAACCAAATTATCTCATATATATGTTATTGTTTATTGAACAAATTAAATATATAAATATTTAATGAAAATGTTAAGAATTATTATCTTAATTAGCAATATATATGGTAAATATAACATCTACTTTTTTTATTGATATTTTTACACGATACAATAGTAAAAATGTATTTAATATATTATTTTAATAGAATGAATATTTGTCTTAAATATAGTGGTAGAATTTGCTACCATTGATGATTTTTAAAAAATACAATAAGAAAAATACGAAAAATTATTTAAATTTAATATGATATTTAATTAAATGGTTAAAATATTATGATTATGATTTATAGATTATGATGAAAACAAATTTTATTTAAGTAAAAATTTTATGATAGATCTATGTATTAATTAAATGTGTACAATGATAAGATAGAGATTTATAAATTTTGGATAGAATTATTAATTAAACAAATCAAATTCTAAGATAGAACTAATATCTTAATTAAGTATATATAGATTATGATAAAATCAAAACTTAGTAAGATAGATTTTTAAATAAGGGGGTGATGTGGCGGAATATGGTGGCGGAATTTGCTTCCGCTTTAGTGTATAGTAATTATTAGATTATAAAAACCGACCGTTTTCGAGCCACCGCATTGATTCTGGCCCCGCTTGATTTTAATTTTTTTTCAACTCAAATAGATAATAACAACTCTATATATTTTATTTTCTTTAATTATCTAATACTCAATTTTATCTTTAAAGTCACACTACCTATCTTAATTTTTCTATATCTTTTATTTTCCTTAATTATCTAATCCTCAATCTTATCTTTAAAGTCATATTATCTACCTATATTTTTTGTAGTTATAAAATATTGAAAGATACCAGATAAGACCAATTAGTCGATCATGTTTTAAGAACAATTAAAAAAATTCAAATCAAATTTTAATAATGACTTGGTCATGTTTTAACGCACTGACCATGAATTTTACCAATTTTACCATGATTATTAGAGCATTTACAATTATAAACGCATCTAAAAACGTTTAAAAAATATGTATTCCAAAAATAAATAAATTGAAAAGTAAGAAAATTTCTTCTATCCAGACAAAATCTATCAGATTGTATTTTTTATTAATTTCTCCCTATTTTATCAAAAAACATGCACCATTCTCTATTTTATTAGATGCTTCGATGACTATTAATTAATCTATTGGATTAACCTTTGGCTACTCAAACCCCAAAGCTAGATGCTTTAATTATTAACAATTTTGTATGTTTTATTTTTTTTCATTATCTAATCTTTAATTTTATTTTTTTTGTTACCCATCTAATATCTATCTTTGGAGACATACTATATATCTTTAAAATTTCTTTAATTATTTAATCTTTAATTTTATCCCTTTTCATAATCATCTAATATCTATCTTTCAAACAATATTATCTATCTTTAAAATTTTCTTCTATAAAATATACATATCAATTAACTTATCTTTTCAATTACCATTTTAATCTATTTATGTAAGAAGTAATATAAGAAATTCGAATATAAAAATGAAAGCCCCTTTTTCTAAAGAAACTATTACTTTTACCTATAATACTAAATCAATTTATATTTATTAAATTTTACTTAAATAATATATTATCATTTTCCAAATAACTTAGTTGTTATCTCTCATAATTTAAACAATTAAATCTTTTCATGTTATTTTAATTAATCTAATTACATTATTTAGAATTAATATATGTAAAATATATTTTTTGAATTTTTATAAGATATTCTATCCTTTTTGAGATATTAGTTATCTTTTTAATATCTTTATCTAAGAAAGTAAGAAGTAATCTAAAATATTGAATTTAAAAAAATTTAAAAATAGAAGCCCTTTTTTATAAATAAATTATTATTCTTATCTTTAATGTTAAATCAATTTATATTTACTATCTTTTACTTAACTTATATATTATCATTTTCATAATAATTTAGCTTATATCTTTCATAATAAAATAATTGTCGATTAATATATTTTATTTATTTCAATATATAAAGTCCTTAGAATCATGATGGACTCATTTTATATTTATAAAGTTTGATATTATATATTTGAATATTTTTCATTAAATAACAATTCATAATAATTATATCTCATACTGATAATTTATAGTATCAAAATAAAATATAATATCAAACCAAAATAATCAATTTAAACAACTCATTTTATACTATATTGACTTATAATGTCCCAAAAATGTAATAATAGCGACAATGATATATATTAACCATTAGAGACAAATTTTGAAGGATGAAAAAGTAATTAAATTTTATTTGCTAAATTGTTGTATAATTAAAATATGTTTTATATTTTTATAATCTCATACATGCGGTATTGTAAATATGAAAAATATTTTTTTCCTGTCTAGGAAAAAATAACATTTTCATATGCTAAAATTTTATTATATGTTTTTCACTTATTAATATCCTATTTATAATAAAAAAAAATTAAAAATATTAAACGTGAGTCATTGTCGTGCATGACACGACGGGTATAACTAGTTAAATCAATAAGTGATTGAATCCTATAATTTTCTCTCCCCTCTATCCAGAGTTATTTTCCCTAGTCTACGGTAAGACGATCACCTACTGAGTCTGAATCGCTGTCGGTTTTACCGTCGTGTGGACTGTCTAGCCCATAGACCCGTAGTCCTCGACCAGCGACCGCCTCTCTGAAAATCATTAAACATTTCTTTTCCTCTCTTGTGTTTTTCGTTGTAAGAAAAATATACCTGCCTTTGTTAAATCGATTTCTCTCTATACAGAGTAGAGACGCGGCTCGGGCAGTTCGAAGGTCGATTTTCGATCAGAAATGAAGTTGACCTCCTAACCCTCACCACTCCAATTTAAGCTTCCCTGTTCGGTAGCTCGAATCGGAGATTCCCCCCCTTGCAGAAAAGATGGAGATTTCGAAGCTCAATTGGAAGGCTTCTCTTCTTCTGCTGTTGGCAATTCTCATCTCTTCTGCTACGATCGATGCTGAGAAGCAGCAGCAGCTTCAAAAGCCTTATCACACGGAGCGCATTTCAGGTTTCTCTTCTCGGATTTTTGCTTCTCTTTGCTGCTTGTGCTAGATTGGAGTTTACACGTTTGGAGCTAGATTAGTGGTTTATGCTTATTTGGGGCGATTTTGACCCTATGTTTGGAATGGTTGGTTTTTTTTGTAACTATTCTGGCTTTCGGCCGGATCTTTTTAGTTGATGTCTGTAGATCTATGATGTGATCATTAAGGTTTTGCATTTCAAGATAGATCTATTTGGTGTTTCCCACTTCAAAGATTATAGCTCCCTTTTCCCCAAATACAAGTCGCCTCTGTCATGGGCGTTCTTGCTCATGATTTGCAGGAGAGAGAGGGAGAAAGATGCAATGCTATCTGATTAAGTTCAAGCATTCGTATTGCTTGGCTCTTTTCCGAAATCATCAATTATTTCAGCCTGATCTTGCTAAAATGGAATTTCAATCTTTCATATCTGTATAGGTTATACAACTAGGTTTCCTTTTTGCGCCAATGCTGACTCAAGATTGAAATGAATGTTTTATAGCCTCTCACTTTTCATGTACATTGAATTTGTCTTTTAGTTTGTTTATGAGGAAACTAGATAGTGAAGAGGATTTAGTGGAAATGATAATGGAAATTTGTATTCAATTTGTGAAAAAAAAATCACAAGTTGTCGGCTTCTTCAAACTTATTACCTATACCTGCCAGAGTTGGGAACTCCTACTTGTTTTGCAGAACAATGGCCTCAAAGAATAGTAGCATTTTAAACCTGCTGTTGCATGCTCACATAGTTCATAAGAACTGAATCACATGGGGAGTGGTTGCTCTCTGAAGTCTATGTGTTTATCCATTATGATAAGTAGTCTTTCCTAGCTAGAAGCAACTTGAGCATCCCAAATTATTCAGAACTGAAGTAGTGAATGAAACAACTCATGCTGACCCTAATATGTCATTGTTTTACCTGTCACTAGAATACCCCTTCACTAGACTGAAGGAGCATCAAACATATCAGTATATCACTACCTTCACTTTCTGTGTTCTTACAAAAATGGATGCTAAGACCCTTTTAAGTCTTTTTCTGTAGGCACTTGACCACTATTTTCCCTGTTGCAGGCAGTGCCGGTGATGTCCTTGAAGACAATCCTGTTGGAAGGCTGAAGGTTTTTGTTTACGAGCTTCCAAGCAAATACAACAAAAAGATACTGCAGAAAGATCCTAGGTGTCTTACTCACATGTTTGCTGCTGAGATATACATGCACCGTTTCTTGTTATCTAGTCCAGTAAGAACGCTTAACCCTGAAGAAGCTGATTGGTTCTACACTCCAGTATATACCACGTGTGACTTAACACCAAATGGCCTGCCTTTGCCATTCAAATCCCCACGAATGATGAGAAGTGCAATACAGCTTATTTCATCAAATTGGCCCTATTGGAATCGGACAGAAGGAGCTGATCACTTTTTTGTTGCACCTCATGACTTTGGTGCTTGCTTTCATTACCAAGTAAGCTTTTAACTGATACACCCTCACTCTCCTAGTTAATTGCCTTCTCAGAAATTAAGAAGTGCTTAATTTTGGGAACATATAGGCCAAGCTAGACTAGAGGGGGAAAAACTGGAATAGGAATTTGGGGATAAAATATGGTAGTGAAGTCTGAACCAGATTTATGTGGTTTGGAATTGAACTGACTGGATTTTACCTGTCCAACCCATAACAGAATGTGTTTATTGCACCCCTTTTCTTTGTTATTTTATTTCTCCTTATCTCTAAGATAAAATTTAGGAAATCCTGAAAACACTGGTTTTAGATGTTGAATATTCGAAACACAATGTTTCCTTCAATTGTAAACTAAAACTCCTTTGGAAAAAGTATAAACAATCTGTCTGGTCCAGGCTTTGTTTGCTTATTCTGATCTGATTCAGACCAGCTTTCTGGCCTAAACCCGATTTTAAATGCCCCTTACTGTATTATTAGCAATTCGTGTTGTTTCTTACTGAATTGTTTTATGAACCTTACCAGGAAGAGAAAGCCATTGAGAGAGGAATTCTTCCCTTGCTTCAACGTGCCACCTTAGTACAAACTTTTGGCCAAAGAAACCATGTATGCTTAAAGGAAGGGTCAATTACTATTCCTCCATATGCACCCCCACAGAAAATGCAAGCTCACTTGATCCCCCCAGATATTCCACGCTCCATCTTTGTTTACTTCCGAGGGCTATTTTATGATGTTGGTAATGACCCTGAAGGCGGTTACTATGCTAGGTATGCTTTATTTTAATCTTGCATTTGGATAGATTATTGTCATCTTTCTCGTCAGGGAACTAATTAAATCCTTAAATCCATGATGCAGAGGTGCTCGAGCTGCTGTATGGGAAAATTTCAAAGACAACCCACTTTTTGACATCTCTACTGAGCATCCAACAACGTACTATGAGGACATGCAGCGAGCTGTGTTCTGTCTGTGCCCTCTTGGGTGGGCCCCATGGAGTCCTAGATTGGTTGAAGCAGTTATATTCGGGTGCATTCCTGTTATTATAGCTGATGACATCGTTTTACCATTTGCTGATGCAATCCCATGGGAGGACATTGGAGTTTTTGTTGCTGAGAAGGATGTTCCCAATTTAGACACCATACTTTCTTCAATCCCACCAGAAGTTATACTAAGGAAGCAGAGGTTGCTTGCGAACCCGTCAATGAAACAAGCTATGCTGTTTCCACAACCTGTGCAGGCTGGAGATGCCTTCCATCAAATTTTGAACGGTTTGGCACGCAAATTGCCACATGAAAGGAATATATACTTGAAACCAGGTCAGAAGATCCTTAACTGGACTGCTGGACCTGTTGGTGACCTGAAACCTTGGTAACAACACCTCGGATTCTGTTATTGCTATTCAAATGTGATTAACTGTTGCCTTTAGATGTGTAAAAGTAATTGAGCTGCCATTGTGTTTTTTTATATGTATAATTTTCTCCCTGCGTTTTGGCTGGTTCTGGTGTCTCGCGTTTGAGACAGGTGCATAAACTTTTCTGGGAATTGGTTGCTTCTGCTAGATGTTGTTGGGAGTGTTTCTAGGTATAGATCATGGAGAAGCTATTGCCTTATAGTGCGGAATTGTTTGGATGCTTTAAACAGAGGGCAGGCTGGCTTTGTTGATGCAGTGAAGGGAGAAGTTTATACCATTACTACATTTATTACTCTTTTTGCTCATTGCAAAATGCAATTTTAAACTTTCTTGATTATGTCTTTGAGTTTGTATGCTTGTTATATTGTCCGTCTTTGATTTCGTGTACACAATATACTGTAGAGTTTAGCAATGTAGTGAATACTGTTGGATGATGCTAGCCCGAATAGAGGCCGAGAACTCGGAATTTGCACAATATAGCCAACTTTTACACGCTGGATAGTTGTTTGCAATATCAACATCTTTTGGTAACTAGTATCACAGAAAATAGTAAGAATGTTTAACTTATGGTCCGTTCGGTGAACTAGCTTGTCGAGGAGCTTTAGTAGCTGACCGTGGCTGGATTTCGCCGGAAATATCGAGCTCCTCCCCCCAAGCTTTATGAGCTTGTTCAGCTCCTCCCGTAGTCTTCACTTATTTTTGGACCCCGATACCCTCCTTCATCATTTGTCTTTCAAGGAGATTGGAGGAAGCGAACAGCAGGAGATTGGAGGAAGCGAGCACCAAAAGTGGGCATCGAGATGCATCGGAACCCTCGTCCCGGTCGTCGTCCCCACTGGCCAATCGGAACAATCGAGATCTGGGCTAAAAAACTCATTTGTTTTCCCCAAATCAGATCTGAAATAGCAATTATAGGGTCCACGGCCAGATCCGTCAATGAACCCCACTCTACACTTCCACCGTGCCGCCGTCGAGCTTCTCCGAACCAGTCCACTGTAAACCCCGGTAGATCTACAACCTTCGTCCACCTCCACCATATGAAACCATTGAAATTTCAAGAAATAAAGGAGGGAGGAGAAGCAATAGAAAATTAAAGATGCTGCTTAATTAAGAGATCCAGTGGAAGATAGGGATTGGGGAAGAAGAGTCGGGGGAAGGATTAAGGAAGAAGGTGATGTTCTTTGGGTCAAAGAAAAAGAAAAGAATAAAATAATTATACCCATTTTGGTAATTTTGCCCATTATCCAGCTCGTAATACCGAACACTTCAATTATAATTCAGCTCGTAAGCTTTATTTTCAAATCCAGTTACTAATTCAGTCCAGTTCTAGTTCCAGCTATTTATCCAGTCCAGTTCCTGTTCCAGCTAATGTTACCGAACAGAGCCTTAGAAGCTTTGACAGATTCAGATTACGAACATATAGTGAAAATACGTGACTTGAATCTACCGAATCTTTTTCTTGTTTCAAGAGCTTTTATTTTCTTGTTTTGGGTCAATCAAGT
The DNA here is from genome assembly GCA_963924305.1 of Polygonum maritimum. NCBI lineage: Eukaryota > Viridiplantae > Streptophyta > Magnoliopsida > Caryophyllales > Polygonaceae > Polygonum > Polygonum maritimum. The sequence continues at coordinate 15,858,609 of OZ002729.1, forward strand.
ATACAACTCTGAATTGGACAGCGTTATATATATCATACAATCAAGTATATAACCAATTGAAACAGATAATCAGACAATCGGTAGAGTTAAGACGGCGAATCAACCCGTGAGCGCAGAACAGTCACGATTTCACACTCACTTTGAAATATCATATTTGTTTTCGCCAATTTTCTATCAATATTTGAATTCATCTCATTTCACGTGAACTATCTCCATTGTTTCTAAATACTCAAGATTTGTCTTAATGCTACATCTTCTTCTGCGCATATACAGATGAAACACCTCACGATGCAGGCTTGCACGAAACTCAAATTCTTGCTCACAGCAAGTACACAAAAGTCCGACCTCCAAGCAAACCCTCTTGTAAGTCCAAACAAACTTCATAAACCATGGTATTGGATGGATCTCATCATTGAAAATTCAAGCATAGCTCATCAATGTGCCACTCTTGGTTCCAATCAGATCTACATTTCCAATCAAACTCTAGCCTCTTCAAAAATCTTACAACCCCAATGACCTAGCCAGGATTCATGAGTAGTCTCAGGATTGGTCCATTAGCTATGCCAACTCCTAAGGAAATTGCCATTCACCAAAAGGAGAACTCCTTGCAGTCACAGCCACCCTTGTTCACCCTTTCCTTCAATAACTTAACATACAGTCTCAAAAACAAGGTTTTGTTGGACAACGCATCAGGCGAGGCAAATGAAGGGGAGATACTAGCAATTCTGGGTCCCAGTGGGTCGGGAAAGTCGACCCTCATCGACGCGTTAGCCGATCGAATATCCAAGGATAGTTTCCAAGGAACAACCACCTTCAACGGCGAACCGTTGGAATCCGAAACTCTCAGAGCCATTTCAGCCTATGTAATGCAAGATGACCTATTATTCCCAATGCTAACAGTAGAAGAAACCCTAATGTTTGCAGCTGAGTTCAGACTCCCAAGATCCCTCTCAAGAGTGAAAAAGCAAGCCAGAGTAATGGCATTGATCAAACAGCTCGGCTTACAAAGCGCAGCAGACACGATGATTGGAGATGAGGGGCACCGTGGAATCTCCGGAGGCGAAAAAAGGAGGGTATCGATAGGGATCGAGATCATCCATGACCCGATTTTACTCTTTCTTGATGAGCCCACATCAGGGCTTGACTCAACAAGTGCACTCATGGTTGTGAAGGTTCTCAAGAACATTGCTCTCAGTGGAAGCAGTGTTATCATGTCAATTCATCAGCCTAGTTTCAAGATTCTTGGCCTGTTGGACAGCTTGATCTTCCTCTCGCGTGGTAAGACTGTATACAGTGGAGCTCTGGATTATCTACCCAAGTACTTTGCTGAGTTTGGGGTGATGCTTCCAGAGAATGCAAACAGAGCAGAGTTTGTACTTGACTTGATTCTTCAGCTTGAAGAAGACTCACCAGGTGGGATTCAGAAGCTGGCTGATTTCAACAAGATATGGCAGAACAGAACCTGCAGATGGGCAAACAAATCCATCTCCCTTAGGCAGGCAATAAGCCAGAGCATCTCAAAGGGCAAACTGACAACCATTGCTGATCAAAACCCAAGCTCAGCTCCAGCATTCGCCAATCCGATTTGGTTCGAAATCCACGCCATTGCGAAACGATCACTTCTCAACTCCTTACGAATGGCAGAGCTATTCGGCATCCGATTCGCCATCGTTCTACTCACCGGAATCATCCTCTCAACCATGTTCTGGCGCCTCGAGGACTCACCACGAGGCGCCCACGACCGAGTCAGCTTCTCCATCCTCGCCATAAGCACCACATTCTACATCTCCGCGGAGGCGCTCCCCACATTCATCCACCAGAGACTCATCTTCGAGCGCGAAACCGCCTTTCAGGCATATCGTCGAACATCTTACGTGCTATCCCACACGCTCACCACAATCCCCTCGCTAGCCCTCCTCTCATTCACATTCACTCTCCCGACCTTCTGGGCGGTCGGGCTCGCCGGCTACCTCACCTACTTTCTCTTCGTACTCGCCGCGTTCTGGGCCGGGCACTCCTTCGTCACCTTCATCTCCGGAGTCGTCACCGACGTGATTCTAGGGTTTTCCGCCGCCCTCTCGATCCTCGCCAATTTCGTGCTCTTCAGCGGCTTTTTCGTTAGCCGGAGCCGGATTCCGGCGTATTGGGTGTGGTTTCATTATGCAACGATGGTGAAATACCCTTACCAGGGGCTCTTACAGGCTGAATTCGGCGGAGCCCGAGCGGAGGTCTGTTTCGGTAGGGGGTGGGAGATGTTCGATTCGACGCCATTGATGTCGGCGCCGGAGGAGTTGAAGGCGGAGCTGCTGGCGACGGTGAACGCCGTCGTCGGCGGAGAGATGAATGTTACGAGGAGGAGTTGCGTGTTGACGGGGATGGATGTGTTGAGAGAACAAGGGGCTGATGATCTCAGCAAGTGGAGTTGCCTTTGGATCACCATTGCTTGGGGGGGTTTGTTTAGAGTTTTGTTTTACCTGGCTTTGATGTTTGGCAACAAGAACAAGAGAGGATGATCTGGTTTGTTCATGTTTACTTACTTTCATAGAGGACTAAAATACAAACAGCGTATTCACACAAACGTAATGAAATATGACCACAACACACACGAAAAAAGAGAGCTTACAAGAAACGAAAAGCATGAAAAAAGTGACACTAAACGTGGGGTTCCTAACTGGTACAACATCCACCTTGGTTGACAGCGGACACATCCTCGTCTTTGTTATTGATGTTAATGGTATGTCCTTTCTTAGGCAAGGCGGAGGGGTCGTCTCCGATGTCGAGCGCTTTCCTGCTGACCACATGGTAGATTTCGGAAAGGACTTCCGTGAAGGCGCTCTCGACGTTCAAGGCCTCAAGGGCCGAAGTTTCCATGAAGAAAGTGCTCTCCCTTTCAGCAAAGCCCCTGGCGTCGTCCATGGTGACCGCCCTCAAGTGTCTCAAATCGGCCTTGTTGCCCACTAGCATTATCACGATGTTGGTGTCGGTGTGGTCTCGGAGCTCCTTGAGCCATCTCTCCACGTTCTCGAATGTCACATGGCGTGTCACGTCGTAGACGACTAACGCCCCCACTGCTCCTCTGTAGTAGGCGCTTGTGATGGCTCGGTATCTTCATCATTTGGAAATGGTTAGTAAGTTGCATGTGATTAGTAGTGGATATCTACAATTAATTAATTGAGGTTACGAAGAGAAATGGTCTTTGTTTTACATGGTTACTTTTTTTGAGTACTTTAAAAAACTTATGTGTGCATCATTGTTCCATGTTAAGCATGAAACTAACCAAGAAATCAAGCTCTTAAGAATGGATCGGAAAGAGTGCTTTATAGATCTATATGTTGCGCCTCATATCTCATACCCTAGCCTAGATGGAAATTGATTCTTGTCAAGCATGGTATTACATGTATTAGGATTACAGCTAAGATGGAAATTGATTCTTGTCTGTATCTTCTTTCAAACAAGATTATATTGACGTTTTGAATTCAACGTCTACAATCTCACCAATCTAAACGATTCATTAAGCTAAGATGGAAATGTTAAAAACCTTTCTTGGCCGGCAGTGTCCCAAATTTGAGCCTTGACAATCTTATCGTCGACACGAATGCTGCGAGTGGCGAACTCAACGCCGATGGTGGATTTGGATTCGAGGCTGAACTCATTGCGGGTGAAACGAGAGAGGAGATTAGATTTCCCGACGCCCGAATCTCCGATCAACACCACCTTGAACAAGTAGTCATAATCTTCATCCGCCGGCCTGTAAGAAGCCATCAAATTAAGAATCTTGCACCTTGTTCAACTCTTACGATATATAATTCTATGTTTCTTTATCTCTCTACTCTATATGATCTCTCTATTGGTTTTAGTAAATCTTCAACAACCTCCCAACGTTAACGCCAATTCCGTTGTTATCTTGTTTCCGTTGAAAGGGGAGAGCAAAAGTGGAGGATAGGAGCAAAATACGCGACTTCATTCCTTCACACTCTTAAATCTCTATATCACCGAGGTCATTTTTTCTAATCTTGAATGTGTACCGTCTTTTTTCAAATACTACCCTTATAATGCTGCACCCAATTCTCCAAGCCGGGTCCAACTTTTCACTTTGTGGTTAATATAAACTTGATCATAAAGTTCTAAGTATTACTCCGATTTTTTTTTTTATCAACAAACGGGGTTTCCCCCTGCGAATTTCATTAAATTGAATCAAATATGCTCAAAATGAGCTACAAAATCCTCATGGAGGAGTCTAGCAATTGAATTAATAGGAGAAGCAACGAACATGAAATCAGAATGAAAATCTAAGGCTGAGTTTGCTAAACGATCAGCCACTTTATTTGCTAGTCTAGGAATAAACTGAACTTGAAGACGGTCATGTCCCAGTTGAAGGATGGAACGGCATTGGATGATCAAGAGGAAATCCCGATGAGGTCCCGGATTTGTTTCGTTCAAGAGAGTCACCGCCACCTTTGAATCCGAGCACACCTGAATATGAGAGTGTGGCAGTTGTGAGGCACGAAGGAGGCCATGATATATGGCTAAAAATTCAGCCCGGAGAGCATCACTAGTACCACACTTGAAGGTAAAAGCCTCTTGGAAAGTCCCAGTAGCGTCCCGAATCACGCCCGCCCCTCCCGCAGGCCCGGGATTCCCCTTGGAGACCCCATCAACACAGATTTGCAAGCCATCTGCGGGAGGATGCCATAAAGCTTGCGACGAGAGAGCAGCAGGCGCCGGAGAGGGCTGAAGTGATGTCGAGAGCTTCAGATCAGCGTCTTTGTAAGCATTTGCAATCGAGATCACAAGATGAGATAAGCATTGGACGTCATCCCGCCCATCAAAGACAAGGCCATTCCTGATCTTCCATGAAAACCACACCATCGTCGTAAAAATGGAGCTCCAAATATCCAATTGGCTGATGTTGAGGAAAATCCAGTCCTGTATGTGCGTGACAGTAAAGAAACCAGCCGGTAAAGCGTTTCCCGCCAATGAGAGCCAAACAAGCCGAATCGCAGTGCAATCCCGGAGCAGATGCAGGGGTGTTTCCGGGAGATTGCAACGAGGACAAGAATCGGAATTGGCAATGTGACGATGGACCCGAACTGCGTTACAGAGGAAAGAACCATGGGCTGCAAGAAATAGAAAGTGGCGAGCCCTCTGCTGCGCAGCCACTTTCGAAATCCGGTTCCAAACCTGGTGATGAATACCAACATTTTCTGCTTGAATAAGTCTCATGGCTGAGCTAGACGTGAAGGAACCGGATTGAGATGGGAACCAGAAGAAAGAGTCGTGGTCCTCCAATCGAGCCGAGAGAGAGATCGACTTTAGTCTGTCTAAAATAGATGCTGGTAATTTCCCTACTAGAGCAACCCAATTCCATGACCCTCCGTCCCAATAATCCGCAACCGTGGCCCCTAGATCGTCTAGCGAGAGATTCGAGACAGCCACCGAGCTGAGTGGTTCTGGCAACAACCAACAATGATCCCAAAAGAAGGTTGAATGGCCGTTACCCACTGCCATTCCAATTCCCTTTAACAGAGTTTTCGAACCATGTACTATGCCATTCCAAGTTGACAACGACCGGGGCCTGTTTTGTAACATATCAATGTCAAGACGGTGTCCAAAATATTTCCCACGAACCACACGGCTCCATAGCGAGTTCGGTTCCTGCAAAACACGCCATCCAAGCTTGGCCAACAAGACACTGTTTTGATGACGCATTGTTCGGAGGCCAAGGCCACCGTGGCGTTTTGGGACAGTGAGTTTCTCCCATGCGACCAAGTGCATTTTTCTAACATCATCCGTCGAACCCCATATGAAATTCCGGACTTGTTGATCCATGCTATCACAAACGGATCGCGGAACCATTGTGGATTGCATAATATAGACCGGGAGAGACGAAAGAACAGATTTGGCCAAAGTCACACGACCCGCCGCCGAGAGCGTCTTGGCCTGCCATCCATTCAACCGATTCTTGATTCGATCCAGGAGATAAGAATACCTTGCATTGGTCATGCGACCGCATGCCGTCGAGACCCCCAAATAGGTTCCAAAACCCGTAGCCAGCGGGATTGATAAGAGCTGGCTGATTGCTTGCTGAACAGAATCCTCCACTCTTGAAGAGAAAAGAACACTGCTTTTTTTCATAGTTCACTTTTTCACCAGAGAAGAGACAAAAGCGATCTAAACAGTCTTTAATGACTCGTGCCTGCGAAATAGTAGCTTCTCCAAAGAGCACCAAATCATCCGCAAAGAATAGGTGTGAGAGGCGAACACCGCCCTCCCAAACTGGTTGCCAGAGAATCCAAATTCCACTAGAGAAGCTCCTAGCCTCCATCTGAATCACTCCATCGAAACCAAGTTGACGACAAATTTGATCCTCTCGGACCCCGCTCACACGAGGTTCAACAATAGCAAGTACTGTGGGATCATGCAGACGGATAAGCTCACGAATTGCAACCAGAAAACCAGCTGCACCAGCGCCTCGAACGTTCAAAATTAAGAAGCTCATCTTATTCATGGATAACATAGATGGGTTGATAGCAGACACTAACTCTGACATCGGATGAGATCTATCTATATCAACACCTTGAGCCATCAAAGAGAGGCGATCAATTGCGTCTACCAGAGGACGAGGCATCGTGACCTTGCACAAGATTGGCTCGGTCTCTGTTTCCAACGGGAGCATATCTAACTTCATCCTGTTTGCTAGCCACGGTAATTGCATCAAGAACGGCCCCGGGCGGTGGTTCGATACCACTATGCTTCGCCTGTCGTAGACCGGAAGAGTCGTTAGGATTCTGAGCGGAGTCAACACCTCTGCCATCAGCCACGGTGAGAGGGGGGACGTGGTGTTGGGGCGGGTTTTGGCACTGAGATGAGGGGCGAACAAGATTGACGTCTGATTGAGCAGGCGCGTTTGATGCAGCTTGGAGAACACTCTCCGAGATTAGGGCTACTTTCTTTACCTGGGATTCCTTCGTAACCAACTTGACGTTTTGCGCAAGTTTCCCAATATCTTTCCTTGTTGAAGATAAGGCCAAATCTTTAGAAATATTTTTATCTTTCCGTTTCGAATTCTTGCTTCCAATATTATTGGAATTATTTCCTGTATGGGCTGGCGTATCAACTTGTTTTCCCATAATCGTGGAATCAAAATCATTCGGGTCAATATTTGCCGCTTTCACCGCCGCCTCGGAAATTACCATTTTATTTTCACGCGATTTCCGCGGGCTACGATTCTGCAAATTGGATTGCTGATACGCTGTCGGCACCGGAGCTGTAGTGATCGGAGTCCCGGCTGGTTCAGTTGTCGTACTCGGCAAAACCACAGTTTCTTGATACTCCTCAATGTCCATAAGAGCAGCAAACCGAGATCCCGTGGCTTGCAATGACGGGTCCTGCTGAGACGAAACTGGGTTCGATGGCATGGCCTGTGTTTGAGCTTGGCGTTGAAGGTGGGTCGATGGTGCACCGTCAGAATGGTTGACATGTGTAGCAACATTATGGGAGGCACCATGGCTCGGCTCTGCCGCCGGGTTTCCAGCACTAGGGGCAAACGAGTTGGGGTTCATCGGACGAGGCCGTCGCTTGGGCTTAGTCGGCTTCATCCATGGGCCAAAGACGCCCTCAACAGCAGGATCAGTAGGATTGGGTGGAGGGTCCGCTGGAAGTACGGCCTTCTCTGGCTCAGATTCTAGGGTAGGGCATTTTTCCTTGACGTGTCCAATCTTCCCACACTCATAGCAAACCATCCGAATACCCTCATATTGGACGTGCCAATATCTGCGACGAAACCAGACACGTGGAATCAGGGTCTGATCAAGGTCGATTTCGATCGCCATACGAACAAACTTGCCACGGTCACCCCAAGCAGTAGTACGGTCAATGCGAGAAACCTTTCCTATCCGGTTACCGAGCTTCCATAGGATCTCTTCACTGAAGTTTTCCACACTGATTCCGGGAAGACGAACCCACACTGTGATAATCTTTGGCGGGCTGTTATAGGGGTCGAAGTCAGGGACCCAACGTCGGATAGTGAGGTAATTGTCACCAATCATCCACGGCCCTTGAGTCAACACATGTTTGTAGTCTTCCTCATTGGTGAACTTGGTAACATAGTACTCGTTACCGATGTCAACCAAGGTAAAGGCGCCTTTAAGAGACCATTTCCGCTCAAGCGTGCGCTTGAGGGCCATGAATCCTGGACCTTTATGTAGCATGTGAACAATTAACGACCGTGCCCAGGGCAGTCGAGAACGTCGTTTTTCATCCGCTGTGAGGAGGATTACTGGGCAGAGGGGATCAGTATCGGGCACTTCCTCATCATCATCAATATCATAGAGGTCAGGCCTTTCCTCCCAAATGAATTCTGGTGGCACGACCCAATTTCGGATCCGGATTCCAGCCAAGGATTCCAAGGACGATTTCTTCTGATTGCTTGCGGCCTCAGATGAGGCTCGAGGGGCCGTTGATGTTGGAGGACCGGCCGGTTTGGCTGATGGCAGCGGCGGGAATTCAGTATCCTGGACAAAAATATTAGCAGTCTGCAGGGGAGCGTCAATCTCCATAGCCCCGGAGAGGGTCGGGGAAACAGAGGAGGGGTCTCCCGGGGACGACGCCATAGGCGGTCGGCTCGGAACTGGTGCGGCGGCGAAATTTAGTCAGAGCTCCGGCGAAAGCCCAGAGAACAAAGAAAGAGAGCGTTTTTTATTTGTAAAGCAGTTTGAGCTTAAGAAATAAAGTAGTTTTAAAACATAAGAGTGAGTCTTTTTCCTCTATTTATAAAGTACAAAGTGACCACTATTAAATGGATAAAAATAAAATGAAGTATCAAATCGTTTTTTAAGCCTGTGGCATAGCCCTCCGCAACCACTAAAAATAAGGGTAGACTTGGGTCCAATTCCCCCGAAACCAGGCCAATGCAGCAATCCCTGCCATGACGACTCAAGGGGAATGAAGCCATGGCCGTGAGCTCGGAAGGGCCCTTGGGACGCTCCCAAGCCAAGCCTATCGCTCGTGCCACGACCTCGCTCATCGCTCAAGCCGCCCAAACCACAAGCATCGTCGTGTCGGAGCCGATCACTTTGTTTCTCACAACCCTGAGTCACGAACCTCAAGTTGCCCAGGCCGTGCCCCATGAAGTTGAGGTTCGAATGCCTGAGGGAGAATTGCGGCCAACAACGAGTACCTAGGCGCACCCGTCATGCCAATGCCCATGTGGTGGCTCACCTATCTCAAACTGTTGCCTATTTGAAATTTGTTGTCTTATTCCTACTTTTGTTTTGGACAAGGCTCACCTTTCCATATTTAGTAAGTCCTCGTTTTGGATTACTTTAAGATTCCTTGGGTGTGGGCTGATCTCGCATGTGAGGCCCAACTCCAGTCTTCTTATCTTCTAAGTTGCCCTAACCACCACTATATAAGCCTCTAGGATTATTTTTTAAGAAGAGTTTGAGGCCCCTTCGAACCTCCTTTTGTGTGTTCAACCTCTATTCACGAGAAGGGAACACATCAACTAGCATAAGAGCCAAGGTCTCGTGAGTCTCTAAGTCCAATCTAATAAGCACATTTTCCATCAAAATTTTTTTTCTTGTCAAACTTTTTTGTGTTAAAGATATTTTGACCCGGCAAGACCAACAAGAATTTTTTTAAAAATTTGCTAGCACGTGCTTCATCTATTGTGCATGATTATTGTGATTGTATTAATTCAACTTGATTGATTTCATTCGTTAGTAACTGCAAGTTGTGCCTGGTTAGGGTAAGTTAACCTACCGCATATCTCTCTATTTTGTAAGTTGTTATCTTCGTTCTTATCTTGAAAGATTTTATTAGTAACCCAATCATAAAAAAAAAAGAAAAAAAAAAGATACACATATTCAAAAAATATGCGTCGGTCCCTAGTGGATCCGGGGAGTTTGCCCGACATCATGTACTACGATGTCTTCAAACTCCTTGGAAAAAAAAATGAAGACTTGATCCTGATCAAGATGCAGCTCATAGGGTTAGGAGGATATCTAACGTCGTCGATGTGCCTGTCCCTTACAACTTGATCTTAGGAAGACCATGGATTCATGAGATAGGAATGGTACCCTTAACCCTCCATCAAATGGTCCAATTCAAGGCTGGAGATGCCATAATCCGGATGTGGGCTAATCAGCGAGAGGTGCGTATATGTTCAAAGAACAAGCGCCCAAAAAAGTAGTTTATGCAAAAGATCGGAGGCGAACCGAACAACAAAGATCAGGAGCCAAACCGAGATCGCAAGTCCTACGACCGCGATCGCGAAATCAATCCAGAAAATGAAGACCCGTTGCTGGGGTAAAACTGCGAGTGCAGATCATCAACCCGCATTCGCGACGCGATAGACCGCGCTCATGGATCGGAGGCATAACAAGCTTGCTCTAAAGAGAAGATCCGCGGTCACAGTCCACACAGGCGCGATCGCAGGTACATGTCTTCCCCTGCGCTCGGATCTTGGGATTCGGATAGCATATGGATGGGGCACTCCTTTTCCCATGTGGTTTTTGATGAGGCATTCCTTTGCATTAGTTTCAGTCTTACACAAAAAAACCATTTCAGCACAACATTTGTGCACCACAACAATGGACTTCTATGTATGAGTGTACGTAGAGGAGCATAGGATCCCATGATATTCGCTCATGGATGTATGAATATACGAATATATGATGAGGGGACTTAAGCGCTTAATCCGCATGACCACTCTAACTTAAGGGTGTTCAACGGGTCGGGTCGGGTCGACCCGCGACCCGTAGTGCGGGTTGCGGTCCGACCCGCGTCCCGACCCGCGGGTTTGCGGGTTTTGCGGGTCGGGTCGCGGGTCGACCCGTTGGCCCGTTTGACTTAGTCAAACCGATGTTTTATATGAAATGCGGAAATAAATTGTGGATCGGTCCCAAAGACAGTGAATTTTTCAAAAAATATATATATTTTAATACTAATAAAGTTATTAAAATATATTTTTTTGCTTAAAAATACATTTTAGTACTAACAAAACAATAAATATTAGTATTAAAACATATATTTTTTCTTAAAAATACAATTTAATACTAATAAAACAATAAAAACATATAAATATTTTAAATGTAACGGGTCACGGGTCGACCCGCAAACCCGCGGCTTTAACCCGACCTGACCCACAACCCGCAAACTCAAAAAAAGTCGACCCGCGACCCCACCCGTTATTTGCGGGTCGGGTCGCCCGCGACCCGACCCGTTGAACACCCCTACTCTGACTAAGATCTCAAGGATCCTACGTATTAGTCATGTAACGAAGCCGAAGGTGGGGCATATGTGAGCGGGTAAATTAATCGCCACAAATAATTTCTTTATCTTCTGCCATAAAGGTATTTTTATATATTCAGCTTTTTATCTTTAAGTATTTTACTATTAAAATTAAATATGGTGTTTAAGCCTTATAATGGAAGATTCTATCTTGTCGTAAGAATAAATTTTGCGCTTGGATTTGGTAGCAAGGTATTACTTGGCTATAGAATATTCCTGCCTCTACCCTCTCTCCTCGATTATAAATACATGTCTTCGTCATTTATGTAGAGCATCTTGAAGTCTCTAGCTTTCTAGCAATTCTTGTCCTTTACCTCAACACTCGACTCGACGACTATTCATTGACTTAGGCATCCAAGGTCAATTAGGGGGTCCCCACCCACTTTGTACATTGTTTTGCAAGATCTAGGTTACGAGGAAGTTGGAGCTGAAGGTGAAGAAGGGAGTATTCAATTAGTGCATTTAAAGCAATTATTTGTGTACTAACAATGCTCTACGGAGATTTTCTCCTTATTAAAGGGCTTATGAATCCCCTACCCCCATGTAAGAAGAAGAAGAAGAAGAAGAAGAAGAAGAAGAAGAAGAAGAAGAAGAAGAAGAAGAAGAAGAAACGGGTCCAATCTATAGGAAAAATGAAATATAAAATTTCAAGATGAAAAACAAAAACGCCAATAATCATCCCTATAAAGTTATAAATGCAAACCAAAAAAAAGTTTAAACGGGTACGCGAATGTGAACCTTTTACGAATAATTAAATTACCCCTGACTCTAATTCGATTTAAGAGTATTCTTTTGCAAATCTCTTATTAGATTTGCCTTGGGAATCTGATCCAACGGTTAAATCCTTGGGATGGTCTCCCGAGGTCACATTTCAAACCCTACGGATGGCAGTTTGCCCTTTTTTTTTTAGAATTGATTAATCGGCTTAAATAGTATTCGTGATGATCCTAATCCTTATCCGATAGAAAAATGTCTAATTAGATTTTCTAACTTATGCATTGGAGTGACCAACGGACACGTTTTGGCTTGTTATGCATGCCAATCGAAATGACAAGCCGCTACACCAAGACGCTGCTAAAGGGATGAAATCATATGACAATCAACGATCATATATGCTCAGAAAATGTCAATATATACTTTTAAACCTTAAGCAATTAAGGTCGATCTTATCATTAAGATTTTATAAATCATCCACTCTATTTTTAATAATTGATTTTTATACTAATTTTCTATCCATTTATATTTAATAGATTTTATATAATACAAGTAGATAATTACTTTGTACTTTCTATCTAGTTTTTCTAAATAACATATAATATATACATGAAGATCTCCCATAATATTATAATACATTACTTTTTAATCCAGTATTCTATCTTCCTAGTCCCCAAATTAATATATATTTATCTTTATTTTTAAATAGAAATTGAATCAAATATATATATATATATAAACTTTGATGTGGTTATTCTTCTATCTTGATTTTTCCAATAAAAAATCACAGAAATAGTATGTATATAATTTGTTGAATTTATCCATATAACAAATACTAGCTATATAGTTCTTTGTCCTTATATTCGGGTGAGACACAATTGAATATTATACAATAATTTTTCATTGACATTATTTTTGTTATTCATCTTTTAATTTGGTGATACAGATTGTTCACTTCATTGGGTTTCGAGTTTCAACTATTCATCTTTTGCTAATACAAATTGTTTACTTCATTGGGTTTTAAAATAAATATATTTATTATTAATGCAAATTATTGTTTTAGTATTAAATATTATTATTTTATCATATCATTATTTTAATAATCCTAAAAAAATCAACATTCTTACTCCACTAACAAAAGTGAATCTACAGAATAACATGTCATGATCCGGGCCGACTTGACCATTCACTAATTCGAACCCATACAGTAACCTATTATACCTGATCCAACTTGACTCGTAAGCCAATTGACTAGAACATGCACTCAACCCAAAATGACCAAAACATATTGAACCGGCATATATGACAAGTCTAATATATATGAATAATATTGATACATTAAAAATTATTTATAAATTGTGACATGCAGATATTTGATTACACAAAATATCTCATAATTTCTTAATCCTATATATGCACATTTATCATAATAATTTGAAATGTCGATATGCATGGAGATGATTTTACAATCGAAAGTTCTATTTAACAAAGTATCAATGTATCGAAAATAAACTATTAATTTTCTATAAAAAAAACTGTTAGAAAATCTGTGTGTGTGTTTTGATGGTTCCAAACAGGTTGTTGACTAAAAGTTGCCGACATCACAAAGATAAAATCAGAAGTCGCCGACTGCCTCGACAACCTCGTTGCCCAGAAGTCCGAAGCCGTGCAAAACTCTATATAAGGCAAAGCGCGTGGCAGGTTTAAGAAAAGCGCGGAAGAGGATTCTGGAAGTTCTATTAAGGCAAGAAGAAGTGCAAACATGCCGAAAATCTTCATGGAATATTGGGAGATAATTAGGAAGATTTTATTGTGTCTTAAGGAGCATTTTAGGAAAGATTTTGTAAGGATTGTGTGTAATTCATTCCTTGAGCAAAAAGGATAAATTATACCACAATCTCTCTAGTATAAATACAGTTCGGTGTTCTTGAGAGAGTCAGAGAGAACGGCGTAGAACGAAGGAAGAGAATTCTGTGAGTACGGGTTTCTGAGAGAGTTTCCTGTACTGTATGCGAGTGTTGCTGAGGGTAGAAGACAGGTTCGTGTGACTCGATCCTGTAGAAGGGAGAGTGCGAGAGGAGTTATATTGAGTGAGGGTTGAGTACATAGGCAGAGTACTTGCAAGAGAGGGCGTGGGATTCGCCATAGCGTGGGATTCGCCATAGCGTGGGATTCGCATCTTGGAGTAGGAGCACCTTTGTAAGCCCGAGAAATCAATATAACGAGGCGAAGTACTCTTCAAGTCCTACCAAGTGAGAAGCTTGGGAGGCAAGTGGTTTTTCTCCTTGCAAGCACGTTGGCTACAAGGAGTTTCCACTCATAATACCCGTGTTTAAATCCGGTATCTTTAAGTTCTTTCATGTGTTTAATTTCCGCTGCACAACTTAAGTTTGTTAACTCGGTTGACGACATCGTAGGTGTCGGCGACTTTTGGTACTAACACAGATCCTACAAAAACCTTTAATTAAGTGGGATTGACGAGTTGGTCATTTTATTTTCGAATTAAGTACAAGGTTAAGATACTGTATATAGAGAATAAACCTATAATGAGGTCGATTTGGTAAGTTGGTCATTTTGAGTTCAAATTGAAAAAAAGTTTGGATCGGTATATATGGAGAATAAACCAATATAGGCCGGTCATTTTGAGTTTGAATTGAGTATAAGTTTGAGCTATACATACGGAGAATAAAGCATCTATAATCTATAAACCTATACAAAAAGGTTTTTAGCGCAATTAATGACACGCATTTTATACAAATTTCTATAGTTTTGTAGCATGTTTTATACCTTGGTTTTTGCCTTTAATGAGGAAGGTTGTATTCAAACCTCATCTTCATAACGAGCGTTGTTATTTTGCCTAAACTGTTGGCCCTAAAAATCGTGTTTAAGAGGGCATAACCGGCGTTACCTCTTCTCCATATTTATTTAGTCTGAATGGCATAGATTTGGAAACGGAATAACGATGATGTAACGCCCCAAATCCACGGTGGAATGTATTTAGCTTTCGTCCAAGCGGTTTCCATATCATCAATGTCTTGGGAAGTATCGCACCAAATCCACAACCAATTCCCTCTATATAACGCCCCAAATCCACGGAGAATTAGGGATTCGGCGAGGAAGAGATCCGGCGGCCAGAGGGAGAACGGAGAGTAGGTCATCTACTGGTGGAGGAGGACGGCGGAGAAGACGATGGAAAGCTGGTCGGAGGCAGCAAGCTTCTGGTGGTGGAAGACGATTTGAGTGAGATGACCAAGAATGCAGCTTGGAGCGTTAGCTCTTGCAAGCCTGGCAATGGCGTCTTCTCCCTCCGAGACGACAATGTCGAAACCTATTGGCAGTTAAAACTACGGATCCCTAAATTTCTGCCTCTTAAAGATTTCTCAACGGAAAAAGTCAATTGTTTTGATTTTTGCAGGTCTGATGGAGCGCAAACGCATCTGGTGAACATCCAATTTCAGAAGAAGGTGAAATTGCAAGTAGGTAACTTTTTCCTCTGATCTGGTGGATGAGTCGTATTACATTTTGAATAGTCGGGCTTAAACTATACTTAAGTGAATCGAACTATCGAAGCATCGATTCGATCATATATTAATAATTTAGACTACTGTTTTGTTCGTCCTCATACAACCATACATTCTCGATTCGATCATCTTAATAATTTAGGTGGTTTCGCCTTTTTTTCTTCATGCTCTGTAGCTACAACTGCTATGAGTTGTTTGATGCAAGGAAGAAGGTAATGCTCAAGTTTCCTTGCTGTTGTATAATATAAGCAGTTTACAATGTTACCAAATTCCTTTGAGCATTAAGTGACATAGTGATTCCAATAATTTCAGATCTGGTATTGTAGTAGAAGTATTCGCAGTTTGCGACCCTCTTTTTTTAGGTAAACTAATTTGCGACCTATATATATAAATATATAATAGAGTGATTAGATCAACATGAAATTACACTTTTACATTATTTAATTTAGATTTTGTGACAACCTGACTGTGACTCACGCTTAGCCGACCATTGGTATAAAGATTTGTATAGTTCACGCTACAAAAATGATTCGGGTTGGGTCGGGAAATATTCGACCAAAAATAACTTTACAAAATCTCTAAGGCGGTTTATGAAGGCGGCTCTCGTGTTCTTGGGTATGATCTCATCTCTTAAATCTGTTTGGCTTCACTCTTTATAGACTTAAGTTGTACTTAAAGCTGAAATCTTGATATCAATATCTTTCATATTATGTTTTTCCTTCTGGAATACTTATGTCTGACATATGATACATATGCCGTGATATTGTATACCTAATGGTTGAATACTTAATCGACAGAAGATTCCCGCTTTATCTTGGTCAGGTTTACCGTGTTACAGATTTGCTGGATGAGTGTGGACGACTTTAGAATTACATTTGGTTGTGTGTTTGCTCTCTTAAATGTCTTGCAGGGTAACAATCACAAGAAGCCCAAGCTTCCCAAGAAGAGTGTATTGCACAAATGCGCAACTGCAAATTTTATGGACATGCCTGTGGGTAGATTGATTTTAGCATATTCTCCCTGATCTTTTGTATGGTGTTCCAATATCTCCCTGATTTTAGCTTATTCTGTGTTCAGAATATTTTTAGTCTATATTTCTGGTGCGTCTCTATAATTCATTGTATTCTCCATAAATTTGTACTCTTCTAATACTCCTCAATATCTGGTCTGTAAAAAGATGAGCCTGACAAACAGGTTAGAAGTGTTATGAGCATCAAGAATACAAGCAAGTCACATGTTGCTTTCAAGGTATAGAGCGGAGCCCTTTTATATCTATCCTCACCACAAAATCTATCAATTGCAAAAAAGCGTCTTCATCCAGAGCTTTTATATCTATCTCCAAGACTCCTCTGTTCAAGTATTCTTCAACAACTTCCTGTGAAGGAGGATTTTTTGCTAGGCAAGGCAGTTTCAGTTGAATTCCATCATCCAGAGGTGACCAATTCTCAGCTTGGACTGAAGGGCTATCTTCTCGGGTTATGGCATCTCCATTTAGAAAGGAGATTCCTTTTTCTTTTAGATGTGATATGGTTAAAGCATTATTAGTAGAGGAGCTCTTCTGGCCCCATGTACCATTTGAAGGTGACTTGCACATGTTTATCTATCAATGGAGGAGTAAAAATCAGTTACACTAAATCGGATTGGATGATAACTTGAAGGTTTATTTGGTGAATGCTTCACCTCAGAGTTTGCCTTGCTGATGATGATGCGAGGATCTATGTTTTCTTTACCGAGTCCAAACTGAGAGAAGATAAACCAGAAAAATCATCATATCGAAAGCAGAGCAATTAAATTTTCATCTTAGTTTTGTGACACGACAAAGTAATGTAAGAAACAATACTTACCTCAGATTTTGTCTTGCTGATGATACGAGGATCTATGTCGTCCTTAAATTTATGTGCAGACTGCTAATAAAATGAATTACACATGTGTATTGCCCTTCCTATGTTGAGCAGGGTGCACCATTGCTCCGCAGGGGCCTGTGTTATTACAAAATTATGGTACACGGGTGAATGCTTTTGTTTTGCTAACACTCCCTAACAGCCGGCGAAGAATG